>CM070597.1:45167854-45642467 GCA_036346395.1 Hsuehochloa calcarea | reverse complement strand
GCTCGTCGACACCCACAAGTTTTTCTGCAAACGCTGTAGGAACACGTACTACTCGGCGATTGGGATTGGCCTTTGTGTACATGCTACAGTTTGGAGATTAAACTGGTCTGTCTGGTCCTTTGCCAGGTGTGGATAAATTGCGTGAAACGCCTTAAGTACACGTGGTGTGATCATGTACAGAACAACCGAGCAAAAGTGCCTGCTAGGAATGTGAGAATTTGGTAGAAAATCGATACCTATGAGGTTTGGCATTTCATTCTGTCCCAAAAATCATGGGGCCACACACCCTTTGCTCGAGCCTGGGCTCAGTGTGCGCGTGTCTCACGAGAAGGACTGAGTTGGGACTCAGCGGTAAGGGGAGTTTTGGGCTCATATTTCACTACGATTCGAACGCTGTGTCTCGCGAGGTAAGGTGTATTTTTTTTTCTTTAACATGGGCCGCACAGGGTAAAATTCCGAACATAAAAAAAAAAACCGTGGAGCCGGGAAGCTTGACGATGGATTTCGCTGCCCTGTCCACGGGCTCATCCAAGTACGGTACGGTGCATCAGCACGCACGCATTTTTGTTCTTTTCTCAGCTCTGTCGGATCTTGTTGCTCCCCGACCGTGATTTGTGCACGACTACAACTTTGTCTCCCACTCTCCCCTGTTAAATTTCCATGCCTCCATGTTTCTCGTTTTGTCATCACGCGACACTTTGCATATCCAAGCGTGCACGGACTCTGCGGTGTCCCATGCGTGCAAGCTCGCGCTATACCACTCATATAGAGCTTAAACTCTCCAATAATTTGTCACACTATCACATCATCAGGCACTGATCAACGGAGCACTACTACTGTTTTCTTACTGAAACTACTCTGGTGTTCATCCGTCGTTTTTTTTTTCAAAAATAAATTATTTTTAATTAATTTACACAAATAAATTAAATTTTTTTATACATAAATAGCCCTTGGGCACCCGAAGCTAACAATAATAAAAATATCGTCAATTGATAACTCTCTATGCAGTTCTCGCATATGTATTACGATCGAAAAAAGCACATTGTGTCGATTCTAAGTATGGAACCGGGTGAGCGGGAACGAACGCCCTCGTGCCAACAACATGCCTTTCCTCGGACCACACCTCTAATTTTTAGAAAGAAGTGGACAACGCTAGTGACGCTTGGACCTTTAAATGCCCATCCAGGAAAAGGAGACGCAATCAGCCAGACTAGTCTACGTGTTATCAATAATTCATTACCGTATGATCGATTAGGTGGGGTAACATTACATTTTTTGGAGACCCTCGCGAGAGTTCAATTCTCCTCTCACTGAGCGCGATTTATTAGGAATGTTCGTACACTGGAACAATTCTAAATAGCTCTTTTCTCTCTCATGTTTATATGATTTCGTATAGAAAAGCTGAACGTTTCACTACTACCAGGTTGAACGCTGCCTACTGCCTCTCGAAAGATCGTCATGAAACAACGTTGGACCATTCATAAGTCCCATTCAAGGCCTCATAGGCCTTGTCGTGCATTCAATTAAGCCAGCAAAATCGGACGATGCCAACTAGAGTAAGGCACATACAGATACCCATCGCCGTCCAATAATTTAGAGATGGCTTTTCCATCAAGAATTTTTATTTTTGAACTTCGACCCTCCACCGTAACTCAGGTAAGAGATTGGATGGAACCATACAATCGACTGAGTTAAATTGGTCATGTGCTTTTGACGAAACTAGATGTCGATGATCGGAATACGGAGTTTTCTATCAAGTTTATTCGGGAAATAATACGAGAACACTATAAAAAAGAAGAGTTTTTATTGTCGTGGACACACTGAATGTCTGTATAAGAATGCAATGGATGTTACAAAATGATTGTAATGATCGTGGTTACAGATGTTAGAACGTCTCTATATGTGGATTTGAACTGCCTTTTAGATGGATAGGCAGCCAGTCCACCAAAGATGACATTGACATGATTGTCAGGCTTCTGGTATGCCATCTGTTTATCTCCATCCGCATCTTTGGTGTTACTAGGAACACCACCTTCAGATATTGTGGGCATTGCCAATTTTTCTGAATAGAAGTCATCCCTGCGTTTCTGTCAAGTACGACAGTTACACAAGCCGTGACCAGGAACACTATGGAATGAGCACCAGCGGCCATTTCCACTGGTCTTATTAGACCCTTTAGAAAAAGATTGGTCGGTTGAATGACTAATAGATTTTGTCAACGGACCCTTGCCTTTATTATAAGCCGGACGCTGCTTTATAGCAACGACCTCCCTTTGTGCAGGTCTTGATTTGTTTCTTTTTCCCCCCGAAAACAGCAGGAGAGGCTCATGCTGTATTAAATATATTAAAAAATAAATGTGTACAAAAACAAGACAAAAAACCAAAAGAAACTATTTACAGGGGAGCTAAAGAGAGGCTAGCCATGATTGAATGCTAGGTCTAAGATCTTCTTTCACTCCGTGTAAATGCAGAGTGACTTCCTCTTTGAACTTCCTTTTCCAAACAACAAAAGAAGGAGATATTTGCTCAAATATTTTCCCATTTATTTGTTTCCATATATTCCATGCCGCTATAGTGAAGATCTCCATGAAAAAAGATTTGTTGAAAACTTCCTTCGTATGAACCAATTGTTCCAAAAAGTTCCCTGAAGAAGACTAGTGTAAACCAAGATAAATCTACAATTCCTTACTGAAAGGGTAATTAACAAAAAGGTGTGGAATTGTTTTCTCCTCATCAGTGTCACAGAGAACACAGCCTACATCCTGACTGATGTTGAAATGTCTTCGTTTAAGCATATTCCTTGTATTGAGCCTGTCATTGAGGAGAAGCCAAGCAAATACTTTTAACTTTGAAACACACTTACTTTTCCAAATCCAATGGAAAGGCCGAGGATTGGTCAGAGCACTGAACATATGTGCATAAAAGCGACTTGAGGAATAGTTGGCATTGCCCCATAACTAATGCCAAGAATCATTGACATCATCAATCGGGGTAGTATCTGTTAAATCCATTTGAAGATTATCAAATTCTTGAACAACTTGAATAGATAATGGAAGGTCATATATATCCTCTGAATTTTCAGCGAGCAAGAAATGCGTTACTGAAATATCATGATTCCATACAAAAGAGAAGAGTCTTGGATATTTGTGATAAAACAAGAAACCATTCCAAAGATCCTTCCAAAAGAGGAGGGTATAACCAAACCCTAGCGTACCAGAAGAAATACTCCTATACTCGGTCACAAAACTAAAAACATCTCTCCACCAGAATGATCCACAATCATTGACTACATGAGGAACTACATTACTGTAATGAGAATTCCAGATTAATTCCACCCAGGGCACATTATGTTTGTTATAGAATTTATGAAGATTTTTCATAAGGAGAGCTTTGTTCTAAAGTTCCAGGTTAATAACCCCTAAGTCTCCGTTGTGTTTTGGTTTACACACCAAGTTCTAGGCTGCCAAAGATTTACTTTTGCCCTGTAAGTCAGATGAGCCCTTCCAAAGACAATGTCTCCTGAGACGATCAATGTGATCAAGAGAGAGGAGAGGACTGAGTTTATAATAGCGAGACGCCCACCGTAAGATAAGAATTCTGTCGAACTTCGTTGGTTACTAGAGTGGAAAGAAGAATTTGTTCTTCTTTTTGGCCTTGCCTTTGTCGTCGTCGGGTTTGATCGGTTTCTTGAACACTTTTTTGTCGTCGTCGGGTTTGATCGGTTTCTTGAACACTTTTTTGTCGAAGCCTTCCACGCCGCGCGGTCGCCTCAACCTGTCGCTAGATCGGGTGGGGGGAGAGAGGTGGGTGAGAATGAGTGGGGAGGAGGTCGGGGGAGGGGGCAAGGGAGGAGGGAAGCCAAGGCAGCGCGGGAGGTAGGCGGAGATGGCGCGGGTGGAGGCGGCGCGTGGCGAAAAACGCGACGCTAGGGTTCGGACGCGAGAAGGGAATGGGCTGAGAAGGGTGGGGTTCGGGATTACATATGTGGTAAGAGAGAGGTAAATTTCTCTAACTCTTGGGGCAAACTCGGTACCTATCCCACTGAAGCCGTGGAAAGCTGCCCCAGAATGGCTTCCCCACGTTGACGGCAGTTTCCGGTTTTTCCAAAAGCCGCCCGTTTAGAAATGCTTCCGGGTTTTCCTACTCAAAAGTTGAAGCTAAAATCGTCCCAAACAGATCCTAAATATCAAGCAAATTTGGTTGTTAGGAGCCGCTTGAGCTTCTGACTGAGTGAGTACTGTTGCAGGTCTGCAAGCATAGTAGTACTAGACTAGCAGCGCACCAGACGCCAATCGATAATTTTTTTTTCCGTTAAGTCGTCTGCCAGTCTAAAAATAGATAACTGTAAAAATACTATATACACGGAACTTCACACCATAGTGGCTTCTATGTTCCCCAAAGCGAGTCCTTGGACCAACAAGTGCGGAGAAAGAAAAAACCGATGAACGTCTAAAAATGATGAAATTCAAAGGTTTTTTTTGTCTGAAATATTATTAATTAAAGGAGGTCATTCAGTTTGTATTGTTTTATCGACAAGTTGGTAGGTGGTCATAGACGAAATATCAAATCGGTCTATTACAATATAAATGGTGGCCATGTTAATTTATGCATGGTGCATTGGTTTCTCTGAAAAAACAAGGGTGGAGTACTTATCAAGCTGTACTCCTCGTGTTTTTATTTCCTTTTCAACAGATCATATATATTCCGTGCTTTTGCATATTGAAAGTTGCATGTAGCATAAAGCATCTTATACACAACATGTGTTGGTGAGGTGAGACTTTGTGGATCTCATGTTCTACATACAACGTAATCAAAGATGCGTGTTATATATCACTTTCATTGCACACGTACGTTGTTCTTTAAGTAGCGTTCTTAATTATGTCAGCATTGACTGCTTTTACGACATTTTAAACTTGTGACGCAAAACAACATAGTGCATTTACGAAACTGTAATACGTACGTAAAGACTTTATTTATTCGGCGTTAATTCATCGGCTACTATTAATCTCACAAAGATTCACTACTACAGAAAAGCTCATCACAGACGGTTCTAAACCATCATCACAGACGGTTTTTGAACCGTCTGAATTTTTGTGTTCGTGATGATGACGAGGTCATCATGCACGGTTTTTAACCGTCAGGAAAATGCTATCACTGAGCGGTTCTATTTACGAACCGTCGTGATAGCGCAGTATCGCTGACGGTTCGAGAATAGAATAAATGCGTGATAGTTCGTTTTACAGACGGTTCTATTCACGAACCGCCACCGTGAAAACAGATTATCGCTGCACGGTTCGTGAATAGAACCGTCTGTGATAGTCTATTTTCGCGCACGGTTCGTGAATAGAACCGCTCGTGATATTCTATTTTCACGCACGGTTCTAAAAAGAACCGCTCGTGATAGTAACTATCGCGAGCGGTTCTTGTTTAGAACTGTCTCGTGATAGTTTTTTCTAGGGCAAAAAAAACGAAACGGATTTTCACTTCGTATGGAGCCTCACAAATGAATCGATATTGATTTTCGATTTCGCTAGTTTTCCCACAATAGCGAGCATCACAATAGCATGAACTCAATCCATTCACGAGCACTAAAAACAACACGACATGCATCACCCACATCACCCACATCACAAGAGCATCAACTCAAACAATTCACAGAGTACTAACACATCACAAGAGTAATCTACATCACAGAGCAAAGGGGGAGTAGAGAGTGAGGTCGTGGGAGGCCGGGTGACGAGGTCATGGGAGGCCGACGACGATGAGGCCGGGCAAGGTGGAGGAGGCTGCAGCAGACTAAGGGAGGGAGGACGGCCGACGGCAGAGGAGGCCGGGGCGATGAAGTAGAGGAGGCCGGGCACGAGGTCGTGAGGCCAAGGCGGCGAGGTCAGGCGAGGTAGAGGAGGTGGAGGAGGCGCGGTAGGGGAGGCGGAGGAGAAATGACAGAGGGGAGAAATGGCAAAGGAAGAAATGGAGATGGCAAAGGGGAGATGAATGACTGTTAATATAGAGATATTTTTAGAGCCCGCCATTATGTGCAAATTTTCGTTTTCCCGCCTAACGATCTGAATCCAAAGTATCACGACGGTTTTATACAAAAACCGCTCAGTGATGATATATCGAGCGGTTCTAACCACGAACCGCTCTGCAGTGATAAGTGTCTCATCACGCACGGTTCGTATCACGAACAAATCGTGATATGTCTCATCACAGACGGTTCTAACCTCAAATGTCAGTGATGAGGTTTTACCATGGTTTGAATTTTTTCCGCCATGGTAAATTCGAAGAGTAAGGAAAAATTCAAACCATGGTAAAACCTCATCACAGACGGTTCTAAACACGAACCGTCTGTGATATGTAGATATCACAGACGGTTCTCTAGAACCGTCTGTGATAGTGACATACCACAGACGGTTCGTCTTGGAACCGTCTGTGATTACTTTATAGGCGTCTTTTATAGCCTGTTTTGTAGTAGTGATTTTATTAAAGAAAATTTATGTCTTATTAAGACAAGTATCCATCCGGGCGCGCTACATATATATCAACCTCCTTGTGTTTTTTTTTGTAATACGTACATTTGATCAGTTTTTTATTGTACGAACTAATTTTAATATGCAATGAATTTGATACTGCAAATTATTTTAAGAAACTAGAGTGCAGGTCTGACCAGTCATTGTATTATACTAACTGTTAGTGAAGTACTTAAGAATAAGAACCAACATCAGAGTCTTTTTTTTGTATTCATCGATTCGTTGATGCCTTCTTTTCTGTACACATACAATTTTCGCTTACAAATTAAGAATAGCTATATGCACACAGATATGGCCTGCATATGCAATGTGCACACACTAATATGCACATATATGATCTACGTCATCGTGTCAATAGTATTTTGCACGAACTAGCTAGCCACTGATCCCGTCTTCATATAAGCACGCCCAATGGATGTACATTAAGGCTTCGTTTAGAAAACGTAAGAATCTTTCTCCTCAGGCGGTGAAGCGAAAAAAAAAAAAAAAGTCCAGCACACGTACTTGCGCTGGGCGCGTCCCAATCGATCGACCTGCGCGCCCGTTTCGTTCGAGCGACAAGGGCTTCATTATATTAGGCGACCGATCGGATACAGCCGGGAGCTAGCAGAGCGACGTCACGACACAAAGCAGCCAGCAAGCGAGCGCGGCACACGTTAGAATTAAATCTTCAGGTTTACTTGCATGTAGGTACAGGTGGCTCATTTACTTCCCCAGCACGGACACGTGCAGCGATCTTATTAATTTATTTACGCTTCTCACACGTATCATATATGCATGTGTCAAATTATATAGTTGTCATAGTAGCATATATCAGTGATGGCAATACTACCACCATATATATATGTATCGGAGTGGCCGGCGGGGTATATAGCGATTTGCCGACAACGTAACGTGGTCTCTCACGAGGCCGCGAAGGGGACGGTGGTGAGCCCTTGCGCCACGGCGCCCACATGCCGCCGGGCGCCCACGTGCCCTCGCCTTCAGCCACACGCCCTCTCGTCCCTGCTCGATCCGGCTCTAGTTAGTTGCCACTCCCACGTAGTACGTACGCGCCCACGCGCGCGCGCGCTAGCAGCTAACTGCTATATTTAGCCGCCGTGCCTTGCCGTGCGTGGCCTAGCTAGCTCTCCAACCGTGGAAATACTATACACGAAGTAAGAGTGACCGAATGATGAGTGATCAGTCCACCACACCCGGCCGCCGTCCATCCGCCACCACCAACTCCCTTGGACGCGAGCGCGCGCTGTGCTAGCGAGCGGCCGGGAGGCGCCGCGCGAGCGCCGGCGCGGGGAGACCGATCGATCGATCGATCGTATCGCGCGAATGGGGAGGGCGCCGTGCTGCGAGAAGGTGGGGCTGAAGCAGGGCAGGTGGACCGCGGAGGAGGACGAGGTACTCGCCAACTACATTGCCCAGCACGGCGAGGGCGCATGGAGGTCGCTGCCCAAGAATGCAGGTATACATCACGCCACATACAAGTGTGCAAGTGCGTGTATCTCTACGCGTGTACTCTAGCTTTTGGTTTCAAAAAGGAAGACCTTAATAACTCTGTTTTGTTTGTTTCCTTTGCTGGCTTTCTGTCTAGCTGAAACTTCACCGGACTAACTAAGCTTCTGCTGTGCCGTACGTTCTTACGTACATAGGGCTGCTGAGGTGTGGCAAGAGCTGCCGGCTGCGGTGGATCAACTACCTGAGAGCCGGGGTGAAGAGGGGGAGCATCTCCAAGGAGGAGGACGACGTCATCATCAAGCTCCATGTCTCCCTTGGGAACAGGTACGGTTCTACCCGTAGTCTTCACTAGTTAGTGATAGTACTAGTACTACTCCACAATATTATTATTTTACTCACTTTTCCGTAAAGAATGAGAGTCCGCTTATAAAAAAGTTCATAATCATAGGAATCACCGCCACGTACGTGAGTCCAAAAGCGCTTACGAAAGTCATCGAGTCTCTGACAACACACCCAACGCACAACACATGGATTCGTCACGTGCACTCTGAGGCACTGTTAGTGTTAAGGGCTGCGATGAAATCTCGATCGTACAAAAATTTGTCGCCACGCAGATTAAATCGTCCGGACGTTTGGGTTGAGAGAGCTGAGAGACATTACATTCATAGTACTACACTGCAGTATAATAGTATAATGTATACTGAGCAAGATTAATGCATAGCTAAAAATAACCCAGGCATCTCTTTTATTTCGAGTCTGTCTCATGTGTTTTACTGTATTTATTTACGGGTCTTCACTCTAGAAAGTAGTGCATTTAATTTTGTCCTTGTCACTTTTTTGAAGGGGTAATTTTGCTGGTCAATTATCAACTTTGTCCTTGTCACTTTTTTAAGGATAAACCCTGACTTATGTTAATATATAAGAAACAGTACAACATCCCCTTGAATTACACCATTGCCCTTGAGAAAAGAGGATATTACATAAAAGCCATCTATCAGGACGCGTTCTTGCTGGTTTTGAATTCGCCTGCCACGCGTCTTCTACGACCATCTCCGAGTTGGAGTAGCGTTAACGGCGGAAACCAACGGCGAAGCTCGAAGGCGACAGCCATGTCGCCGATTGCGAGGGCTATCTGAGATTGAAGACCAGCCCTCAATTTTGATGACTGACGACGCCGAGTCCATGAAGTGGTCCCGATGCGGTGGGAGGCGTAACGAGCCGCCATGCGCCCACCAAAGGGCTGGAGTGGGAGGCGTTGCCATGAAACCGCAGTACAACCACTCCGGTGAAGGGCCTCCCTTTATCCCGAGGATATCGGAAGCGGAGGTTGAAGATGAGTATGCCCAAACCTTGTTTTTGCTCGCGGTGCCGCTCTCCGCCAAGGATCTATGAGGTAGGGCAGAAACACTCGCGGCTTGGAATAAAGCCCTTTTGTGGCCAGGTCGAGGTGAGATTATTGATGATATTGTCGGGGGGATTGCACTTGTAGTAGACAAAATCAAGGGATTTTTTAGAAAAGAGGGGAGAAAAAGAGGCGATATACGCCAAGCAGTTGATACACACCGAAGCCACTATAAGAAAGCCTTTATTTGGGATGGAGAACTTACCAGCACGGAGAAGACAATAAGCAACACCACCTCCATGAGCGGGGGGTTGAACGGTGCGTAGATCGGAAGCTTCTCCAAAGGAAAAGGGGAAAAAGGTATCTTAGTAACATACAAAAGAGCGTCAAATGGGATGGGTCCCCTCAACCTTGCCGCCGGTGAGGCGGGGAAGGAGGAGGGGGCCGCTGACGTCTAGCTAGAGACTAGAGAGGAATGAGAGAGAGAGAGAGAGAGAGCTTGAGCTTGTCACTAGTTGGAACTCAAATGAGTGTCTGTAGTTGGAAGTGTTGGATTGATCTCGGCTAACTGCCGAGACCGAGTCTTACGGGGCTTCAGCCCACGCGCCCTGATCGGGGGCGATTCCAACCTCTTTTTGGTTTCGGTCCCGGCCACCAAGCGCTAGATAAAAAGGTATGAACCCGGCAAACCTTGGTGTTGATATGTGCTCAAGGCTACCCAAGTTCAAACAGATCCGATCCTCACGGGCGCTAAAGGTGGATTTAAGACCGACGCCACTCTACCGACGGCCATCGAACCGCCAGACTCAAACCGACGGCCACTGAACCGCCGCCACTACGACATCACGCTCCCTCAGATCTAAGCGTCGCCGTCATCTTCTACACCAATCCCGACTGACGCTAAGATCTAATGGCTTCTTCCTCATCGGGTATGTCTCACTCTTCCGCATCTAATGTTTTATTATGGTGTTCAACGTTTGAGTTAGGATTCATGTTATTGTCTAAGCTATCAATGGTATCAGAGCAAGTCCTTAGCTCAGGTTGAACCCTATTAAGAACCCTAGTTGATCATACCCGACTGGATCTTAGCTAGACTCGTCTGGATCTAAGACTCGGTGGCTCGGTTATAGCACTTAGAAGGAGGGGATGAAACCCTAATGAAATCACGAAAATCCCCAAAGTCAGAAACCCCGAATCGGAACCCGAAAACCCTAAAACCTAAAAAAAAATCTTAGATGGATCGGAAGAGGCGGCGAACACTTACGGTTTTTTGGGAGATCTCGAGTCTTCTCGGTCTCGGCGCCGCAGTAGCTCCGCTCGGCAATTTGCGCGCGATCTCGATCGCACGCCTGTATCGGCTGAGAGAGCTGCGGGCGCGCTTCTGATGCGCTGCCGCTCGCATTCCGCTTCGCTCTCCACTCCTCGGCGAAGGAGCCGCTGTGGCCGCTTCTCGCCCGCGAGCCTCTCGGCGCCGCCTTAGCGCGGAGTTTTCGGTGGGAGCGAACGAATGAAGTTAGGGTTAGGTTTTTCCGCCGTTTCGGCCGCTTGGCGTTTTTATGCCTTGCGATTTTCGCTCTCGGCCATCCGATTTAATCCGACGGCTCGCGTCGCTCCGATTCGGCCGAAGCTTTGCGCCGCGAATGATCTCGGCCGTTTAATCTCGATCCGACGGCTGACGTTTGACAATTCAGTTCTGACCGTTGTTTTGGGCGGGTGACTCAAGACAAGATGGGCCGAGCCCACGGATGAACAGTGTTTTTTCATCATTTTACTAAATGATTTTCTGATTAAGTTTTATTAGTTTTTCTTTTCATTTAATTTAATTTGAGCACTGTTTTATTATTATTATTATTAATGATAATTGCTCAAATTTCAGTATGTATTTGTGATTCAAATTTTATTATTATCTATTTTGTGTACTGTTTTGATTAATGATAATTGCTCATGTTTCGGTATAAATTCGGTCTCTGATTAAAATTGAACCAACGAGATATTTTAATTAGAGAATTTTATGATTTATTTTGGCATTATGTATACACATGATTACATACTAACCAACGTTGTTTGTAGTCATGTGTCGCCACATTAATTGTTATAGTTCTTTTTATTTCTGCCCAACGGTGGTATAAACTAGAACTGTAATTTTGCATGTTATTAATCAGACCAACGTAGGGTTAATGACATGCAATACTTTTATGCCATTTCTAATTCTTTTCCTGTATTTTAATGTTCAGCCATGAATGCTTCAAATGTTGCCGCTACAATTGACAACATTGAGCAGCTTACGGGGAGCAATTTCCCCGCTTGGAAAGAAAGAATTTCAGTTGTCCTTGGAGTATTAGATCTTGATTATGCATTAAGAGTGCCTGCTCCCACTTCTCCCACCATTGGTGAGGACGATTACGATGAGAAAAAGAAAATATATGATAATAATGCTGAAAAATGGGAGCGGTCTAACCGCTCATCACTAATGATTATGAAGACTTCTATCTCGATCGAATCGGGAGCAATCCGCATTCTCGAAAATGCTAAGGAATATCGGCTTGAGAGGAGAAATTCAAAGGCTCCACTAAGGTTTATGCCAGTACATTAATCCAGAGGCTTCTATCCACTAAGTATGACGGGTCCAGCAGTATAAGAGAGCACATCATGATGATGACTGATATGGCTGGAAAACTCAAGGGCATGGACATGGAAATATCTGATGGTTTCCTAGTTCACTTCATAATGACTTCTCTTCCTTCTGAATACATCGCTTTTAAGATAAACTATAATACTCGAGAAGATAAATGGAGCATGAGCGATCTTATCGCCATGTGTGTCCAGGAGGAAGAAAGGATTAGGGCCGAAAAGAAAGATTTGGTGAATCAAGTTGGCGGTCCTAGCAAAAGGAAGTTCTCAGGGGACTTCAAATCCAAGAAAAGGCTGCACTACTCTCCTAATTCAGATAAATCAGGGCCTAAGGTGCAAACTACACCTAAGCCCAATGTTGCTTCGCTAAAGCACCAAGTGGGAATGCATGTCACTTCTGCAAGGAGCCAGGACATTTCCAGAAGGATTGTGTTGGTTTCCTAAAGTGGCTTGCCAAGAAGGGTAATGATTCTATAACTTTTGTTGATGAAACCCTTTATACTAACTTTTCCCTTAAATCTTGGTGGATTGACTCGGTGCAATCGTGCACGTTACCAACTCTTTCTGTGGATTCCATACCGTGAGAACACTAAGAAAGGGGAGCGAAGTCTTAGAGTCGCGGATGGAAAAGAAGCGAAGTGGAATCAATTGGTTCTCTCCTTAGTTTTAGATAGCGGCTTCACACTTCGTCTTAATAATGTAGTTTTGTTCCTTCCATTAGGAGGAATTTAATTTGATATCTTTATTGGACGATGATGGATTCAAATGTAATTTTGGTAACAATAAGTGTGTTATCACATTTAATTCAAATAATGTTGGTCTTGCTGTTAGACAAGACAAGCTTTATATGCTTTCCCTTAATGAATCACCGATATCTTTGAATGTGTGTGATACTATGCGTAAAAAGTATAATGAGACTTCTTCGAAACTGTGGCACTGTCGTTTAGGCCACATTTCGAAGGGGAGAATGGAGCGTCTCATTAAGGAAGAGATTCTCCAACCATTAGATTTCTCGACTCGGCACTAACGCATTGATTGCATTAAAGGAAAATACGTAAAGAAAATAAAGAAGGGAGCAACTCGCAGCTCAGGACTATTAGAGTTAATTCACACTGATATTTGTGGTCCTTTTCCTGTGACATCAGTGGATGGTTTTGATTCTTTCATTACATTCACTGATGATTTCTCCCGTTATGGTTATATTTTTCCCATTAAGGACCGATCTGAATCACTTGATAAATTTAAGACATTTAAAGTGAAGTTGAAAATCAGCACAACCTAAGAATCAAAGTGGTAAGATCGGACCGTGTGGGAGAATATTATGGGAGACATGCCCTTATGGCCAAATTCTCGCCCTTTCGCTAAGTTCCTTCGGAAAATGGCATTGTTGCCCAATATTCTACACAGTGAACCTCAAAGAAATGGGGTAGTGAGAGACGAACCGCGTACACTTATGGATATGGTGCAGAGCATGCTTAGCTACTCTAGTTTATCACTGGTTTATGGATGGAGGCACTAAAGACAAAGACACATATTCTTAATAGGGTTCCAAATAAATCATTACCTAAGACACCTTATGAATTATGGATCGAGAAAACCGAGTTTGAAATATTTAAGAGTATGGGGTTGTTGTCTTTGAAGCTAAGATATTTAATCCACATATTGGAAAATTAGACCCTAAGACAAGAAGTTGCCATTTTATAGGGTACCTGAAAGATCTAAAGGGTATCGTTTTTATTGTCTGATAGAGCAACTAAGTTTGTAGAAACAAGACATCTTCGTGTTCTTAGAAAATAATGAGGACACGGAGCCTAGGAAAATTGATCTTGAAGAGAAGCGGGTTTACGTTCCTTCACCGCTTATCCCGAGATTTTTATTCTGCACTTGGTGGTTGCACCTCGAGCACCAAAAATCGTTGATGCACCCACTTTGTTGGGGTCTCCAAATTCCTAATGTCATACCTAATGATGAGCCTCGGCGGTCTCTGCGCCTCAGACCTCCTGCAATAGTTGCTGAACCTATTAGAAGATCACAGCGGGAGAGAAGATCTGCCATCCCAAATGATTATGTTGTTTATATGAATGAGGACATTAATGATATAGGGAAGATAGATGATCCCACCTCTTATAAGGAAGCAATGATGAGTGAACATTGTCCTAAATGGCTTGATGCCATGAAGGATGAACTAAAGTCTATGAGCACTAATGATGTATGGGACTTAGTAGAAATTCCTGACGGAGTCAAAGCGATTAATGTAAATGGGTCTACAAAACCAAGCATGACTCTAAGGGAAATATCGAAAGGTTCAAAGCAAGGCTCGTAGCAAAAGGCTTCTCACAGAGAGAGGGGATTGATTATAATGACACTTTTTCTCCTGTCTCAACTAAGGATTCGTTCAGAATCGTTATGGCACTTGTAGCTCATTATGATTTAGAGTTACATCAGATGGATGTTAAGACGGCATTCCTTAATGGCGATTTGCAAGAAAAAGTTTACATGACTCAACCAGAAGGTTTTGTCGTGGAAGGCAAGGAGCATATGGGATGTCGACTTAAGAAATCTATTTATGGCTTAAAACAAGCATCGAGGCAGTGGTATCTCAAATTTGATAAAGTTATAAGGAATTTTGGATTTAAGGAAAATGAAGTTGATAACTGCATATATGTTAAGTTCAAGGGGAGTAAATTCACCATCTTAGTGCTTTATGTGGATGATATCTTATTGGCTAGCAGCGATAAGGATATGCTGTTTGAAACCAAAAGATTTCTCTCATCCAATTTTGATATGAAGGATCTCGGTGATGCCTCTTACGTTCTTGGCATTGAAATTCACCGGGACAGGTCCAAAGGAGTATTAAGTTTATCTCAAAAGGCATACATTGACAGAGTACTAAAGAGATACAATATGCATAAATGCTCGCTCACTGCTCCTATCGTTAAGGCGATAAGTTTGGGACATTTCAATGTCCAAGGAACCAATATGGAACCGATCGGATGAAGATCGTTCACGCTACACCGTTTCGGAAGCATTATGTATGCTCAAGTAAGCACACGCATACGACTTAGCTTTTGTAACCGGAATGCTTGGCGGATATCAGTCAAATCCAGGCTAGGACCATCGGAAAGCCGTTAAGAAAGTCTTGCGTTATATGCAAGCTACTAAGCATCTCATGCTCACATATAAGCATACCGATAACCTTGAAGTTGTTGGTTATTGATTCAGATTTTGCGGGATGTGTTGATACTAAGAAATCCACGTCAAAGTTATATCTTCACACTCATTGGAGGAGCTATCTCGTGGAAAAGCTCTAAACAAACCCTTACGGCATCTTCAACGATGCAAGTCGAGTTTGTGGCATGTTATGAGGCTATTGGGCAGTTGTATGGCTTAAGAACTTTATTCCGCCTTAGAGTGGTTGTGAGATTTCTAAGCCACTCACCTTATATTGCGATAACGAACCGCATCTTTTATGCAGTAACAACAAGTCAAGTGGTGCCGCCAAACACATTGACATTAAGTATCATGTTGTGAAAGATAGAATCCAGGATCAAACCATTAGTATCAAGCATATTAGTACTAAGTCAATGCTTATGATCCGCTTACCAAAGGCTTACCACCCAATATATTTCGTGATCATGTTGCTTGGCATGGGTTTATTGGAAAGCCTCTGATTCTGGATAAAGGACCTTAAAGCAAACCAACTCCCATTAAGTATTATGAATATCCATTTTAAAATGTGATAGTATACTATAGGTACTGAGGTTGTATGGCACTTTATTGGTCATGCGACACATTACCTTGGTACACTTTTTCATTTGATGATGGACTTATGATGTTAGCCTGACGATCAAAGGGGAGAATGTTGGATTGATCTCGCTAACTGCCGAGACCGAGTCTTCTGGGGCTTGATTTCACGCATACTGATCGGGGCGATTCCAACCTCTTTTTGGTTTCGGTCCCGGCCACCAAGCGCTAGATAAAAAGGTATGAACCCGGCAAACCTTGGTGTTGATATGTGCTCAAGGCTACCCAAGTTCAAACAGATCCGATCCTCACGGGCGCTAAAGGTGGACGAAGACCGACGGCCACTACCGACGGCTACTGAACCGCCGCCGACTCAAACCGACGGCCACTGAACCGCCGCCACTACGACATCACGCTCCCTCAGATCTAAGCGTCGCCGTCATCTTCTACACCAATCCCGACTGACGCTAAGATCTAATGGCTTCTTCCTCATCGGGTATGTCTCACTCTTCCGCATCTAATGTTTTATTATGGTGTTCAACGTTTGAGTTAGGATTCATGTTATTGTCTAAGCTATCAGGAAGTACTATTTCAGAATCAATGCATGTAACCTTCTAGGCGACATGCAATCATGCATGCGTGCATGGCATGCCCAACTAAAATACAAAAGATAATAGAATTACCGTAACATCGTGCGGGCTCAGTCCCAATAGTCCTTTCATTTCCAAATACAAAATCATTTACCTAAAATTATTTATAATAGTCCATATCACTTGTTACTAAGGGATAAATACAACAGTATCTAGGTAATTTGAAGAAGAAATGAAGATGAGAGAAAGTAAGCTTGTTTCTAAACAAAGAAACAAATAAGTTGTTGCTATCAAGAAATAAGAAATAACAAAATAGCTATCGGAGATTTACTTGTTAACTAAAAATCTATTTTGTTGGTAGTAATTAAAGTCTTAGATACAAACTCAAGAAATAATTCATCAGAAGATTTATTTATTTTTATTAGATTAGGTACTATTGTAAATACTCTAAAGGAAGACAACACGTGAAAATGCTTGGTTTAGATGCTTTCTCGTGTTCAAAATTAAACAAAAAGAAAAGCGACGGCTAGCTAGATAGCGAGACGTTTCTCTTGGCAATTAAGGGATTCGCGTATATATAATCTGTCATTCAGGCCAAACAACGCGCATGCTATCCGGAGCTTCCAGGTTGCTCAACTGAAACTACCTTTAATTGCCAGATAAAAACCATGCATGTTATCTGATCAGTTTGCACTAAGCCTCCGCTATCCGATTAATTTTCTGGTTGTGAAGAAGCTCCGAATAGCACACTGTAACACCTGAACCAATTAGCAATAGAGGATTCGTCGATCCACCCAGCCACTAGCTAGGCGTCTCTATTTAGTGGCTGTTCCGTCGGTGAGAAATGACAAATGCACGATAGCAATTGACAAATGTTGTTATTAAGTTATATGTACCAACTAATTCATACAAAAAGTTACAAATTCATATAAAAACTTAAACTGACGATGGAGTATGAACAATATACTTCAACAACAGTACGAAACATCGGCTGTCCTTCAAACTTTTTTTTTGGAACGGTCTATCCTTCAAACTAACAAATCTATACTCCGGTAGTAGAACAGTATCATGCTGCAACATCACCGTCACAGGTCACAGTATCCTGTTTGTAACAGTAATGCTTTACCTAAGCCGTCCATCAAGCTAGCCATGGGTACAGTTGGACAGTTGGACTTCCACCCTTAACTTCTGACAAATGACCCATAGGCATGCAGACAGGTCACGTTCTTCTTGTGGGTTTGCAGGGCTTTTTCATGGCCTTTCTAGATCATGGCACACTGCATTGGCCGTTAAGTATACATCTAGCGCACCAGTGGCTGTCCGTGGGCCCTGCTGGTTAAATAGTGGGCCCACATGTATTAATGTCTTTCCGCCTTTACGTTCATAATACGGATTTAGGGAGCGAAGGAGAACCTTTGGTCCCGTGCTCTGGCAGCGGCTTCTCTTACACTGGGCTTTCTGGAGCTTTCTCCGCTTACGACACGCTCAGCAATAATATGCGTAGCCCCCATACATGATTACTGCACAGCAGCAGCTTGTGTCAATGCAGTAATTAGCACAGTTATGTAGAGAAAAGAACCTAGTCATTAACATGTTGTTACCTCCACATGTCAAATTTCCCTTTCCCTTTCCCTTTTCGCCGTGGCATGTAAATATCTCCGCTGACAGGTGGTCATTGATCGCAAGCCACCTGCCAGGGCGGACGGACAACGAGATCAAGAACTACTGGAATTCGCACCTCAGCCGGCAGATCCACACCTTCAGGAGGAAATACACCGCCGCACCCGACGCCACCGTAACCATCGACATCAACAAGCTGTCCGCCGCCGGGAAGCGGCGCGGCGGCCGGACCGCCGGCCAGTCGCCAAAGGGCAGCAACAAGAAGCAACCGGTGCCTGAGTCCACTACCAAGGCGAATGAGAGCGACGCCCCCAGGCCGGCTGCCGCCGCGTCAGCAGCGTCGAGCCCGCCGCAGAGCGACGAGACGCGGAGCGCGGTGGTAGACCCGGAGCAGAGCCAGCCCAACAACAACAGCACCAGGGTCAGCCACACTCCTGATGGGCCGTGCAGCGAGGGCGGGACTGGGCCCATGGTCCTCGACCCGGTAGATCAGATTGGGCTTTGGGAGGCGGACAGCGCGGTGGATCAGATTGGGTTCTGGGAGGCGGACAGCGAGATGGAGGCCTTGATGTCCGGCGGAGTTGGGCCGGAAAGTGGGCTGAGCGGCCTGGAGATGGTGAATCAGGCCCAAGTAGACGATCTCCTGGACATGGACTGGGAGGGCTTTGCAGCCCATCTGTGGGGCGATCCGGCCCATAGTGATCTGCTCCAGGCCGGCGAGCCGCAGGCGATGATGGGCTGCAGCTCGGACGAGCTCGAGTCATTCGCGAGCTGGCTTCTGTCGGACTCGTGCGAGAACACGATCAACTGATCATGCCAATTCCTCTCAAAACTCGGGGGAAAAGAACTGATCAAGCCAACGGCAAGGGCGGGACGCCATAGACAAACAAGCGTTCACGTGTACAATTTTTTGGTAGAGTTTAGTTCGTTGTAAGTAGGTGTGTGTGTGGTCTTGTGCATGCAAAATGGTAGTGCTTGTTTCATAGAGTACAGCTAGAGTCGCATATGGCACGTAAGGGTAGTGGAGATGGATCGGTAGGTTGCGTGCATCACGGTTGCCGTGAGAGCTCTTTTGCATAGCCAGCATCTTTGCACGGTTTGCATGATTGCACCAGCAGCAGCACTGTACATGAGCTGAACGTTTGAATTGCACTGTTCAAGTTGGTCTCTGATCACTCCTTGGATTCAGTACAGAAAGAATGTAAGCCACAAGCTATGGCAGAGCGAGAGCATGTGTTCGTGTTCGACACGGGCATTAACTGCGTGTAAGCCGCATGCATTGACCGGACAGGGAGTAGCTATTGCTAGTACTAGCATCACAAGGTTTCGTGTCGCTGGCAAAAAGTTAGTGGTAGGTTGCTACCCGTGTAGATAGTCCAGAGAAGTTGTTCGCTGTCAAATCTTTTCCTTCTGATTGGGATAAGAAGATCTTGCATATTTTGCTACCGCTGTCAAATCTTTTCCTTCTGATTGGGATAAGAAGATCTTGCATATTTTGCTACCGTGTAGATAGTCCAGAGAAGTTCCCTGTCAAATCTTTTCCTTCTGATCGGGATAAGAAGATCTTACATATTTCTTACACTTATCAGATCGGATGGCAGGAACTGAATGGCTCTGTAATAACACGAGTATTTCCCCAACTCGAGGGCTACCGTTCACCGGAAGCGAAACTCTGAACTGATTGAACAGGATGAAGGGCTTCTAGAGATCTAGTTGCTGGTTGGTGCATGCGCCCAGAATAAGATCGATGCCCGCTTCGATCAACTTAGGCAGTCTTAACTCGCATGCTACATGCAGGGGAGGACGACCCAAACTCATGCGTGTTTTAACTTTGCAACGCACGCACGCACGCACGCCGCTAGCGTCGGCATCTCCGCGCGCGCACTTGGCTAAAAACTGACCTCGGCCCGGCAGCCACGCACTAGGAAACGGTGACCCTTAGGCCACGTCGCGGGGGATCAGACTTGTGTGGTGAGCCAAGCGACCAACACAGAAACTAATTTATCAGGAGAACAAACAGCTTAACTAATGATTCAAGCACAGCAATTCAGCGAGTTAGTAACAGTCGCATCGAGAACACAACAAGTTGTCGCGAGTCAGATGGGCATCTGAGAACTAGGACGGCTTTGGCCCAACGCGTTCGTCCATTCCGTCAGGTCTCGCTCGGGCACCTGCAGATCACCAGTGCGTGTGCCCAGTGACCTCTCTTAGCCTCCATCGCGCGCACTGTGCGTGCCGGGAACAATATTGTGGCGTTCGTTACCCGGTCGGTGTCCGCGACTGTAGCATCCCCAGTACGACCGGTAATAGATCGATCCATCATCCATCCGCAAGAGATAGACATGTGGCTTGCTGGCTTCCCCAGCTTCCAATTAAACGTCTGTCGGAATCAGACTTCGCGTCAGATTCCTAAGACTTGCTTAATAATATATAACTGGAGAAGGAAACCTGTCACTGTTGTTGGTATGGTTGATGGATGCATTCGATCGATCTTGACTGCCCGAAAACCCTACTCCACTTACTAATCATGCCCAGCGTCTGTCAAATCGTGTACCCCACCAGTACACTCTCTTTCTAGGCTCTCCATCTAGCTAGACAGTTGTACTGGCTGAAGTGAGACTTTGATCAAAAGTAAAGTAGCAGGAAGCTAGACAGTTGTTCTGGCTGAAGTGAGACTTTGATCAAAAGTTAAGTGGCAGGAAAGAAACATCATTTGCTAGCTCAAGCTAAGATTAACTGCTTCAGCCTTTTCTTCCCGTTAGACTCATTCATGCGTCTCCCTTTGCAATTATTTTCGATCGATCGATCTAGCCACCGGGACGCATAAAGCTAGCTTAGCCTATATGAATGATGATGTGTTGATGTACCAGCGACTGGGCTAGCTTTGTGTCGCTAATACGTGTTTGTTCGTGCTAAGCGAGAATTATTAGGGCCGTCCGCTGATGGACGAGTTGGATTGCTCACTGGCCGCGCGCGACTGCGCCGCGTCATGATGGAGTTTTGTCCGCTGGCGTTGATCACACGACGAACTCATCGGCAGGCTGTTCGGCGAACTAGCGTTTCGGCTTAGTTTGGTGTTGGTACCCTACCCTGGTGGTGCATTGTACGCGTTGTAGTATCATGGACAAAGGCTCACTGTTAAAGACTGCTATATATGCATATACTGAATGGAAACGTGCCTAATGTTTTAAGATCTAAAAGTGCATCTTTTGGATAGCTTCTTCACCGGGGTAATGACCCACTCATATATACCTGAACTTTCACAAAGAGCCATTTGGTTCCTCGATTTTCAAAGGGGGCGAAACTAATCCAGAACTTTGCACGTGAGGTCAAATCGGCCACTTGGCTGACATGTCATATATCTGCAAAACGACTCATAAACGCCCCTGGTGAAGCTCATTCTGACTTGCAGAAGGACTCAAGCTCGAAAGACAGTAGCCCTTCCGTAAAACCTCGACCATCAAATAGTTACCTTTCCTATTAACCTCTACTAGCTTCGTACTAACAGAATACCTTTTGCTAATGACCATCCAACATAAAAAAATAATATACTCTATTCAACAATGTATATGACGTTTTCCAATTTCCAACTTTAACTATTACTTTTTCATATAATTATGTTAGTAAAAATTGACAGAATTATTATATTACAAAAATATTTATTATGACAAATCTAATGATACTATTATCTCACAACCAATTTAAATAGCGTTTCATACATTATTAGTAGAAATTTATCCGTACACTTTCTAAAACGTTGTACCTTTCACGCTTTCTAAAACATACATTTCTAAACGGGGAATACTACCTTAACTCAGCGCGTACTCCTGTAATCATGCTTAGAGTTAGGATCTCGATCGGTGTCAAGACGTAGTGGCACGTACGTGCACATCACGATCGATTGGCCAGATAGAGCTCTACGGTCTACGCACCGGCCGTGCCCACGCGTCAGCGAGCGGCCGGGGCGGCACGAATAGACGCAGATGAGGTGGGTTTTTGTCTGGACGCGCGTTCCGGATCTCGAAATCCCCCGATGACGCGGCGGTGGCGGGAGGGAGGAGGTCGACAACCCCGACACGGCACTTACAAGCGCGAGGCCCCTCCTCCCATGTGTGTTAAGCCCATTTATTGATGGGCATACTACTACTGTACGCCGTGTCAATGCCCTGTGTAGGAAGAAGTACACGCTTGCACTAAGATTTTTTACCTCGTATTTACTGAAATATCTCGTATTTACTGAAATGGTCATCCCAAAAATTATTTATAAAAATAGCTCCGTACCGCACAGATCTCGTATTTACTGAAATGGTCATCCCAAAAATTATTTATAAAAATAGCCCCGTGCCGCACAGTGGCTGTGCGGCCGCCCCTCCACGTGCCCCATTGCCGCACAGCCGCCGTGCGGTGTCCCCGTCGCCCGCCGCGTATCCTCGGGTTAGGGTTTAGAGCAAAATTATGGTTTAAACTGATTAGGATTTCGACGCTGTTTGTAGAAATTTTAAAATATAGTAAATATATTTAAAAAATTATGAAACTTTATATGTAGCCTCCCGACATAGTGTACTTATTTTTGTAAATTTACCATAATTTTATTTGTTAAGATTTTTCTCACAATTTCATATAAGTGTACTGTTTGAATGAATTTGTAAATTTAGAAAAAGAACACAAAAAATTATGAATTTTAATTTGAAGGCTCCTCACACAGTGGACTTGATTGTGTAATATTTTAGCAATTTTATATGTGTTTTGGAATTGTCTAAAAATTCTGGGTTTAGGCCACGAAAATTTGGATTTTAGGTTTCAGAAATTAGGGTTTAACGATTTCATATGACTTGGAATGTATGAAAAAAGCTATATTGCAACTCCATTGGAGGTGTTGATATACAATATGGTGTAGGAGTTTTGTGATCGTCGCATGTTATTGTAGTGCGCTAAATTTTTGAAGAATTTTGTGAGGACGATTAAGGTAGCAATGATTCGTAAGTAGGAAGGTAAGTGATATTGCGATGCGCCAGGGAATTCATACACAGTGAAAAACTTTAGAGAAATGGCGTAACGATAACAACACGATAGTTGATCCGATAAGGGGTTACATAGCACGCAGGCTAACGAACCAAGGACGGTACACGCATGCCTTTAGAGAATTAGAAATGCATGGGACATATAGACGAAGAGAGTCGAACTACTATGTGGAACGTGGCCATTTTCCCTTGCGGCCTAGCTCGGCGTTGTACTCCTCGTCTTGCGCCTTAGCTTCCGCCACGATGGCCTTCTTCCGCACCTGCTCGGTCTCACGTCGCCTGGCATGCTCGCGCTCCTGCTTCTCGTGCAGCCTATCCCGCCTCTTCTTCTCCTCCATCTCAACCTGCAGCTCTTCGAGGCACCTTTCACGGCCCTCACAGTCCTCCCTGGCCCAGCTCTTGCATGTGAGCAGCATGGCTTGTGCAGGAGCTTCGACTTGTTGCAGATGCATGTCGACACATCACCCAGGGTGCATGCATGTTTCCTTCCCCCCTGGCATTACTGTTGACGTATTTCTGCTGAAGCCTGATCTCGTACTTCCACCTGAGGCCATCAATCACCCGGATATCGTTCATTCGAACCTTCTCCATCTTTGGTCCATGTACCTCTACATGTTCTCAGAACACTGCTTGCCTTCCTCCATCTGTCACTTGGTTGCAGTGTCTCTATTGATGAAATAACCAACAGTTCGAGTCCATCTCTCATCGACGATCGCGGTGACAGGGACGCACCGCACACATTTGAGGACGTTGTTGTAAACCTCAGACATGTTGGTCATCATAATCTCACCCCTCGCACCGTCTGTGTCATAGAGAAGGGATCATTTCCCCAATTCAGGAGTGTGGCCATGAATCCACTCCAAGAAACTTATAACATTGTTGAGTTGCTCTCCCTCCAGTGCCTCTGGAGTGGACTCCCTTGCATGCCTCGTAGTCCGGTGTTCGAGGTCCCTCCAGTTGGACTCAAACTTCCACCTCTGGTTTTGCAGACACACTGCCTTGAATGTCTTCATAACTTCCTGACTGCGGAACCGCGTAAATAAGTTAGATGCAAGATGCATTATGCATCACCTGGATTGCACGTCGTTCCACTGGTGAGGGGCATCCTTCCCATGCTGCATGGTATTGAATGCTGCCAACAACCCAACATTGCGGTTTGTGATTAGGCATATGTTGTGTTGGTCTCCGACCATCCCCATCTTCACGTTCGACAGGAACCACAACTAGTCAGATGTGTTCTCGCTCTCCACAATAGTAAATGTCACTAGGAGAAGCTGGTCATTCTAATCGGCCGCCACCGCGGAAAGGATGGTGCCCTTGTACCTCTCTGTGAGGAAAATGTCATCCATCGTTAGCACAGGACGACAGAACTGGAAGCCCCCAATGACCTTAGCAAAAGCCCAGAACACCAGGTCCAATATGAAGCGGTTGGACCCTTTCTCAACATCTTCACGGTCAAGTTTGTTTATGTATGTGCCAGGGTTTGATTTAGCAATCAGGTGAAGCAATCTCAGCCCAAAGTTGTACGCCTCTTCGTATGTCCCGTACATAGACTCGATGACCTTCTGCTTGGCTTGTCGGACCTTGCTGTAGCTGACTGGATAGCCAACCAGATTGGCGACTTCCAACATCAGCATCTTGGGGGAGACAGACACGTCCGCCTCAACTAGGTGCCTGATGAGGCTTGCAACAGATGCGAAAGTCACGTTCCGATGCTATCGCAAGGGCTCGCTAAGCTCGCAAGTGTGGTTGATCAGCGCCTTGACTGTGAAGACCGAGCCGAAGATCTTTGCTCGGTGAGCGCTGACCTTGCTAGGGCAGCCTTTCACTACTCACTTCACTGCGTACTTTCCTGGGTTCGACCGGTACACACAACTGATGGACAAGGCGTATCGTGCTATAGCTTGTTGCACGACTGCCTTGTTAGGGAAGCGCTACCCAACTAAGATGGTGTCGACATCAAACCCCTAGTGGGAGTCTTCTTCTTGCGACAGTACGAGCGAATGCACCGCGATATTATCAAGTCTTGATGCCACGTAAGACATCTCCGGTGACACAATTCCCCCGGTTGGACCACCAGCCTGGTGTGCGTCCTCGTCGCTACCATCCAAGCCTGGGTCGACGTCCTCGTCGGACATTGACCCGAGAGGTTCATCCGGTAGATACTCGTGGCAGTCAATGTGAGCCGACCACCACATTTCTGCCCCCTTATTTTGCACAAAATTATGCGCGACTCTTCCCTCCAAGGCAGCACATTCCGTGCTGGCATCTTCAGGCTCGGGCTACGGTTGCCCGCTTGTAGAGGTCCTAGCATCATCAAGGTTTCCCGGCGCTCTGCGTAAAAAATTCACGTACACCATCGGCCTCCCGTGAACGGCCGCCTCACGCTAGGAGTCAATCTGCATGTACTACCTCCATGCTACGGTTCCATGCACCTTGACGAGCTCCCACACATCATTCATGCAGGTGATCCCCTCGATCACAACTTTCTTCGTCGTTGCCTCTGTGACAAACTCCCCCCAGATACAGCTTCGAAGCTTGTGAATAGTCATCGTGTCGAGCCCCTCCACCCAGACCACCTTGTACTAGCATCTCGATAGGTCCAACCCACGGATCAGGCCGTCACGAGTCCATCGCTATAAAACAGTAACAAGTCTTGCATGTTCGAATTGACCTAAAGCCACAACAACTCCATCCGCGGTCCATATGTGTAATTAAATACGACAAATTGCATGCAAGTGATGGATGACATGTGTAATTAAAAACAATTAATTAATTAATTTCCAAAAAATTCAAAAAATTATTGATAATTCATTACCATCGTGCTTACTACTATTAAACCACATATTCATTGCCACTTAATTACTTACGACTAACTAATTTGCACTGAATGAGTTATGCCTAACTAATTGCTACTGGACTAATCACGACTGATTAATTACCACTAAATAAATTACGAGTAGTTCAGTTCTACTAATTTAACATGCTGGACCGATAGCCACTAAACTAATTTGGACTAATTTATTACCACTAAAGTAATTTATTATTAGCAAACTAAGTAATTACCACTAAACTTACTAATTACGAATGATTAATTACCTCTAAACTAACTACTTTCGACTAATTAAATACCAGTAAACTAACTAATTACGACTAGCTGACTAAGACTGATTAACTACGACTACGGTAATAACGACAAAAGCATCTGATAAGTTACGTGTCCTTCGGGGGGCAATCGATAAAAAAAGGCCAGCGGGGAGCGACGAGAAGCAAGCAAATACTTAAGCTCCCAATAAAATTAGTTATGTTACGTTCTGTGAGTTGTCAACGAAGAGCGCTAGAACGAGAATCGAAATGCAATTGAGATGAGCGAAGAGCGACTACGAGAGTTCGGTATTTAAAGCCGAGGTGACAGATATGCGAAGGAGGGAGGACGGGCGGTGGGATTACGGGAGGGGCTCGGGCTTCGGAGCATCTCAGCTGTTTTTTCGGTTTTTTGTTTCTCTAGAGAATCAGACCGACCCGCTTTCCACGTGGCAAGAGGGGGTTGGGAGGGCCATGCGGCAAGGGAGCAAAGGGGAGGACACGCGGTGGGGATACTGCACGGCAGCCGTGCGGCAAGAGGGCACGTGGCTGGCGGGGAGGGGCTACCGCACGGTGGCCATGCGGCAAGGCGCTATTTTTGTAAATAATTTTTGAGATGACCATTCCGGTAAATACGATGTGAAAAGGTACCAATACGGCCAAAAATTCCGCAAGCAATCCATTCCAAGTTCCAACCCAAATCCTCCGTGGTAATGGCACGATGAACATCACCTATGTTAGCTATATGTAAGTTTTGACACGTAAAACACAAGAGATATAGAGGAGAGTGAGAGTACAAAGAGTTAGGCTTTCTAATGCAACAGTTAACTATAATACATAAAATAAGATACATTATATATGGATAAGATATATAAAAAATAATCAACCGTAGAGGCGTCTTTAACGTGTTTATAGATAGCACAGAAGAGTAATATATACAACTGATATTTATATTATTGTCCGTACTTTTACGAGTTAAGACTTAAAACCAGCCCTGGGATCTTACTATTATTCATGCATGCTCTGCTTGTGGCTAGCTGTGACTCGTTTTTTTGGGCGAGGAGTGGTCTGATTTTTAGAAATGGTGGCACGTGTGTGATCCAGGGGCAACGATGGTTGCAGGACCCGTACGGCTCTCCAAAAGCAAATCTAGCACCGAGGAAAAGCTCTACACTAGAATGATTAAAAGCATATAACTCCACAGGAATACATGTGGTGCTGTGGTGTAGCATTACCAGCTAGACGGACTAGGTTGCCATGAAATGATGCAGTACAGTACGCAAACGCCAATAACAGTAGTAGTAAATGCTTATACTTGATACACCACGCACACAAAAATTGCATAATGTAGTAGTATTTTGCTTCGCGCCACATTTATCAACTGCACCCCGCTGATGTTCTAGTTGATGTGACCACTGACAGTACCGAACGAGGGAAGAGGAAAACTCACACTGCCTGCCTGTACATTATACATAACACGCGCAAAAACGAAGAAAAAAAGAGTAGAAGACTCGAATACGGAAGGAACTAATGGTACTAATTATGATTTACCGTCACTAGCAAGAACTTTTATTAAGCTCTTCGTTTGATCTCTGTTTTTCTCTTCAATTTTTGGAGTACTTTTCTTTGCTTTACCGGGAGAAGACGGGGTTGAGGGTTTTAGTGAACCCGTGGAGCGCGCCGTAGCCGCGGGACCTGAAGCCGAGGCAGCCGAGGAGGCCCTGCCGGTACGGCAGGAACGTCCGCCGCCGCATCTCCTCCGCCTGCGCCCTGTTCGGCGCCGCGTAGAGCCGCTCGTGCGCCGCCGCCACCGTTGTCGAGCGCCGCCGACCCTTACTCCTCCCCCGAGCCCGCGTTGCCCGGGCTTCGTCACCCCCACCGGCGCCGGCGCTGTCCGCTGCCGCCTCCGGTGGTGGTGGTGGTGGCCTCGCCGCGCGGAGCTTGGCGGTAACCTTGTCCCTTGACGCCCACGAGGGTGAGAACGGCCATGTTCTTTCGGGCTTGGCGGCGGCCGCTGGGGCGTCGTGCGCGTGAGCGCTGCCGGGCTCGCCCTTGCTGCGGTGGAGGAGCATGTCCTTGAGGAACACCCACCGCCGGGACCCACGGACAGACGAGGAGGACGACGAGGATGACGACGTCGAGGAGGATGAGGACGACCGCGACGAGGCGGTGACCAGCGGCGTGGCCTCCTGCGCCCCAGCCGAGTGGGAGACGGGGCCAAGATCCGGCGCGGGGACGAGCGCATTGAGCAGCTTGAGCCGCGGGGACGCGCTGCGGAGCGGGGAGAGGGACCGGGCGCGGCGTTGCACGGAACCATTCCGGAGCGTGAGCTCGCGGCCGCGCGCCGGCGCGGGGCGGCGGTCGCCGTCATCGTCGTCGCTGTCGGGGTCGATATCCGGGAGCGGGGGCAGGGTGAGCGGCCGGATCTGGCCGTTGTGGAAGAGCTCGTCGGCGGTGATCATGGGCCCTCTGGGGCCGCCGAACTCGAACTCCGCGTCACCCACGCCACCGTACCCCGCGCCGGACACGGCACCAGACACACTGTACGAGGACGAGAGCAGCAGGTGGTGGATGGGGCTGGCCGGCGCGCTGAAGAAGTAGCCACCACCGCCGCCGCCGCAGATGGCGGGGGAACGGCCGGGGCTGGACGGCGCGCTGGCGAAGGGGGTGGAGCAGGTGCTGTCGATGTCGTCGTCCATGGCGCGGGATCGCCCTAGTGGTTCGCTTGTTTCTCGGGAGGTTTGATTGGGTTGTGGTGGTGTGGTGGCGGTGGAAGAGGAAGGTGGTATTGGGGGGAAATGGAGATGAGATTAGAGGTTATAAATGGAGGGAGAAGTAGGAAGGAAACCACCGCGGTGGTTGGATGGATGATGGGATGGGGTCAGCGGCGTGGCCTCCTTGGATTGGAAGCAAACTCCTCCCCCCACCGTCCGATCCCCCACCCCTTCTCTCTCCCCCAGTGGACGGCGGATGCAGGGGGCCCGCACCGAGGCTCCCCGCAAAGATTTATCTTCCCTTAGATTGGGTTATTTACTGCTCGAGTTACTTGGGCGGTTGGGCGGTGTGCTGGTACTGCTTCGGTTTGGTAACTCGTTTTTCTATCAACTAGTTTTCTGGACGGGGGTGGTGATTAGGATTTAGGGGTGAAACCAGACCTAACACGGACATATATCTTACGTCCTCTGTCAAGTTCTGTATTTTTTTTTTGTCGGAGACATTTCATACGCGGATAGTGTTGCGGTCTATGGTTGGACGAAAATTATCTATTATATTTACAGTTTATATAAAATATCGGTTTAACAAAAATTATCTATTATGCTTACACCCTACATAAAATATTAGACATTACAAGGTACAATCAAAGCGGATACTAATAGATATTGTTTATCTCGTATTATATTTTATTTTTTCTGAAATGAGTCACAGATAATGCCGAATACCTATTTCTTCTTTCTGCAAGACTACAATTGGTCGGTCGGAAAAAATTATCCACTCTGTTTGCACTCCTAGCGGTGATGCTTTGGTAGTGCATTGTTTTCCCCCTTTTCATCTTTTTTTTTTGCCAGGGATGACGCATGCATTGTTTTTGTTTGTTCAAAAACGGCAAAAGTACTTATCAATCCAATTTTTGTAGCCTTTACTCATATCTAGACGTGGCTACTCGCACCACCTGCCTCCTCCATCACCCCACCACCACCGCCTTGTCGTCACTTGTTAATGGTTTAATATCGATCTTATGAATGAATGTTACGGGCTTTCCTAGAGCGAAACCACACAGAAAAATATACGAGAATTTTATATAGGTTCAGACATTCTCCTAATAGAATAATAACCTTACTCTTGTGTTTGCTATATTGATTGTGCTTACAACAAGGAGTCACTAAAGCTAGGGTTTAATCTTCTTGTCTCTCGTTTCTCATCTATCACTCTCTCCTCTGTCTACCGACTTTACTCCTTATATAGCGCATGAAAGGGCGGCAGTTGTCTACGTTAACAGACACCTTGTCGTTTGATGCAATGCACATGTTTAAGGGCAGTTATTTTCGTAGACACCCCCAAGTCGTCTTGTGGTTATGTCAGAGATAGAGATTTAATACATGCAATTATCTTAAGAATAACGACACATACTAACTACTGTGTGTATTAAACACAACGCACAAATGTCTCTAGTCGATTGGGCCCGCATGCCTGTAAGCTTTATCGACCATAAGTGGTTGTAGATGATATAGTCATAGTAAGACTTATGATCATAAGGTAATCGTAGTAGGACTTCCGATTAATAGGTGGTCGTAGAAGAACTTACGACCATATAGGATACTTGTAGGAACTTACAATCAATAGGTGGTTGCAGAAGAACTTACGACCATATAGGGTGGTCATAAAATAGCTTACGACCACTAGGTATGTATGATCTCCCTTATTATTAATATTGAGGAGTACCATTGAAGGTTATATAAAATACATTACTATCTATAATCATTATAAAAAATAACTTAATTAATTGAGAATTATTAAATCCTCGTCATCTAACCCCCCAACTTCAAATGAAAGTAACTTACTTGAAAAAGAGGTCGTAGGATAGTGATCGAAAGCAATGTCTTTCCGACTAGTGTCTTGTTTGACCATGAATTGACTTGATCAAATAGGTAATTTTACTAGAGTTGTAAAAAATAAAATTCCTTCCCCTGAATAGACAGAAAAAAGAATGCTAACCGTCTCTTACAAAATCTGTCTGTTGGGAGCGGTTCCCGAAGGGATTTGCAACTGTTAGTATCCCACTATCTTTTACTCAGACTGATGACTATAAGTATTCACTAGGAGTAACTTAGAGTTTTTACTTTCCCCATTTGATTGAACTATTCCTAAGCCCTTGTTCTCTCTGCCGCCAACTAAGTTCGTAATTTCTTTCCAAATTTCCAAATCCACAACAAATCTTCCAAAATTGACTTAAACTTCTGAAGAGATGGCTGGAGTCATGTCAAAGTGGGAGAAATTGGAGATGGATGTCACGAAGATGACAGCTCTGGTTGCCGTGAAGAAGATTCCGAGGCGCTCCCTAGTGAAATGGACTAACACTAAGGAGGGAAGGATTCCTGTCTTCCAAGCGTACTGCGAATGCGGTTTTCGACTACCTTGCCACCCATTCCTACCTATCGTGCTTGAGCACTTTGGGTGGATTTGGTGAACTTGGTTCCCAACATCATCACAATGTTGAACGTGTTCGTGTACCTATGTGATGCCTATATGAGAATTGCTCTAGATTTATACCTCTTAATGTACTACTATGGGATAGGTAAGCACCGGTCGATTGTCGGTAGTTGTGGTTTTCAACTCCATGACGGGATGTTGAAAGAGTATATCCTCATGTTCACGAGGTCGTCGTGGTAAGAATGGAGGAAGAAGTGGTTCTATTGGAACCTGACCAAAGGACATAGTCTCTACTTCGAAAGCAAGCCTGCAGAGAAGAAGTCCAGGGACCGAGGTTCAGAGAACATTGATCGTTTATCCCCCTGAGGGAAGGAGGGCTAAACTGATGGCATGTGGTGAAGGATTTCATCACACACCGTATAAGCCCCCTGAAAGATCGAGCACATCCCATGTGGGAGTACCCGGGGGTTAATGATCGAGCTTTTTGTCAATTTGTGATTTAAGCACATCCGTTAATCATATTCTTCTACTCGTAGATTTGCCATAGAAAGAGGTTGAAGCTCGGGTCAAACTTATTTGCGAGAAGGCCCCTATGACCATAGAGAGAGCTCCTCATATTTTGGCAGTCGTATCCGAAGATAAGAGAACAAGACATCTAAAGGTAACCAATATTTGTATTGGATTCATCTTTAGAGGATAGTGTTTGTAGTTTTGACTACTTGTTGATTTTTGTTGTGTGATCTTTTGTGGTAAGTCAGCGTTCGCAATCCTCAGGATGTCCCCGAGATGGACTTAGGGTCTGCTTAGGAGAGCTAAGAGGTACACAGAGTTCCTCTAAGCAAGAGACGTTGTTTTGTGAAGGCGGTTAACAAGAGAAAGAAGGATATCAGGAGTTCGAGCGCAACTTCCCGACCGACCACCGTCATCAGTCATTTCTTGCTAGATTTAACTGCCAAGGGCACACAGGAGGTGGTTGTGGATCTCAAGCATAATGCGCCTAATCAAGGCTAGAATTGAAAAGGAAGGCTGGAAGAGTTACTTTTGTTAAGCGAATCGAAAAGGATGACAATGACTAACAAGGGTACCTTTCTATTAGGATGATAAGATATTATCAGTTTCTCTTTCACTTACTTTTGTTAAGCGAATCGGAAAGGAAGGCTAGAAGAGTTACATTTCTTTTTGAAGCTACTGCCGATCCAGCAGAGCCTGTGGTCGAAAGAAATGACAACCTCCAGGTGGTTGAAGTTAGTTTCTACCACCCAGAAGAAGCTCCAACCACCCCCCTCAATGTACGACCAGCTGGGGTCGTACAGGACGTGATCGCTTAGCCGTCTAGATGCAGAGACCACAGAGCCAATGAGAACGACCGAAGAGGAGGGAAAGGAGAAGGAGAAAAAGATAAAATCTTCTTTCAGAAAGGTCTCTTGAGGCGTCAAGATCATATATAGGAAGCCTAAATATGTAAAAAAAAAATAAAGAATAAATAGTTATATTTACTCTTTTATATTACCTTTTGATGTATTAACATCTGTCTTGTTTCAGTCCTGTCTCTCCAGCCCCCAGGGTTGTCTCTATGGAAAAAGAAGCCATTGTCATGGCTATGATCGTTGGAATGTTGGTTTTTCCATGATTATAAAGACAAAAGCAACAGTGGTCGAGTCTTCGACTACTAATCCTGAGGTGGCAGAAGAAGGGATGCTCGCCAATGAGCCCTCCACGCAAACTGATGTGGTCGGACCACCTATGGTCGCAGAAGTATATGTGAAGGCGCTCGAAGACGAAGCGATGAAGATGATCAAGCCAACTATCCAAGACATCAATGTTAGTATAGGAGACTTGTCCTTACAATCACCAAGAGAAGCCAATCCGGTGGTTGTGAAGAGTTCCGACCACCGTGCCGAAAAAGAGGTTGTGGAGGATGTTCCTCCAGGTCTTCAAAGTGGAGTCATTTCTTCTGCTAACAACGAAGAACAAGAAGTAGAAGTAGACTCTTTCGACCTCTTTCCCAGGTTCTTTGGACCACCAACTTTTAGGTCCTCTTCATTTATGTCCCGTGATCGAGTCCCACACCCTAAGGATATTCCCAACAAGGGGCATATCTTTGATGACGAGAGTCTTCAAAGAATATGATGGGACAAAATTGACGGGTTTTGAAAACTGGAGGATTCCGAGACAGTGTATGCTCATTTTGCCCGGTCAACCATTGATGTAAGCGCTCGATGGCAAATATTTATATATTTGGATTTTTCTTTTACTCACTGCGTATTTATTTGTTCATAGAGCTCTCGAACAAGCTACTATTGTTGGTGAATACCACATGCAGCTGGTGTTTCTGAGAAAACAGAAGGCAAAACTCTGCGAACAAGTAGTGATATGGTAAGATCCTGTTAACGAGTAGTTTTCGACTACTTGTGAAGTACTCATATCACTTTTTCCCTGTAGGCTTAAAAGTGATGAAATGACTTTAGCTGATGCACTTGACTATGTAAAAGCTGAGGTGCAAACGCTAAAGAAGACCCGTCGAAGAATCTTCAAGAGGCAAATTTTGTAGCTTGTGAGCGGCAGAATGAAATAAATAGTAAGTTTTTCACTTGATATTGTTTATTTCGACAACTTTATTTTCTTTGTATGACTCTTTTTCTTGTTTAGAAAAAGAGGTCGATGTCGATATGAGTAAGCTTCACACGGAGGTCGATTTGAAGATCTTGGTGATCAACGAGCTTACTCATATCTCCAAAGAAAAAGATAAGACCATAAACGAATGGGATGAGTAGTCCACAAGGGATGCTGCCTACCACGATGATGAAATCAAAGCTTGACTCTCGCTTAGTAGGCAAGAATTATTTACCTACGACCAGTTTTATTTACTGATATTTGAGAAGTGTTTTCTAACTGGTTGTGCTCTATCTTTAGAGCAAGCAGTAGAAATAAAATTACTTTAGGAAGCTTCGACCCGTAGTTAGAAGGAAATGAAGGCTATGAAAATCAATCTTCAAGACAACATTTCTCGCCTAATCAATGTACTCGGTGGACTAGCTATTGAGAGGGTCACTACTCTTGAAGACACCATGGTCAGTCATACGAGTACCATTGGACAACAGGTCCGGATGCTACAGGAGTTGATAACTACCTTGAAGACCAATCAAGTCGATTCAATAAGACAAGAAGTCGAATGTGTAGTAAGTTATGCTTTTGCAAAACTTAAGGCTCATGACCGGAGTCTTAACCTTCAACCAGTCAAAACTGACTTCGACTACCTGAAGCAGAGATAGCACAACTGATCGAAGAAGTGCAGTCGGTCGGCAAGAGGGTCGCAGAGGAGATTCAAATCGAAACTCCCTCATCGGAGTAGTTTGTAATAGGATTTCCCTTGTAAAAATAATTTCTTGTTTATGTAAATAAAGTTTTATTTGATGCAATTTGTCTTTTCGAGTAGTTAGTAAATCATAAGACAAAAATAAAAGTGAGAATTGAATTTTTTAAGACAAAGAATTAAAGCCATAATTATAACTTTATCCTATCCCTCTGACTATTTCCTTAGTTTAATTAGATAAACTAAGTAAATAGTAGAAAAAGAGCTTACTTATACAAGTCGTTCGACCTTTGTTATTGATCACAATTTTCATGTACTGGTAGCAACAGTTTGGAACAGATTGATGCTAGGAAGTTCCTTATAGTGGGGAAGACCACATGGAGAAAGGAAAAACTACAAGTAGGTGATATTACTTTATCTCACCAGGTTAATCAAATCGAATGTATTAATAGTAGTCGAACAAACTATAAAAGTCCAACTCATTTAGAATTTTTTTTTTGTTAAATGAAGTAAAGAAACTAAGTAAATGGTAAAAAAGAGCTTGCTTCAAATTATTTCTACCACACTTTTTTGAACTCATTTCCCTTATATTGGCAGCTAAAGTTAGGAACATATCAACACTAGAAAGTTTCTTCTAGTGGTCAGGACCACATGCAGAGAAGAAAGACTTCCACTAGGTAATGTTACCTTCCTTCGACCAGTGTAATGAGAAACAAGTGTTGTAAAAAGGTGATAAAATTTTGTTAAAGCGTTGCTCAATAGATATTTTAAGACAATAAAATTTGAAGAAAACATAATCTTTATTGAGAATATACAATGCTACACATAGAATTTTCGCAACTGGTCGATATTCCATGAATTAAAAAGAACTCTACAATCTTCTATTGCTAGTCGTACCAAGCCTGGTCGCATCACTTCGACAATGTGTAATGACCTTCTCATTTAGGGGAAAGTTTGTTCCAATTAGACTGGAATTGAATCATTTTCAATACTAAGTAACATACAACAGGGCTGCGAGGTTGGACCTTACGATCGTAGTATTTGCGTAGGGCTTGTTGGTAGGCTGCCGAACGGATTAAGGATTGGTTCCTCGTTTCTTCAAGTAGATTGATGTTATCAGCTTGGAGTTGTTCTTGGCCAGAGTCGTTATAGGCATCGACTCTTGTCGACCGAATTTTTAGTTCAGGTGGAAGCATAGCTTCAGCACTAAAAACTAAGAAAAAGAGTGTTTCGCCTGTAGCGCTACTAGCAGTCATGCGAATTGCCCATAATACTAAGGGTAAGTCTTTTACCCAAGCCCCTGAACACTTTATAGGCAAGTAAAAAATTCAAGTTTTAATTCCCTGCATGATTTGTCCATTTGCGCTTTCGACTCCACTGCTTTGTGGATGGGCGACAGAGGCATAACATAGCTTAGTACCCAATTCTTCACTAAATTCATAGGATTTTGCGCTCAAAAATTGTGTACTATTATCTGTTTTGATCTGACTTGGCACACCAAATATAGTAATCATATTTTTCATTATAAATTTCTTAGTTGTTTCCGTTGTTATCTCAGTCATGGGTTCAGCATCAATTCATTTTGTGCATGTATGAATAGCCACAAAAAGAAACTTAAAATCCCATGGTGGTTTTGGGTACAGTCCTAGGATATCGAGACCCCAGGTCGCAAAATGCCAAAAAGAAGTATGGTTTGTTATGCTTGAATCGATTGGTGTATTTTTCTACTATGAAACTGACATTGTACAAACTTTTAACAAACTCTTTGATGTCATGGAGGGATGTTGGTCAGTAGAAATATTGACGAAAGGCTTTTCTGACCAGCATTATGTAGGAAGCATGGGTTCCATAGATACCTCTATGTATTTCTTTAAGGAGATTTAATGATTCTTTTTGTGATATGCATCGCATGAGATGCCCCTTGAGTGCATCATTTATAGAGGACTCCTTCGACCAAAGTATATATTTTGAACCTACGAGATAAATAACCGACCTCGAGATTGTCATTGGAGTGCAAGATCCTTTTAAGGATACTCGTAGATGAGATTCATTCAAGTATCCTCGTATTCTATGGAGACTATCTCAATAGGAGACGTCTCTAGTGTTTTGACCAGGGACGGCTTTTGGAGCTATTCCAACTAGCAAGTCAGCGAGGAAAGTATCCTTTCAAGGGGATATATTGTACCTCAAAACCGAAGAAATGCTTTTCATGCTTTCGACTTTCAATAAATCTTGAGACATGACCGGATTAGAGCATTAGTACTCTTTTCTAACTCGATTCACAACCGGTTGAGAGTCTCCTCTAAAGAGTAGTCGTCGAATCCCGAGCTCTTTTGATGCTCGTCTATGTGCCAATAAACCTTCATATTTTGCCACATTGTTAGTAGCAAGAAAGTTTAATTGAGTAGCATATTTTAAAGTTTCTCTTGTAGGAGACACCAAAAGCACCCTAGCCCTCGAGCCACTTAACGTAAGTGACCCATCAAAATACATTGCCCATCGATCGTGCGATTAAATCGGGTCCCTAAACAGTTCATGATTTGTACATTCGGTGATAAAGTCTGCCAAGATCCGGGTTTTAATGGCCATTTGGGACACGAAATGGAGGTCGAACTCCCCATTTTCAACCAACTATTTTGACATACGCTCCGCTAGTTTCCTGTTCTGGATGACAACTCATAAGGGAAACTTATATGGCACGATTAACTTGTGTGCCTAGAAATAATGTCTCAGTTTTCTCGAAGACATGAGGAGGGCATATAAAAGTTTTTGGACCTGAGGGTAACGCTCCTTAGGCCCATGTAAAACTTCACTCAGATAGTAAACTAGCTGTTGAACATATTCACGATCCGCTACGAAGATTGCACTTATCGCCAGACGTAGCAAACATGATACATTAAGAGTGTTTCTTCTGGTTTAGGAGAAACCAGAACCAGGGTACTCGTAATATATCTTTTGACACCCTTGAAGGCTTTGTGTTGCCTCCTCTAACCATTCGAAGCCCTCTTGTTTCCTCAGATGTTTTAAAAAAGCCGTCATGCATCATGTGTGTTTCTCGACTTCTTTCTTTGTGGTCGGAGGGCGCACTTGTTCAATGCCCCTTATATTTTCAAGGTTTGTTTCGATTCCTCATGTAGAGATAAGGAATCTAAACAACTTTCCTAAAGAGATACCGAAGACGCACTTCTCAGGATTGAATTTCAACTCGTGTTTTCTGATCTTATCGAATGTTTCCTACAGGTTAGACATATGATTAAGATGTTGTATGCTTTTTACGACCAGATCATCAACATAGGCTTCTAAGTTTTGACCAAGTTAAGAAAGAAGATCTTTTGCATCAAGCGTTGGAAGGAAGCACTAGCGTTTTTAAATCAAATGACATTTTGACGTAGCCAAATAATCCAATAGGTATAATAAATGCGTTTTTTTCTTCATCATCTAAACACATACTTATCAAATGATAACCAGAGTATGCATATAGGAAACACAATATTTCACAAACAGTAGTGGAATCAACTAACTGATTGATACGTGGAAGGGAAAAATCATCCTTTGGATAAGTTTTAATTAGATCAGTAAAGTATACACACATACACCATTTACCATTAGACTTCCTAACCATTACAGGGTTAGCCAACCACTCTGGGTGGTCGACCTCTTTTATGAAACCTGACTTAAGTAGTTTGTCCAATTTTGATATAATAGCATTTGGTCGATCTAGTGCAAATCTCTGTAATTTTTTGTTTTACGTGCTTCTTTTCAAGCCGTAGAGCTAGCTTGTGCTCTATCATCTCCCACGGAACTCCAGGAATATTGGATGCTTACCACGCGAAAATATATGTGTTTGCTTGGAGGAAGGTGACAATGGCATCTTCTTAGGCGGGGTCGAGAGCGACCCCGATGTGAATGGTCTTCGAAGGCGCCTCTGTATTCAATGGAACTTTATTGATTTGATTATTGGGCTTTGGTGTAACTTTAGGCTTCGAATGCTTGGTTGAAGGTTTTCCCTAGCTTGCTTCTGAGTAGGTATTTGGCCAACCATCTCGAGGAACTTATAATCGCATGTAAGTGTAATCTTTTTATCACAGCGGATTATGATTACTCCTTGGAGACTTGGCATCTTAAGACATCGACAACTATAATGAGCAGCCATTAGGAATCATGCCAAAGTTAATCGACTAAGAATAGCATTATATGCCGTGTCGAAATTGACCACATCAAAACAGACTTTCTCTATCTGGAAATTGTTTGGTGATCCAAACGTAACAGGAAGGGAAACTTGACCAACAGGTTTGACCAAAGACCCTGGTACGATCCCATGAAATGAGTACCATAAAGGCTGAAGTTCCTCCATGGATGTGATCGATGGTGTATTATGGATCTTGAAATGGCATATCCTCAACATCATCCGTCTATTTTCGATCAGTCATTTTCTCCACCTCTTAGAGTGTAGGAAGCGATCCTTTGCTGGAGTAATAATCATCGAGTTTCTGTTGGAGAACTCGGTAGTTACGAAGGTTGTGTCCTTTTTTTGTGGAAATGACACCACCTAGGCTTATCACTCTTCCGTTCGGGCCGTTTACCTTTGCTCCGATCAGAGTATGGTTTAGAGGTCCAAGGCTCCTTGTCGATCATTGCTAAGACCTCCGTAGAACTTTTGACTTGAGGTTTTTTTAGTCTTTAGTCTTACTCTTGGATTTCCCAGGTTTTTTATCTTTCTTCTTGATGCCTTTGCCCGCTCATTGAGTGTCCTTATCATCACGATCAATTGCGCGATTCCACTCGACCACTTCTGTAGAAGCTGTATAACGGTCGACCATTTCGAAGAGTTCAGCGACGGTAGCCAGATGATTTAGAACGATACGTTGTGATTCTTCGAATGCAGACTCGCTACTTGAAATGCTCGGATAGCGTAGTGTTAGAAACTTCAGAATTGAGTTGCGAACACGAGAATGTTGTCGATTGCATGTAGGTCATCCTCCTTTCCTGGGCGGTTGTAAGTGCCCTGGAAGTTGGCTAGTAGTAGGTCACATAGTTGCTGCCATGAATACATCGATTCTTGTAGCTAATTTAACAGTTATGACCGAGTAGATCCTTCGAGCACAGTAGGATGGTAGTTGATCATGACATGCCCTCCAACTCCTGTAGCTCGAACTGCCGTGTTGTAGATCTTAAGAAACTTAAAGGAATTTTGTGACCCATCAAACTTCTCTATGTCCACTGGTCGGAAGCGAGACGGCCAGCGAACAGCTCGAAGGTCGGGCGAAAACACCCGACATTCGGTAATGATATCATAACACCTTCTTTGCGGGAAAGAAGTGTTGACATCAATAGGCAATCGTAGTCGACGATACCCAGTGGTAAGTGGTCCTGACATATCATGGATCTCAGCCCTACTAGGGTAATAATTCTCGTGCTCCATCTGCTGATGCAAATATGTTGGAAGAAGTGGTGAACAACCACCTCCTCCAGGAGTTTGTCGATCACTAGTTGTTGGTTGAACTCTTCTCCAACTAGGGCCATTGTTAGGAAATCGACCAGACCCGTTGTCTTATCATTCTCCATGAGGAGAGTCATCCGAACGATAGACATTCGATAGAGTTGTCCCGATACGACTACCAGGACGGTGTTGTCGAGTCTGCTTGAGCCTGACCATTGTGTCTTGAAGTGTTCGTGCGATCTCTTGAGCAAAGAAGTCATAGCCTAGCGCTTGTCCAAGCTCTTGAGTCTGGTTTTCTATCAAGTCATTGATTTGTTGAAATTATTGAGTTTCCTCTGACTGGTATTAGACGAGCCCATGTAAGGACCTCTAGGTAGTAATTCTTCTTCTCCGAATGGTTTCAGGATCATTGATGTCTGAGTTGGCCGGAGCATGCCTCAGTGGAGAGTGATTATTTATAGGATTTTGTCCATGCTCATGAATGTGGAGATCATGTTCATCACCGAAGGCGTTCTCGCTATCACCACAAGAGCCCAAAGTGAGTGTGCGGTGGGAAACAACCTCAGCCCTGCCTTATGGAGAGAGATTAGGATCCGAGCGGAGGACAAAGACCTCCTGGGTGCTATTATTCCCACTTCCGTTTGAGTCCTTCTAACTCGAGGAGTAGTCGAAAGATAATGCGACACGACTTGGAGCAATCCCCTCCGGGAAGGGGAATTCCGGGTTATAACCGTCTCCGACTGAAGGTGAACCATGAGGGGGAATGGTCGAATCCGCAGGTGAAGCGGGCTCGACAATGCATCTCATGTGGGTAACCGAAGGGTGACGATTATCAGGTGTTGATTGGATTCCAGAATCATGGATTCCAGGACTTGTTGTGCTAGATCGGACGGCATCATACGGGCTTAAATATTTGGAGGGGGAACCCTCGCTGTGCTCTACACTCACCGTGGCGTGATCTTGACCCTGGTCGAATGAACCCTTGCTCTTTGATGAGTCTAGTTCGTCATATGGGCGTAAATGTCGTGGGGGAGAGAGCTCCCTCATTAACCTTTTCAGTGACATGGTCTCCTGAGTTTGGTGAAAGATCCTTGGAAACAGCGTTGCCATCATACGAAATGATGCTATGCTCATACTCGTATCAGGCATACATATCAAGTTCTACGTAGTCTGCCAAATCGAAAAAATTATCCTCATTCCACTCTTCTGCCATGAAAGCGTCAGAGTTGAAAAATGAAGACAAATTGTCAAATAGGAAGGAAAAAATCGGAAGTTCCCGAAGGATGGCGCCAACTGTCGATGGTTTAGTATCGATTTTACGAATGAATGCTTGGGGCTCTCCTGGAGCGAAACCACACAGAAAAGGACACGAGAATTTTACACAGGTTCAGGCCTTTTCCTGAGATAATAATAACCCCACTGTTGTGTTTGCTATATTGATTATGTTTACAAAAAGGAGTCACTAAAACTAGGGCTTAATCTTCTTGTCTCTCGCTTCTCGTTTGTCCCTCTCTCCTCTGTCCACCGACTTTACTCCTGATATAGCGCATGAATGGGTGACAATTGTCTACATCAAGGGACACCTTGTCGTTTGATGCAATGTGCACGTTTAAGGGTAGTTATTGTTAGGGGTGGATAACGAGCTGGCTTGGCTCGACTCGTTAAGGCTCGTTAAGAAAACGAGCTCGGCTCAACTCGTTAAGCTAACGAGCAAAATACCAGGCTCGGCTCGTTAAAAACTCGAACTCGACTAGTTAGGCTCGTTATCAATGAAAATCCATGCAGTTCATCTCTGTTAATCAACGATCATGGTACCATCTCCATGCATCATCTCTGTTATGCAATTAACCCGCTTATAGCATGTGAAAATGCTTGATTCATTCTGAAGCCTGTAACAGAATGCTTGATTCATTCTGAAGCCATTAAACATATGCAACTAGGTATTATAGGCAAAGCTACCATTCATTCTGAAGCCACTAACAGGATGGGCGGTGGTCTGGGGTGGGTGAAATAGGGAAGGAACTGGAAGGCCAAGCACGCGAGCCACGAGCTACCGAGCATTAGAGATGAGGGACTTAGAGAGTTAGGGTTGCGCTGAGCCCAGTGGCTAGTGGACTGGGCTAGAAACTGGCCAGTGGGCTGCCTGGTGGTCAACCGAGATGGCATAGAACTCTGGATGTCTGGTGAGTGAACGAGCTAAACGAGTTAACGGGCAACTCGCGAGCCAGCTCGGCTCGTTAAGAAAACGAGCTAAATTGCCAGGTCGACTGGGCTCGTTAAGGGACCGAGTTCGAGCCAAGTCGAGCCGAGCCCTTAACGAGCCGAGCTGGCTCGCGAGTTTCGAGCTTTTTTTCCACCCTTAGTTATTGTCAGAGACGGATTCCCCCACGTCACCCTGCGGTTATGTTAGAGACAGAGGTTTGAGACGTGTAGTTATCTCAGGAATAATGGTATATATTAACTACTATGTGTATTGAACACAGCGCACAAATATCCTTAATCAATTGGGCCCGTATGTCTATAGGCTTTATCTACCATAGGGTGGTCGTAGTAAGACTTATGACCATGAGATAATCGTAGTAGAACTTATGATTAATAGGAGGTCGTAGAAAAACTTATGACCATATAGGGTGATTGTAGTAGGACTTACAATTAATAGGTGATCGTAGAAGAACTTACAACCATATATGGTGATAGTAAAATAGCTTATGGCCATTAGGTGTGCATGATCTTTCACCATCAAGAGTATGCTAAAATAGTTGATGTTTAATGAACTTTCACTATCAACTTCCACACGATTGACTCAGCAGTTGTTGATGGTAGGCTCGACCACGACTGGAAAACGACCAGGATGAGTAGTAGGAATCAGATAGTCACCTTTCTCAAACGAGATAGTGATTTTCGAGCACTTTGGTACATTGTTGACAAGAGAAGGGTCGATGGAATTTACCTCGCGTTCGATAGCTTTGAGCTATGTTTTTGACTCATATGCTGAAGATCCTCCATAGATGTGATTGATGATGTATTCTGGATCTTGAAATGGCATATCCTCAACATCATCCGTCTATTTTTGACCAGTCATTTTCTCTACCTCTTCAAGTGTAGGAAGCGATCCTTTGCTGGAGTAATAATCATCGAGTTTCTGTTGGAAAACTCGAAAGTTACGAAGGTTGTGTCCTTTTTTGTGGAAATGACACCACCTAGGCTTATCGCTTTTCCATTCGGGGTGTTTACCTTGCTCCGATTAGAGTATGGTTTAGAGGTCTGAGGCTCCTTGTCGATCATTGCTAAGACCTCTCTATAACTTTTGACTTGAGGGTTTTTTTTGTCTTTAGTCTTACTCTTTGATTTCCTAGGTTTTTATCTTTCTTCTTGATGCCTTTGCCCGTTCCTCGAGTGTCCTTATCATCACGATCAATTGCGTGATTCCACTCGACCGCTTCTGTAGCAGTTGCATAACGGTCGACCATTTCGAAGAGTTCGGCGACGGTAGCCAGAGGGTTTAGAACGATTTCCTCTGTGATTCTTTGATTGTGGACTCACTACTTGAATACTCCGATGACAGAAGTGTCAGAAACTTCAGCAATTGAGTTGTGAACCTGAGAATGTTGTCGCATTCTGTGTAGGTCATCCTCCTTTCTTGGGCGGTTGTAAGTGCCCTGGAAGTTGGCTAGTAGTAGGTCGCAGAGGTGCTGCCATGAATACATCGACTCTTGTGGATGATTTAACAGCTATGAGCGAGCAGATCCTTCGAGCACAGTCGGAAGGTAGTTGACCATGACATGCTCTCCTCCTCCTGTTGTAGATCTTAAGGAACTTAAAGGAATTTTGTGACCCATCAAACTTCTCTATATCCACTGGTCGGAAGCGAGACGGCCAGCGAACAGCTGGAAGGTCGGGCGAAAACACCCGACATTCAGTAATGATATCATAACACCTTCTTTGCGGGAAAGAAGTGTTGATGTCACCGGGCAATCGTACTCGACGATACCCAGTGGTAATTGGACCTGACCTATTAGAGATCTCAGCCCTACGAGGGTAATAATAGGGTGATTAATATAGGGTGATTGTAGTAAGACTTACAATTAACAGATTATCGTAGAAGAACTTACGACCATATATTAAAATAGTAAAATAGCTTACGACCATTAGGTGTGTATGATCTCTCTCATTGTTAATATTGAGTGGTACATTTGAAGGTTATATAAAATACATTATTATCTATAAACGTTATAGATAAATAACTTAATTAATTGAGGAATATTAGATCCTCGTCATCGTCTAATGACGAGTGTTTAAGAGTCTTTGTCTCATTTGGACTCTTTTTGAAATGGAATAGCAAATCTAGTCTCCTCGTCTGAAATGAAAAAGAAACATCCCTATCGTGCCCAACGTACGCAGAAACCACCTTCCCCTCTCCTTGTGCGTGGCAGCAAAAAGCAGTGAACAATGCGTCATAATGCGTTGTTGCTACAGTACCATTAATGTTAATCGTTGTTACTCCAGAGTTGCTACCATGCACGAGGAGAGAGGCAAGTGGCTTCCACTTGCGCGGAGCACGGTAAGGGTGTCATTTTTGTTATTTCAGATGCGAGGGAGGTAGATTTACTATTATATATTAAAAAAAGGGACCAAATGAGCTAAAAACTCTTTTTTTTGGTCATTTTGCCTCTCTTTTTTTTGACATAATAGCAAATCTACCATCCCTGTGTCCATAATGACAAGAGTGGCACTACGGTAGGCTAGGCAGGCGACACGTGTCCCATTCCGCGCTACCGGATAGGAATCGCTGCAGACCCCCTATCGCGCACCAGATGCGCTATAGGAAGACATGCCGCAGTTCGAGTCTACGGGTTGTTCGGGATAGGCAATGTAGCAGCAGCGACCACAGTAATGATTTGACTGTTTAGCACTATAGCAACATCCCTTAGTAGCGAAAAAATGTTCACAGGTGTTGAACAAAGCCGTTTTATATGGTTCCGGTCCGCAGCATGTTGCTTCCACAGTTCTAGTCCATGATACGTGAGTTCCGCAGACGGAAAGCATAGTACGTAGCCTTCCTAACCTGCTGTAGTGCTATTTTGTAATTTTGTATTAGAAGCTACTTTTGATATTATAAATAAGAATCGTGTCAACTGGGCCAAAATCTCAAATGACTATCTTTCACAAGGTTTGCGCCACCACCGTCGACAACCTTCTGCCTCAAAACTTAACTCTATCGCTTTGCATGCCCGCCGTCCCACCCTTCAACCGCCGTTCACTGCCCTCCCCAGATTTCGTGGTGCCACCGCCGCCCACCAAATTTATTGTTAAAGCCCAGTGAACCCGAATCCTGACCGCCTCCATTAGAGAGGAGATTGCCGACGCTGAAGCACTAATCACGACGCTGATCAGGTAGTTTGAAATTTTGACTTCTAAAAAAATTAGGTGGCTTTTGATGATTTTGCATTTTCTTTATGCACATCGAATAATCAAAACAAGGGGGAATAGTGCTAGTGCTTTTGATGATTTTAACGGGGCTGCAATTGCAATGCATTTGTGGCTGCGCAGATATGTTGGGCTGATCTCAGCCCAATCTAATGTGGCCAGTTTCCCGTTGGGTCGGCACTGTACAGCTCTCTTGAGCTTTCATCATGGCCGACTCGGTCTTCCATTCTGCACAGCCATGGCAGTTCATAGATTATAAGCAGCACATCATGATCCTTCTGTAAATATGAACTATAATAATTCAATGTTAACATTGCAGATATGCATAGTGAAGGATCACGCAAGACTGGATGACACGGTAATATCATGGCAAGCTCTGTTAAAAAAAATCATGGCACACTAGAGCCTAGAGGTTTCAGCATCAAACAAAAATAACATCACATGATGCAACTGGTTTTATGAAGATTCGACAAGATTTGATCCTGATAATACGAACAAATTATTCAGGAAAAAAGACACAATATGAGCAAATAATGCATACGGTCCGTGGCTTCTAGCGCTTACTAGACCAGGCCATGATAGAACACGTCCAGATTGACCTGTCGGCACACCCAGGAAAGATCTGATCGCGTTATGATGCAGCCGGTTGTACGAAGGCCATATTATGTTGACGCTTACATGTAAGTTTGGCATTGAATTAGCACAGTAGAAATGGTCAGATGCACAATTATGGAGTTGCTTATGACTAAGGTAACTTCAGACGTACATTTGCAGTACTTCAGATCTTATGAGTATTATGTTGACGCTTACATGTAAGTTTGGCATTGAATTAGCACAGTAGAAATGGTCAGATGCACAATTATGGAGTTGCTTATGACTAAGGTAACTTCAGACGTACATTTGCAGTACTTCAGATCTTATGAGTTATGACAACGAAGCTTATGGGTTGTTACAATGATGTAAAAAAGCACATACGGTATTTGAAATGAATGAGATCTATCCCGTTGGAAAATAACATATATAACTGATTTGAACAACAGGTCTTGGTTGGCACATCAAATAGGGATGGATATAACTTAAGGAAACAAAACTACATAAACAAAAGAACAACGCTCTCGGGGTCAAATTACAAATTTACACTCCTGCCGTCGTCTCACGCAGATGTCGCCGATCACCTCGTCGAGCAGCGAGCTCAGTATCTCCCTCTCCACCTCCTCGCCGGCCTCGAACGCCTCCAACCGGAAATCAACCCACGTGCCCAGCCCGCTACTCATGTCCTTGTCGACAAGCTCATCCTCCACCCAGTCGCCCATGCCCTTCCAACCACCGATCTCGTTGCAGACTTCAGTTTCTATGCCCCTGCTCAGCGCTGCCATCCCTTTGCTCCATGCTGCATATCCTGCCCGGAAGTAGGTGAGACGTCTCATCTCCAGGAATTCATTTACGCAGTCGAACAATAGCCGTGTGTACCCTCGGCGGTCTAAAGGCTCCTTCCCTTGTGTATATACGTTCATGTTCTCCAATTTGTCGAAGAGGTGGGGGTCCAAGGCCGATCTATCTTGATTGACGAAGAGTGACCCCAGTTCATCTGTTGTCAGGTTGACACTGCTTAGAACATCTCCAATGTACTCCAGCTCTGTGTTTCTTGATTTCTTTGAACACTGGGTGATATCTGAGATATCTGAAGTGTCTATTGATGCAGAAGACGCTGATTCTGTTGTCTTTGTCTCAGTGTCAACTGATAGCGGATTAGTCAAGAAATTCTTTGGGATGTTGTTAATTTCAGAAGATGAGTATCCTTTACTCCCTGTCAACACAAAAATGATTCATCTTCAGAAAATAAAATGTCAATGGTTGAGGTAGAAATTACAGTATTTCAGGTACGTGAATTTACCATCACTGGTGCCTGAGCACTCGGAAGACCAGCAACTCTCGCTTAGAAAGGTTGGTTCAAGTACAGAGAGCGGACTTAGATCTTTGTGCTCCTGTTCTTTCCTTGCATTGCTTATGCTGCTGCATTCTTCTGGTTCCTCCACCTTCATGAAAATGAAATTTGTTTTAGAACTACAAATGCTCGTGCCAGATGGTGTCACATGAGAAGAAATTTAATACTATCAAGATGGAAAAGAGAACAGCTACTCCATCAAAATTGACAAAACCTGACATAAGACCATTTATGACAATATAAAGCCTTATGCCAGTGAGGAATCTTTAGCACATCCAACCACAACATCCCACTGTCATTTTCATTTTTCACATTTAATTTCTATTTTTTCTGCTTGGACAAAGGCAATCTCATGCATATTAATAAGCACCATTAACTGAAACTCTGAAGGCAAGAGCTACAAGTTAACTATATGATCTGACTTTCTCATAACACTCAATTTGCCCTACTATCATAAATGTTCAACAAACCAGAAAGTTCAATAGGCACTTAATGCCTGCAGAAGGTTGGTGTCATGTCATAATTTTGTCAAACACAGCAATGTGATGAAACAAAGTTCCAGATCTCAAAGTGGACATTAGGGTGGTCCCAGAAAAGAATTGCAGCAATAATATTAGGCATGTTGTGCAGTGAACAAACACATCAGGTTTTCTATTCTAAGATGACAGGAAAGGCAGACAGAAAGAAATGGACCATCATAGTGCTGCAGAGCAAAACTACAGTGTTAATACCATAGAAGCAAATGATGGATTTAAATGCAAAATGATGGTTACTAGTAAAATCCTGTGCTGGCGTGCTATCACATTATGCCAAAAGAAGAAGAAGAAGAAGGTCGTGCAAAGTGCAAACCATTGTTTACCTGTAATTTACAGCCACGGAAAATTTGGCCTTTGGTTGATGACTGGGCCGATTGGCAATAATCAGCATACTGAGAAGGTTTTACTTCAGAAGGGCTACAGTCAAATACTCCACTTTCCATGCCCCAATTGCTGCAAGAGGAGGCTGGTGGTTCGTCCAAGGTAAAAGTAGCAGGCACAAAAGAGTCACCCCTTGTGAAGTTGATGGATGGATCAATCTTTGATGTTAGTTCCTTCAGCTTCTTTTCTAACAGAAGGCTTAACGCATCACCATTTACAAAGTTCAACCCCACTGATGATAGCCCTTCAACCTTTTTATCAGAATCATCCTTCTCACTTCCGGTGTCCAAACTAAAATTGCTTCTTGTATCCCACCTCCCGGCCAATCTGGAGGGCCCTGCTGATGGTTTAACCAAGGGTGAGGTGAAGGTAAATGACACAACATCTGTAGTGTCTTCACTTTCCTTGTTCCACTTTATGTGCTCATCCATAACAACATTAGGTTGAACCTGCTTCTGAAGTCTACCTGCTGGTTTTTCAGGCACAAATGTACCCTTTTCATTGGTGGAGTTCCTCTCTATCAAGCGTTTCTTTTGTGGGAAGTCCTTGTTGTTTGACGATGATCCTTCCCGATCACCACTTATGCTTTCCACAATGTCCTTTCTACCACCAACTTTAGATGCTTTGCTTCCATTCTTCATCTTCCCAGAAGAGGAATCTCCGGCCATCACCTTTCTACCTTGCTGGGTTGAGACCGATTTGTTTGGTGCTAACTTGCCTCTGCTCACCAGAGAATTCTGTTTCTGGTTGTTTTGCCGAAGGACAGGAGAAGAAGTGCCCGATGATGATGGCTTCTTTTGCTGCTTGTTCTTCTGGGGATTGGACTGACTCCTAAAAGGTTGGTTTGTTCTGAACTCATCATGTTCTTTCTGTGCTCCTGAATTCTTCCCGGAAGAACTTAATCCTTCCCTCTTCTGCACATTCACCTTTGCCTGCAGTGCCAAAGAAATAGACTTCCCCTTGTTGCTCTTTGAACAGCCAGGGTTGTTAATCTCATAAGAATCAACTGAAGGCCTAAATATCACAATATCATCCTCGCTGTTCCAGCTCCGGTTCATCTGCTGCCCTCTGGAGAACCTCACGTCCGCATCTCAAGAGGGTCCTGGATGATTGTAGCTGCCGAGATACCGACCTCTGAGAAGCGGGATGGTCTCCTTGGCTCTGAAACCCTCAAAGGAATTCGCGCAGGGCTGAATGAGCAGATTTTCTCCCTAGAACTGACTTGTGGCCTGGGCTCAAGAATCTTGGCTGCTGCCTCCATGATCTGAGCTGCATTCCTCGATGAACTGAATCCGGATTCTTAATTGGAGACAACAATCTGTGATGTGACATTGGAAGGGCTTGGCGGACCTCGGCGGCAGTGTTTCTATCTGGAACCTTTCGATTGGGCTGCTTGGCATCTTCTGAGCTCTCAGATCCAATGGCTTCCTCATGTAACTATCAACTCTTCGTGGCACATGACTGAAGTGGTCATTCACGGAGTACTCGGGCTCCTCTTGACGCTGTGGCTGTCCCGGAACGACCGTGTGTCGCGGAACGGGGTACAGTACGGCTCTGGAACACCTGAGGAGGGCATGGCGTCCAAGCCCATGAGCCTGGCCACCACACCCGGCGCCTTCATCTCACGCCCTTCCTCATCAGTACACACTGAGGATGCACAGCTGTAGTCGCTGCTCCCTTTGATGCTTGATACGCCAATCCCCTCATCTTCATCAAACTACAAACATTACACAACCAGCCAAACTTACATGAACATAAGTCCCACACGGCCACACCAGCTTAACAGCAACAAACATATCACTGAGATCACCGATAGATCACTCACCAAGTGAAGGCGCCCGGACGGCAAGGCTTCTTCACTTCTCTTGACAAGCTTAGCGCCCTCTGCGAACAGATCACACGAACAAGGACAATAAAGCATGACATCAGAGGAAGAACAGCTTGGCTTCAGTGAGTGAGGCATTCTTGCAAACACCTACCGGGCGAGTTGGAGAATAGCTTCTTGCGGGACTTGCGCTTCCAGTCGAAGAGGTTGAAGATCCCGCCTCCTCCTCCGCCGCCACCGCCAACCTTGGCTCCACCCTTCTCCGTCCCCATTGCTCCCTACACACTTGCTCCCTCTTCAAATCCTAAAAATCTCCACCTCAAACCAACTCCCCTTCCTCAGCATCCGATCCTCTCCATTCCCCGCAAGAAAAGGAACCGATACAGCCTAGTAAACATCAATCAAGGAATCTACCTGAGCCTAACATCTTATCAATCAATCAAACGACTAATCACGATGCAACCTATGTTCCCAAATCGAAGCATCGCCCAAATCTAGCTCGCGGAGCGAATCAAGAGGGAAGAGATAGATGGATGATTGCTTACCGACGTGGCCTCCAGGCGGACGTGGAGCTAGTAGCGCGGAGGAAGCAGAGACTAGTAGCAGCAGCGGGGAGAAGCGGAGGCCGAAAGCATCAGATCGGGGAAGCCATTAAAGGCAGGGCATTTATGCTTGGCGAGTCTGACCCAAGATAATAAAAACATACGCAGAAATGGGGTTTTTCGAATTCGAGGGCGGGCCCCACGCTACCGTTGCGAGGGGAGCGGAAGGGAGGCTGACGCGCAGGCCATGGGAGAGCGCGGGACCCACGTGGCGGTGGGTGGTGCGCGTCGCAGCGTGGACGGTTGGGGAAAACGATGAAAGGGCGCAACGGCTCTTTTTAAGCGCAGCATTTCAAATTTTGTACGAGGCGGACGGGGGCGATGGGGGGATCGATCGCCAGGCGGGGCGCACGTCGCGCGAATCTTGATGCGTGGGATCGACGGCGTTGGGTTTTTTTCTTATGCGGGGGTGGTTGAGTTGTCTCGGTACGAGAAAGGCTCCTCTCCCTTTGTCGCTACACGGTGCAGAACAGCAAACACTGCGGGAGAAGAGGTGGTGTTGCGTAATTGGTGTGGGTACCACGATTCGATGCGGACGTTGTTTGGATCGAGCCGAGCTCTAGGTCAAAGACATCTGGGGGTGGGCCCGGGAGGAGTTTAAAAATGATTTTGTTTGGAAGGGGCTATTGTGCTGTTGGGTTCGGTCATGACAAGTGGGACCGGTCTGTGTTGAGCCGTTGGGGCTGGGTGGTTGCGTTGCATGTGATGTGCCGGTGGGGCCGGGGCACTCTCATTGCATCCGCACCAACCAATGTCACCAGCTTGATTTGAATCTCGGGATCCAGCCATTCGTATCGGCCGATTTCTCAGATCAACTACACCCTGCCAGATCATCAAGCGTGAATCCCATCCAGCGAGTGACGGTTTGAAATGCACGAATCTGTAGGAATCTATTTTTAAAAAAATCCCACGTTCTAAACAAGGAACAAGGGCTAAATGAGAAAAGACAGTGATACATACGAATTTTGAAAGCCCGCTTTTAGAGGATCTGGCTCATGTGACTTTTTTTCTGTTCAATTGCTTTTTAAAAAATGTATTCAAAATTGCAGGTTTTAGCGATTGCTCTTGGTTTGAATTGTTGCTGTCAATTGGCAAGCCTGTTGGGCAGGCTCCCTACACACTTGCTCCCTCTTCAAATCCTAAAAATCTCCACCTCAAACCAACACCTCAAACCAACTCCCCTTCCTCAAGCATCCGATCCTCTCCATTCCCCGCAAGAAAAGGAACCGATACAGCCTAGTAAACATCAATCAAGGAATCTACCTGAGCCTAACATCTTATCAATCAATCAAACGACTAATCACGATGCAACCTATGTTCCCAAATCGAAGCATCGCCCAAATCTAGCTCGCGGAGCGAATCAAGAGGGAAGAGATAGATGGATGATTGCTTACCGACGTGGCCTCCAGGCGGACGTGGAGCTAGTAGCGCGGAGGAAGCAGAGACTAGTAGCAGCAGCGGGGAGAAGCGGAGGCCGAAAGCATCAGATCGGGGAAGCCATTAAAGGCAGGGCATTTATGCTTGGCGAGTCTGACCCAAGATAATAAAAACATACGCAGAAATGGGGTTTTTCGAATTCGAGGGCGGGCCCCACGCTACCGTTGCGAGCGTGGACGGGTGGGGAAAACGATGAAAGGGCGCAACGGCTCTTTTTAAGTGCAGCATTTCAAATTTTGTTCGAGGCGGACGGGGGCGATGGGGGGATCGATCGCGAGGCGGGGCGCACGTCGCGCGAATCTTGATGCGTGGGATCGACGGCGTTGGGTTTTTTTCTTATGCAGGAGCGGTTGAGTTGTGTCGGTACGAGAAAGGCTCCTCTCCCCCTGTCGCTACACGGCGCAGAACAGCAAACACTGCGGGAGAAGAGGTGGCGTTGCGTAATTGGTGTGGGTACCACGATTCGATGCGGACGTTGTTTGATCGAGTAGAGCTCAGTCAAAGACATCCGGGGTGGGCCCGGGAGGAGTTTAAAAATGATTTTGTTTGGAAGGGGCTATTGTGATGTTGGGTTCGGTCATGACAAGTGGGACCGGTCTGTGTTGAGCCGTTGGGACTGGGTGGTTGCGTTGCGTGTGATGTCTTGGGGTGGTAGGGGCACTCTCATTGCATCCGCACCAACCAATGTCACCGACTTGATTTGAATCTCGGGATCCGACCATTCAGATGGCGATTTCTCGGATCAACTACACCCTGCCAGATCATCAAGCGTGAATCCCATCCAGCGAGTGACGGTTTGAAATGCACAAATCTGTAGGAATCTATTTTTTTAAAAATCCCAAGTTCTAAACAAGGAACAAGGGCTAAATGAGAAAAGACAGTGATACAAACGAATTTTGAAAGCCCGCTTTTTAGAGGATCTGGCTCATGTGACTTTTTTTCTGTTCAATTGCTTTTTAAAAAATGTATTCAAAATTGCAGGTTTTAGCGATTGCTCTTGGTTTGAATTGTTGCTGTCAATTGGCAAGCCTGTTGGGCAGGCTCATTTGGTTGTTGGATTTGAATGGAGTCTGTCTAGTTAGTTATTCTGTGGCCTGTTGTCTTCTGATGGTCCTACTAAATCTATCAGCATTTAACAATGTTTCAAACTAGACAAGTGGTGGTCGTGTAGGAATCATTCTCAGGTGTAACCTTCCCTTGCGATAGGATGCTTGCTTTGACCTTCGCAGTGCGGTTGGGATCGGATTACGCTTAGCGCCTTACCCTGATACGGGTATGGTTTTTTTCTTTTAAAAAAAGAGGGGATAATTTATGATCGACCACCGAAAATTTACGAAACGAATATAGGAGAGTTAAATGGTTATCTTGCACTATTCATGTTCGACCCGAACTCCAAGGAAAATGCGAAATATGATACGGGATGAACGATATTCGTCCATATGTATATGTATATCAAATAGTATGAGAAAAGACTGTTGTAACTTCGCTTAGGAATATGATAACAGATATGTGGGTTGTTGCATCTGACCATGTAGGGGGTACTGAATGTTTTTCCTTCGACGTCTCAGTGATTAGCTCTAATTGTCTCATACTGTTTAATATCTTGTATATGGGTGCAAAAAAATAGATAATATCAGTCTGACGGACCGACCGAATGCTTGCGGAGCGGATACAGGATGAAAAAATGGGTATCCGATACTATTTATACCCAACTCTAAGAAAAAAAAAAGAATATGGTGTGATATCGGACCGTATCCATTCTGATACCTAGATACGAGTCAGCCTTTTCTTACCAGAACAGTACTGAGCCTCTTTTCGCTGGACTTGTCGGTCACAAACTCAGAAACATGACAAATGGGCTTGAACTCAGAAGTCAGGTACTATCTGTGCACACAAGGACAAGGTCGTGTAACGAGATGAGTCGTAGTATCTCTACTACTTAAATATTAGAGTTTGCGGTCGTCCGTCCTCCCACCATCGTTTGCGTCCGTTCATCGACCATCTTGATCAGTACAGCGAGGACTCGATCAGCTCGCGTGACCTTATCTCACTCTCATGCTTGTCGCTCCCGACTCTCATGGGCCCCCACCCAACTACGTCGCCCGTCGCCCGCTCTAGGGCCACCCTCCCCACCCGCGACGCCCTCCCTCACCTCCCCGACACCGCCCCGCCTCACCGCGTGTCAGATCAACTCGTGCCGCCCACCTCTCCCCACCCGCGCTACCCACCTCTCCCTACCCGCGTAGATCTGGCTGTGACGGGGACGCCGAGGAGGAGGAGGAGGAGGAGGAAGCTGCTCCCCACCCGCGACGCTTGGGTGCGCGCCCGCCCCGGATCCGGCTGTGACTGGGACACCGAGGAGGAGGACGACGAGGAGGAGGAAGATGCTCCCCACCCGCACAGATCTGGCTGTGACGGGGACGCCGAGGAGGAGGAGGAGGAGGAGGAGGAAGCTAGTCCTCACTCGCGCTGCTCGGGTGCGCGCCCGCGCCGGATCTGGCTGTGACGGGGGCGCCGAAGAGGACACCGAGGAGGAGGAAGCTGTTTGCATGAGGGGGAGTTGGAATGGATGGGAACGAGGACGTGGCGGCGACGCAAGGGGACGAGGACACGGTGGCGGCACACACCCACCCCACGATGTTGCGTGCTAGGCAACAGCTATCAGCTCACTCGGCAACCACCAAGAAGACAGAGCCATGCGCCCCCCCCCCCACCCACGATGTTGAATGCACAACGGTTGCATTGCAGTCAAGGATTAGGTAGTTCAAGTCATCCTGAGAGACCATGTGAGAGGTCCTCCACTCAGAGTGATGAGTATTTGACAAGTGTGTTGATTAGATTGAGAGTTGAGGTTTTTGGTTTGGACTATTTCGGATCTGCTTGTGAAATCGGAACTACCATTGTGTATAGAGCGGAAGTTCGATTAATCTAACTACCGGTGTTGGAAAAAGGAACTTCCGATTTATCTGGGTTTTGAGTTCGGCTGAAGGAAATCGGAACTTCCGCACAAGGGGTAGCGGAGTGTCCGATAATACTGACATTGAGTGTTCTCTGAGATATCAAATCGGAATTAAAAATCTGTGAAGTCGGTTGTTCCGGATAATCGGAAGTACCGCAGTGTTGATCGCGGAACTTCCGATATTCCTGACAAGTGCGGATGTCGAAATCGGAACTTTCATTTGTGTTATCGCGGAACTTCCGATTGTGTCCAGAATTGTGCAGAGAAGATTAAATTGTGATTTTGAGTTTGTATGAGTTTGAGTCTTATACAAATGTTGATGCTATGTTATTGTGCAATGCTATGTGATGTGTTTTTGTCTGTGTTGACTGCAGGGCATCAAGATGGAGTCGTGGCGAGACACGTGGACCGGACTAGGCGCTGGAGGCGTTGAGGTCAGAACGGTCGGGATGTGTCGAAGACGGCGTGAATCTTGAAGCGGTTGTAGTCGTGCACAACAAGGTGTACGGAGGCTTCGGAAGGTGCGCAAGGCGAAGGGTCTTTTCGCAAAGCGGCAAAAGTGGAGGCGGTTCCGTTCGAGTGTAGCGGGCTTAATGGGTTGGAGGCCCATTAAGCAAAGGCTATAAATAGGGGAGAACCCTGGAGTTAGGGTTAGAGATTTTGGGAGAAAGAAAATTAGGGTTAGCCTTAGCAAAAAGGTTTGTTTTGCTTTGAGAGGTTGTTGAGAGAGAATGAACTGAAAATCTTGTAATCATTCCTCTGTGGTTCCTTGTAATCTTTTGATTTCTATTAATGAATCTCTGAGGTTTTGATTACTTGCCTATGCCTTTCTCTATTCCCCTCCTGTTCTTGTTGAATATTTAGGTTTTGATGCATCTTTTGATTCGTCCTATGAAATAGCTTGAAACTTGATATCTAGAGTCGTTTTTATATTGCTAATGCATCCTCAAGGTTTCATGAACTAAGAATCAGAGAATCTTGTTTATCGTGGGTTTTGGTCTCTCTTGCCCCTTCTTCAAGAAATCCGATTTTGGCTTGTTTGTTGAATCTTTGTTTGCGATTCTTCTCCATGAGGTCAAGATGTTGCTTAGGATGATGTCCTGTGAAACTTGACCAGAGAAGAGCATTCAAAATTTAGCACTTTGGATTTTTGGGAAAAACCCGAGCGCACTGTTCTTCGGTCAGGACAATCGGAACTTCCGATTGACCACGGCGGAATTATCGCAGCGGAACTTCCAGATCAACCGGAACATCCGGAGTGCGGAACTATCACGTAAAATCGAACTTCCGATTTCTGAAACGTAATCTGAAATTTCATTTGCGTTCTTCGATTTTGCTTCACTCTTCTTGAGATATTCAGAGGACTTTGTAGATTTGCTTTAAATACAGTAAAGGGGAGTTCTTAATTTTTATTGCACCATTCACCCCCTCTCGCTGCCATTTCGGTCCTTCAATTGGTATCGAGCTGTTAGCTCTTCTTTATAGATCTTAACAGGTCTTGAGCCATGGCAAGCGGACAAGTATTCCACCAAGCCTCCGGTCTTTGATGGTCCGGATTACCCTTCCGAAGAGCCGAATGGAAACGTATATCCGTGCTCGTGGGTATGCCATCCGGAGAAAGGTGAAAGTCGTTTCTTTGTTCTCGCCGATGAGAACATCAATGTGGGAAATATGGTCGATGTTGAGGCAAATGCTAAGGCAAGGAACATTATCATTCGTGGTTTGAGCGTATGAGTTTGATCGTATTTCTCATTTGATTTCGCTATGACATCCGGGTGACCTCGATGCATACCATGAGGGCACCACTCAGATTAAGACGGTTCGACAAGACCAGGTTCAAGCGAGAATATAGTAAATTTGAGATGCTTTGGTGAATCTCTTGACGAGTGCTTTTCGCGTTTTCATAAGATTTTGAGCAACCTCCGAGCGGTCGGTCTTACATACCCCGACTCGGATAACGCCGATGATGCTTTGCGACTCGATCTTCGTGTGCAGGAGATGAAAGTGACTACCATCAAGGATAGCACGGACCTCTCGACCACGACTCTTGATGCGCTTTACTCGCGCCTCAAGACTCACGAGATTGACATTGTCTCTCAAGGTCGAAGTCACAATCGATGGCCTTAGTCACCGATCCCACCTCTGGATCTTCTTCTCGAGTCGACACGCTGGTTCTCCTAGTCGCTCTCGTGACATAACCGATGATCGGTTAGAGCGACTTGAGGATGAACAACTAGCCCTCCTAGCTCTAAGTTTCTCATGCCTACAAGAGGAGGAGGGATGGTAAAAGAGGAGGTCCTGTGATTTGTTTCGAGTGTGGTGGCCCCAACCACATCCGAGCAAACCGCCCCAAGCTTGGGAAGGGCAAAGGTGACTATGGCGGTCCAAGCAAGAACGACTACATCGACAAGAACCGCAACACGAAGCTCTCAAAGACTGATCAAGGCAAGAAGAAGTTCCGCAACTTTGGGAAGGCAAAGAAGTCGCTCCATCGCGTCCTCACCGCCTCGATGAACCGGACACCGAGGTGGAGGGTGGAGGACGATGATGGGAAGGACGATCATGATCCCAAGGACGACTAAGAACTTCTCCTAAGATGTGCTTCATGGCCCTCGGGCGAATCGAGCGACAATGAGTCAGTGTACTCCGACCGACGAGGTTAGTCCCACCTACGACAAATTTTAATGATGCTTTTCTTAAGCTAGGTAGATTTCATGCTAAGTCTAGAGCTAAGTGTTCTGTATTGGAGAAGGAAGTAGCTAGACTATCACGGGAGCTTACTTCACTTACATCTGCTCCCTCCCGTGATGAATGTGACACATGCTGTGCTTTGATTGATGATATGGATAAACTAAGGACCTTACATGATAGTGTGTCCTCCGAACTTGACATGATTAAGGTAGAGAACATTAGCCTTCTTGTGAATTAGAGATGAGTAGGGTAGCACCTCCTTCATCCACTACTGTTGAGGCTACTGCTTGCACCTCATGTGAGGTTAAGGACAATTCGTTTAGAGGTCTTTATACCTTATTGCTTGATCTGCCTGAAACTTGTGAAAATTGTAATAATCTCAAGATGAACCTAAAAGGCGCATCACAAAATTCTTGAATTTCAAGTCGCGCTACTAGAGCCTATTGTTTCTTGTTTAAACCTGTCCTAAGTTAATCTTTGAATTAGAATCAGATTCAAGCAGTTTCAAGAAATGATTGATCACAGAATAAATTGGCTCAAGATGCTTCTAAGGACCTTGTTAGCTCACCTTGCAATCATTGTAATAAACTAAAATGTGATTTGGTTGCATTGGATGAAAAATGTGTGAAACTAACTAAGGACCTTCTAGAGACACAATCATCCGCTTGTATTGTGTGTCTTTGGGAAGAAGCCTAAGGGTTTGGTAGAGACGCCTAGTAACGTGAACCAATCTGCTAGCGATGGGATCTGTCCCCCAAAGTCGGTTGCGTGCACAAGCCAATCTTTCCTCTTTGTTGGTTCTTCTTACGCTCCCTTACCTTCTCTTGCCTCTTCTTCCCTCGCTCTTCTTGCACTCTCTCTTTCTGGAGTGTCAGATCTTATGAACACTCTCGAGAGGTTTGTAGGAGGCAAGAAGAAGCTCAATCTCATTCTAGACAAATCAAAAATTTGCGATTCAATCAAGGTCTAGGTATGATATCCAGGAGGATATGAGGAAGCATCCACCGTCGTGCTCAAAACCATAGCACCGTGTGTGATCAAAACTAAGCCCGGGTGAGAAAGTAAATTTTAATTCAGCGGGTTTTGTTCAAAGGATTTACGACAAAGAAGGTGATTCCACTGCAGCTCCCCTCGTAGGCGAAGTATCATTGCACCTTCACGTAAAGATGGACATCTAGTTGATCATTGCTTCAGCGCGCCAAGATCGCGTAGAGAGACCGTGTTGAGTTTCTTAGGCACATTCGTGGTCACCCGGATCTTGAGTGCACCTAAGACCAACATGAAGTCTAGGTTTGTTCCATCCGATGATTTTGGGCAAGATCGAGGACTTGGTTTTTCCGAAGCTCGAGTTTCGTCCTCATGCTCCCTTGGTCGTAATATCCGCCGCCCCGAGGGTAGATCTCGTTTTCCTTTCGAGATAGCTACATGGCGAGATCAAGATATTCATCGCACTCGACTCGCTCTTCCATAGCAATCGGATCCAAAGAACAGTGAGATCTTTGACTTGTTGAGTGACAGAGAGCGAGGGTAGATAGAGGTCATCGTGCTTGACTACTTCATCTGCTCGCGTGTTACTCAAGATTGGGTGCCAAAATCACCGCTGATTCACCCCAAGATCGAGACTTTACTGTTTGACTCTGTGGTCGAAATTTGGGAAGGAAAGGTCCGGATTGTAGACTCGGTTGTTCACGTCATATGGTGGTGAGTCTCGCTGGTTTTCTTTCCTAGCCCGCGCCTCCGGTGATGAGACGATCACCTTCGAGATGCTTCATTTGGGCGCCATCGCTAAAGGTACTGTGAGCATTAATGATTCTTTTATTTTAAAAGATGTTGCCTTAGTAAGTAAGCCGCAGATAATCGCTTTCTCTCACCACCGATGACGGTTTCGAGGTGAGCTTTAAGAAAAATAGTTGCAAAATTCTTGATTCTTCGTGTAGTCTAGTTTGCGGGATTTCTCGATATGGGAGGATCTTTCGTGCTGATTTTTCTGGATCCTCTCGTGATCCTCTCCGATGTTTAATTGCTTCTGAATCCCGTGATTTGACTTTCTGGCATAGGAGACTTGGTCATATAGGATTTGATCATCTGACCCAGAGTTAGCGGCCACGATCTCATTCGTGGTTTGCCGAAACTCAAAATGGTCAAGGATCTTGTTTGTGCTCCTTGCCGGCACGGCAAAATGGTTGCCGCTTCACATCCTCCGCCATAAATGACTATGACAGATGCACCAGTCAATCGCTCCATATGGACACTGATGGGACCGGCTAGAGGCATCGATGGGAGGGAAGTGGTACGTACTTGTCGTGGTCGATGACTTCTCGAGGTATTCTTGGGTATTTTTCTTAGCCTCAAGGATGAGACGTTTACTCTTTTTCGTGGTCTTTTAGTAGGCTTTGTTGAGCTCCCTGTGCATTACGAGCAATTAGACCGATAATGGCACCGAGTTCAAGAATTCCTACTTTGAGAGTTTTGTGGTGAGGCAGTGTAGAGCACCGTTCTCGTCTCCATACGTCCCTCAACAAAATGGCGTTGTGGAGAGGAAGAACCGCACCTTGGTCGAGATGGCGTGACGATGCTTGATGAGTACTCTACACCTAGGAAGTTTTAATGAGGCAATTGCTACGCTTGTCATGTTTCTAATGAGTTTTTCTTGGGCACTCTTGCATCGCACTTCTTATGAGTTGAGATATGGGCGAAAACCCAGCGCCTCGCATTTTCGTGTGTTTGGTTGCAAGTGTTTTATTCTCAAGTCCGGGAACCTAGATAAGTTCGAGTCACGATCATGTGATGGGATCTTTACGGGTTACTCGACTTCTTCTCGTGCCTATAGAGTCAGGCTGAGTCTAGTAAATTGTTAGAGACTCGTGAGGTGACCTTTGATGAGGCGGTCCCGGGACTAGGCCACGATATCTCGTGTTCTTTAGAGCGATCCGAGTCCATCTTTGTGGACGAAGAGGAAGACGAGATGAAGGTTGTCTACTCGACCAGTCCTTCCTCCTCCTCTTGAGGTGCCTTCTTCCACTTTGCACCTCGAGGAGATCACCTTACCTTATACGCTTCTTCTGAAGCTAGTGGCTCTGTCCCTATCTCGTCTGCTAATGAGGTAGAGGCCACTTCTTCATCTCACCCTGGACCTCCAAGACACATTCAAAAGGACCATCCTTCAGAGCAGATCATTGGAGACCTCTTCGAGCGTGTCACACGATCAAAAGCTGGCTTATCTCTCTTCTGTCTCCATTCTGCCTTCGTCGCTTCATTTGAGCCTAAAGATGTTTGTCATGCTCTATCTGACGAGTCTTGGACAAACGCTATGCATGAGGAGTTGGAAAACTTTCAAAGGAACAAGGTCTGGTCCCTTGTTGAGCCCCCTCAAGGTCACAATATCATTGGGACCAAATGGGTGTTCAAGAACAAGCAAAGTGAAGATGGGTTAGTCATTCGAAACAAGGCTAGGCTGGTAGCTCAGGGGTACTCTCAAGTTGAGGGTCTAGATTTCGAAGAGACCTTTGCCCCTGTAGCTAGACTTGAAGCCATTAGAATCCTGCTTGCCTTTGCAGCTTCTAAGGGTTTCAAGCTTTACCAGATGGATGTTAAGAGTGCCTTTCTCAATGGCCTTATTGAGGAAGAAGTCTATGTCGATGACCTCTGGTTTCGAGAACCCCAAATACCCTAACCATGTCTACAAAGCTTTCCAAAGCTTTGTATGGACTCAAGCGAGCTCCTGAGCTTGGTATGAAAGGCTTAAGTCCTATCTCACGAGCCATGGTTTTGAGATGGGTAAAATTGACAAAACCTTGTTCATTCACCGCCTTGGCACCGATCTTACGCTCGCCCGGATCTACGTGGATGACATTATCTTTGGCGGCTCCTCGCATGCTCTCGGTTCCCAATTTTCTGATGTCATGAGCTCGGAGTTTGAAATGAGCATGATGGGCGAGTTGAGCTTCTTCCTTGGCTTCCAAATCAAACAGACTCGGGAGGGTACCTTTCTTCATCAAGGCAAATACACTCGAGACCTCCCAAGCGCTTCGACATGAATGATGGAAAGCCAAGATCAACCCAATGGCATCTACAAATGCCTGGATCCGGATGAAGACGGCGAACCTGCTGACCAAAAGGATTTGGGAGTATGATTGGCTCTCTCTTGTACCTCACACACCTCGAGACCGGACATACACTTTTTCGTGTGTCTTTGTGCTCGGTTTGAGCTTCTCCTCGCAGATCTCACCGTCGGCGGTGAAGTGCATCTTTCGGTACCTTCGAGCTACCATTGACTATGGCATCCGTACTCTTCCTCTTCTTGTCTATCTCTTAGAGCTTTCTCCGATGCACGGACTTTGTTTGGTCAGAGGATAGATAGGAAGAGCACTTCCGCACTTGCCAATTCATTGGCACTTCTCTCGCCTCCGGTCGCCGAGGAAGCAATCCGGTGTTGCGCGATCCATCGCAGAGGCCGAGTACGCTGTCGCACCGATTGTTGTAGTCAAGTGCTTTGGATTGTCTCGACCTGCAGGATTTCGGGTTATCTATCGATTGCGCTCCACTCTTCTCGTGATAACACGTCTGCGATTTGCATTGCCAAGAATCCAAATGCAACATTCTCGGACCAAGCATATTGATATCGATATCACTTTCTTAGAGACCATGTAGAGAAGGGTGACATTGTGCTCCGATTTGGAGAGTGAGCACCGGTTATGATATTTTCACTAAGCCTCCGGACTGCTGACTTTCGGCTCTGCATGGGAGAGCTTAGTGGTTTGTCCTTACGGATTCTTGTGAGGGCGTTGTGCTACTCTTGTATTATATTATATTATATTATATTATATTATACGCTTACTCCTTTCTCGTTTCATTTCTTTTAATATTTCGGTCAAGTCCTTCCAAAGATAGGTTAGAGTGTTTATCTTGCCACATTGCTTTGATTGCTACTTCTTGTCTTGTGCTTCTAGGATCTTCGCTTATTAGTTGTCTCTTCCCTCTCTAAGTAGAGCTTACTCACTTCTTATAGGTTCTAGCGAGGGGGCCACCCTTGGGTAGACAGGGGCAGTGTTTGCTCCTTAGTGTTTGTGTAGATCACTAATAGTCCTAGAATCATATGGGGTAGATAAGAGTCCATGCGAGCGATAGTTTTCTATATCTTTTCTATGCTCTAAAGGACCGCCTTTTACGGGTTACTTATCGATTCTCGCTTTTGTTCCTTTGGTTTGGGGAGTTATTCTTGGTTATTCCATATTCTTAATTGTGTCATATCTCAACTGAATTAAAAGATGCATTTCATTCTCAAGGGAATCGATTTTTGTGTATTTCATCAAGCATTGCATAATAATCAAATGGAGCCTTGTTTATTATCCCTTATGATCTGTTTTCACCTTTTACATCTTGCCATGACTTATGCTAAACTGCTAGATCTATCATGACTTTTTATGTGTAGTTTAGTCTTTGCCATGCTAAGGTATTTAAAAATACTAAACTTGAATTAAAATCTTGTCATGATAGCTCTTGAGACTAGTCTGGTTAAAACTATCCTTTTATGATTTTCGCCATGTCAAGTAGGCTGAGTTGAGTCTGAATCTCTTTTGAACTTTTGAGTAAGCTATGTCGGCTTGTTAAGAAACATGACTTATCTCTAATCACCGGTCTAAAACTTCAAAAGCAAAATGATCTCTTTGTGCGAAAAACCGATCTCACCAAATCTTTCTCATGAGACGGCTTGCCATTGCACTAGGCATGAACTCAGGGGGAGCCTTGGATGACCTAAGATCACCTCCTTAAGTCTGTTGCTTGGAGTGGTCGCATAAGGCTTGAGATCTAGCACATGGCTTAAAATAAAAAAAAAATGGTTGAAGCTTAGGAGGCAGTTGTGGATGGCACCTAGTCCAGAGCTTGCTTTACTGAGATAAAACCATAAAAAGACTTCAGAAAAAGAAACATGTGCTAAAATTGCTTATCTTCAAAGAGACTGAGTTCTGGATAAAATGAGTCCTTCTTCAACTGATAGCACTCTAAACTGTTCAGTATGAGTCTTCTTGGTTCAACTTAGATTATTTGACATGGCTTGCATCATCTCTGGATATCTTTAGCTAGATTTCAATCTTGACTTATTTGACCTGCTAAAAGATTTGGATCATTAATCAGATTATGGATTTTCTGTCTTAGCTTTTCTCTACATCTATTGTCATGATCTTGATAGCATCCTTCTGTGTTATGGCTTGGTGTAATACTCTAATAGTCATTTTGGATAATCTACATGGCTCCTAATGCTTAAAATGAACATCATATAGTCTTTTCCTCCTTTTCTACATATTGATGATTTTATTGCCAAAGGGGAGAATGATTGTGAGAAAAGCCTTTCAAGAAAAGTCTTGAGTTTTGTGCGAAAATTGCTCTTTCATCTCATCTCAAGTCTTTTTCTTTGTGTCAACTTGGTCTTGTGCTTAATTACTCTTGTTTAGACCTTGGTTGACTGTAATCTCAAACTCATCTTATGCTTTTTCGGTAATTGTCAATATACTCATCAAGGGGGAGATTGAGAGACCATGTGAGAGGTCCTCCACTCAGAGTGATGAGTATTTGACAAGTGTGTTGATTAGATTGAGAGTTGAGGTTTTGGTTTGGACTATTTTCGATCTGTTTGGAAATCGGAACTACCATTGTGTAGAGCGGAAGTTCCGATTAATCGAACTCTAGGTGTTGGAAAAAGGAACTTCCGATTTATCCGGTTTTGAGTTGGTGAAGGAAATCGGAACTTCCGCACAAGGTAGCGGAGTGTCCGATAATCCGACATTGAGTGTTCTCTCGAGATATCAAATCGGAATTAAAAATCATGAAGTCGGTTGTTAGGATAATCGGAAGTACCGCAGTTGTTGATCGCGAACTTCCGATATTCCTGACAAGTGCGGATGTCCGAAATCGGAACTTCGGACGCTGTGTTAAGTGCGAACTTCCGATTGTGTCCAGAACTGTGCAGAGAAGATTAAATTGTGATTTTGAGTTTGTATGAGTTTGAGTCTTATACAAATGTTGATGCTATGTTATTGTGCAATGCTATGTGATGTGTTTTTGTCTGTGTTGACTGCAGGGCATCAAGATGGAGTCGTGGCGAGACACGTGGACCGGACTAGGCGCTGGAGGCGTTGAGGTCGAACGGTCGGGATGTGTCAAGACGGCGTGAATCTTGAAGCGGTTGCGAGTCGTGCACAACAAGGTGTACGGGAGGCTTCCAGAAGGTGCGCAAGGGGCGAAAGGGTCTTTTCGCAAAGCGGCAAAAGTGGAGGCGGTTCCGTTCGAGTGTAGCGGGCTTAATGGGTTGGAGGCCCATTAAGCAAAGGCTATAAATAGGGGAGAACCCTGGAGTTAGGGTTAGAGATTTTGGGAGAAAGAAAATTAGGGTTAGCCTTAGCAAAAAGGTTTGTTTTGCTTTGAGAGGTTGTTGAGAGAGAATGAATTAAAATCTTGTAATCATTCCTCTGTGGTTCCTTGTAATCTTTTGATTTCTATTAATGAATCTCTGAGGTTTTGATTACTTGCCTATGCCTTTCTCTATTCCCCTCCTGTTCTTGTTGAATATTTAGGTTTTGATGCATCTTTTGATTCGTCCTATGAAATAGCTTGAAACTTGATATCTAGAGTCGTTTTTATATTGCTAATGCATCCTCAAGGTTTCATGAACTAAGAATCAGAGAATCTTGTTTATCGTGGGTTTTGGTCTCTCTTGCCCCTTCTTCAAGAAATCCGATTTTGGCTTGTTTGTTGAATCTTTGTTTGCGATTCTTCTCCATGAGGTCAAGATGTTGCTTAGGATGATGTCCTGTGAAACTTGACCAGAGAAGAGCATTCAAAATTTAGCACTTTGGATTTTTGGGAAAACCCGAAAGATCGTTCTTGGTCGGGACAATCGAACTTCCGATTGACCACTGCATGGATTATCATGAGCGGAACTTCCAGACCGAACCGGAACATCCGAGTGCGGAACTCATCACGTAAAATCGAACTTCCGATTTCTGAGCGATCTGAAATTTCTGTTTTCGTTCTCTGATTTTGCTTCACTCTTCTTGAGATATTCAGAGGACTTTGTAGATTTGCTTTAAATACAGTAAAGGGGAGTTCTTAATTTTTATTGCACCATTCACCCCCCCCCTCTGTTGCCATTTCGGTCCTTCACATCCTCATGGAGCTTGAGGTCAGGTCGTTAAGACAGAAGAAAGGCTACGACCCAGCACGCCAGCATCACCTTCTGGTTATTCAGAGATCAAAGCATTCACATATGTCTCCATTTGAGCTATCTGTTTGATATAATCTTCATCTTCATGCTTGCATCTTTTGCTTCTTTCGACCACTGAATCAATTAGGTAGATCAAGTCATCCTCATTGAGCTTGAGGTCAGGTCGTTAAGACAAAGAAGAAAGGCTACGACCCAGCACGCCAACATCACCTTCTAGTTATTCAGAGATCAACTCATTCATATATGTCTCCATTTGATCTATCTGTATGATCTTTGAAGATGGTAATGTACACATATAGTGCCCTGGCAAACTTTTCATAGTTTAGATGAAATTGTGTATCTTTCTTTTAGAATGAAGCATGTTTTGTGAAATCCAATTTGTTGTAGTACTCTAACTAATACTAATGCATAGTAGAGATCATGACTTCATCACACTCCTTGAGATTTATGGGTGCATGCTACACAATTAGCGGTATCTGGTGGAATACCTTGTGTGTATTGTTATTTTGGTCTATGTTGAGGTTCCATGAGATAGTAACAGTGCATTAGCCATATCAGTTTCAGAACCAATGTCAACTCACTAACTTTTGTTCTTAAGAGGTTGTGTCTGTGTCATATGATGTATGTCCACTAATTGCACCCACAACTATACACGTGATGAGCATGTTTTATGTTTTATTCTTTTTCTCTTCTTGTACCTTACAGTTATTCGAGATTAAAGCATTCACATATGTCTCCATTTGAGCTATTTGTATGATCTCTCAAGATGATAATGTACACATATAGTGTCGTGGCAAACTTTTCATAGCTTAGATGAAATTGTGTATCTTTCTTTTAGAATGAAGCATGTTTTGTGAAATCCATTTTGTTGTAGTAGTCAAAATTATATCTATTGGATCTTATGCACAGGCAAAACAAATACAAATGACAAGAATGTGCAGGCATGAGTTAAGGCTTAGCCAAATAAAAAACACATGAAAACATAAATGGGAAAAATTACATGAGAGATAAGCTTATGTATTCTCTTTCTTGAGGGATCTCTCTTTTCTACATGCAAGTTGATCCCTCACGATCTGGTCCGGTTTTGGCCCTTTGTGAGTACTTGTAGAAGGACTTGGTGCAGTTATCGAAAGCCTCGTAAATTCTACACTTTGGTCAATGATGTTTTTATTCAGGTGTTTGGTTAAGTATTGTTATTGTTAGATATGAATGCCCCTTGGTTCTCTTATAATTTATCGATGCCGGTACTCTGTAGAAGATATCCTTCCATGCCTTTAGACCAGCACTATTCTCATTATATGACTGGATGAGATGTTCCCTTTGCCCCATCATCTTCTCAAGTGATCTGTTGTTTCATTGTATCTAAATTCAAGCTCCTATAAATGCCTATTCTTTACCTCAATTTGGTTAGCTAAATTAGCTACAAGTTTGCCAGTTTTACTTGTTCCTTCATTCTCAAGATCATTGATAGTTTTCAAGTGACCATTTTGTCTTAAGTGCTTCCCAATTATCCATTGCAACACATCCAAAAAGTTGTGACCCTTCATTCTGTTTTTGCTTCTAGTCCCTTTTACCATATCCTTCTGCCTCAAAGTAATTTTCAAAGGCAAGTGCATTTCTGAAACCATTCCAATCTTTTGCAAACTCAACAATAGCATTCCCTACATGACCTCTAAAATTCCATAAAGGAATGACCTACAATGGGCAAAAGTGTGATAGTTGCTCCTTCAAATGATTTCCACTATCTCCAACTTGGCGCCAATGCTTCCATTCAGTAGGCACATTACCTAGAACACCCATCCAGGGCCACACAAACTTCTCATCTCTGTTTGCAAGAGGTCGTGTCTCCAGAGCAATTGTCTATGACTGTGGTATCTCTGGAAACCACTCACGGGTCTCTCTGGATAAACACAAGCAGAAAAGAGGCTCCTTGGGATTGAATCACTCAATCTATTGCTTCTTCTTTCTTTTAACAGGAAAATACTCGGCGTAAATAAGCCTTATGCATACATAAGTGTAGGGTTACGGGCAAGACTACGATAGCACAAACAAAAATTACCGTGCAACCAAGGAACCACCGCTAGTAATAGATCACGAGATTACCGCTAGACGTGCCGACTCGTAGCGAAAGTAGAGTCGTTGTAGCGAGTTGATGCAGTCGTAGCCGTACTCACGACCGTCTCCTCCTTCGAGTGGTCGCACTCGCCGTGCGTCTGCTCCTTCGAGTGGTCGTACTCACCACGTGACTTCGCCTCCGACTCCGGTGATCGTCACGAGTCGCGGATCGTCCTAGTGCTAATGCTTCGCAACACCACCTCTGAGGTATCCACACATACGGGGCAGGATCACCACGCGCTAGAGTGCTAGCATCGGCAGCGTGGTTGAGAAGGCGTGGCTATTAGGATTTCGGGAGTTCTTCCAAAGATCATCCTCTGCCCCACCCCATGCCACCGCCCCTCTTTATATAGGCATCCATGCTGGGTCTCGACCTTGAGGCCCATTAGTAACTCGTGGTCTATACGAATTTGGACCACCATCCAAAACAGATCATAGCCCTTTAAGTGTGCGACCCTACAGGTTCATGTGTAATCGGTTATAACTCGGAAACTCCTTTCCGACCACCAGTCATTAGCGGTACCTAGCAGCACATAACGATTCCCAAATACACATAGAATAGCGGATGAACCTTGATGTAATATGATCTATGACCAGGTCCTCATCACATGCGATCGATTCAGATTCCATAAGACCAGATCGTATTTGGTCCCGACCGATTCAGAACTCCTTTATGACCAGGTCCTTACCATTCTGTGATTACGTTCGATCAATCTACGACCAGATCGTATCTCCATACAACCAGTCCGTAACTGATCGAACTAAGCGACCTACTCATGCATTCCCCCTTTGCCTCACGATGTCTGGCTGAACTCCAGGTGAGATGTTGTGTTATCCATGGACTGTTCAATACTTTCTCGATCGTGTGTGGGATAACTTCATGTGGTCGACACTTCGACCACTAGTGGCATGGCCATGCACTTTCTTTATCCGATCACCACGAGGGGCCCAGAGATATCTCTCCTGTTATGTTAGGAGGGACAAATCCCATCTCGACCAGTCATATCTCTCCGCATGTTTCATAGCATACCCAGTTACGAGTAGCGTTTGGCAACCCCTAAGAGTGACATTACACATGTAGGGAACCATGCTGATCTCATGTCTAAGGATTATACATCATCATTACTTGAGATCAATTAATGACATAAAGATTCATAACAATCTCAATAGTATCTCAATGATGGGTCTATCCAACCCCATGTTCTCTAACATGTGCTCACATGATTGATTTGATATCCCTATATCCATGACCGGTGAAACCAGGTCATCAATCAATACATGTGCTAGTCATAGAGTCACTGGTGTTTCGACCAGTGACCTCCAGACAGGATACATTTAAAATGAAATCATATAAGTTAAAGAGTTCCACCAACAAGTCACATACTTATTGATCTATAACTAATGATCCATTCAAGGAACACGATAACATATTATCAAAATCATGAACATAATGAAATATCATCATCTCTATGATTGCCTCTAGGCATATTTCCAACAATAGGGTCACACGATCAGTACTCCACGCACCCACTAACTCTACTAGGATATTGTGGATTTCGTGGGGATATGTGCATGATCTTAAGATGATGAGTCAATTGGCAATGGCATTGTTGGTTTGCAAAATCTCGCGTTTTGGGTTTGCTTCAATCTTTGTCAGTCATTGGCGGTCCGACCGCCAGCCATGATCCAAAGCGACAGTGGAAGCGGTCCGACCAAGCAATGCTTGCCGGTCCGACCTCCACAGTGTTGGTGGTTTTGAAGTGAGCAAAAATAGGACGTGTAGGCAAGTGAGGGGAGTCTCCTGGATGTGGTCACATTATTTTTGGAGCTCCCAGTCGAAAGTTCTATTCATTTGAAAATTCCAGAAGGTTTCGGATTTTCGAGATGAAAAATGGCTAAGTCCTTTCGGGCGGTCCAACCGCAGTTATGGAATCGGTCGGACCGGCCTGAAATCGGTCGGGCCGGTCAGATGGAAGGTCGGACCGCCAATCACTTGGAGTGTAGCCTTTTTGGTATTGTTGTGTCTGGAATGTGTTTAATGTATGAATTTCAATGCTTTATTGTTGCATATTGCATTGTTGAACTAACGTGGGTCAAATTGTGAAGAACTTGTTCCCAGAGACGATTTCTTTATCTATTGTTGTGCAAGTGGCTTGCAGGTCAACGACGTCAACGGTGAGGTGGATCGGGACTACGCTTGGAGAGCTGAGGTCCAGAACGATCATGGATGCCGGGTGAGGTCGTGTGACTCAAGCAGGGTGCAGAATGGGCAAAATGGATCGAACGGGCAGTTCGTGGCAGCTGGTTGGATCAGGCGGTGCGGAAGTCGGTGCAAGTCCCTGGGAGGTTCCGATGGGTTTCGGACGGGAGAGACTTGCCGACATGATGAGAGCCGCTGATCAACCTACACGTGGTGAAGCAGACGATTGCTTCAACAATGTTTGTGTGTGGGCCTTAATGGGAGCCTATGAGTGAAACCCTAGCTCTCCATATAAATAGAAGGGGTGAGATGTAAAAGCCCCTTGAAGCATTCATTTGGGAAACTCCATCTTTTTCTAGGGTTTGGAGAGGAGAGGAGAGGAGAGGTAGAGTTTGGAGAGATTTGTATGTGTGCTCTTTGATTGAGCTCTTGTTCTCCTTGAGGGAGTGGCTTTGACAAGCATCACATTGAATCAATCAATTCATGAATGCTTGTTCATTGATGAAGTCTCATTTGCTTTCTTCTCTCTTTTGATGATTGTGGTGCTTCCTTGATCCGGTTGATTTTGGTTGGTCTCTTGACCTCTTTTACCTTGCTTTGATGTGTGGGAATACTCCTAGAATCATCTAGATCATCAATCCCTCTCAAGCAAGTCTTGGATCAAGATTTTCATATTTCTAGGTTTTGGAACACTTCTTTGGTAAAACCTCAAGAGATCGATTCTTTGAAGTGGATCAGAACGATTGTCGCTAGAAATAGGTCTTAGATATCCTTAGGGAGGTGTGCTCCAAATTTGATCAAGTTTCATTGGTTGAATCAAAAGTTGGACCATTTTTATTTTGGATTTGAGCATTGTGCATAGCCTCTGGACTAAATCGGTCCGACCGATTTAGAAACGGCGATCAGACCGCCAGCCTTCGGACCGCCCGTTAACGGCCGGTTGAATCGATTCCCAGCGGTCGGACCGCCCTTTGGCCGCCGGTCGGACCGCCAGTGTCCAGACCAGCCCAGTAAGATCAATTCTCCATATTTGTGTATTGTGGTTAAAGGGGGTAATTGAATTCAGCACAAGGCTTCCTCTGTGTGTTTACTGATCTTCTTAACTTTCATAGCTAGAGGAGAAAAGTACGTGTTGAATTTGATTAAGGCAAAAAATTTGAGAAACCGTCTATTCACCCCCCTCTATTCGCCTTTACGGTCCTACAGATATATTCTCAATGCACGACCTCCTGGAATCTCTCAACGATCCAAAAGACTCGGCCAACTTATTGACTCCGACTACTGCTTCATTCGGGCGTTCTGACTACTACAGTACTCTTACGAGTACACTTCATTCAGGCGTTCTGACTGCTATAGTACTCTTACGAGTACAGTGCTGCTTCGATCACGTCACTTTGACACACTGCTTCAACCACGCCTTCTCGACTCGATGCTTCGACCACGAAGCATTGTCTCGTCGTCTGCTGCAGCTTCTTTGACCACGACACTGTAGCTTCTACGACCCCGACATTGTAGCTTCTACGACCACTGTAGCTTCTACGACCACTGTGCCACCTACGACCACTATGACCACTGTACCACCTACGACCATTGTATCATCTACGACCACTGTGTCCACTGTACCACCTACGACCATTGTATCATCTACGACCAATGTAGCACATACAACACTGTAGCATATACGACACTGTAGAATATACGACCACTTTAGCATCTACGACCACGATCACTGATGTTGCGGCCCTTTGCATGTCGTTGGCAATGGCTTTCCTCTTTCAACTTTTCTATTCTCTTCAGGGCTTTTTTTGCTAGATTTTCGACCACATCTTCTCGACTCGATGCTTCAACTAAGAAGCATCGTCTCGTCATCTATTGTACCTTCTTCGACCATGACACTATAGCTTCTACTACATTGTATCTTCTACAACCACTGTACCACCCACGACCACTGTAGCATGTATGACACTGTAGCATCTACAACCACGATCACTAATGCTGCGGCCCTTTCCACGTCGTTGGCAATGGCTTTCCTCTTTCTGCTTTTCTATTGTCTTATGGGCTTCTTTACTAGATCTTCAACCACGTCTTCTCGACTCGATGCTTCGACCGCGAAGTATAGTCTCGTCGTCTGTTGCATCTTCTTCGACAATGACACCGTAGATCCTATGACAACTGTAGCTCCTACGACACTATATCTTCTACGACCACTGTACCACCTACAACCACTGTGCCACCTACGACCCTTTGTACCATCTACGATCTGCATCACCCACCGACCACCGTAGAACCTATGACCACTCTAGCATATACAACCATCAGAGCACATACGATCGTTGTACCATCTACGACCACGATCATCGATGTCGCGCCCTTTGCACATCGTTGGCAATGGCTTTCCTCTTTCAGCTTTTCTATTCTCTTCTGGGCTTCTTTACTAGATCTTCGACCACGTCTTCTCGACTCGATGCTTCGACCACGAAGCATCGTCTCGTCGTCTGCTGCAGCTTCTTCGACCATGACACTATAGCATCTATGACATTGTAGCACCTACGACCACTATAGCATGTACGACCACTGTAGCGTCTATGACCACTGTAGAATCTACAACCGCGATCACTGATGCTGCGGCCCTTTGCACATCGTTGGCAATGGCTTTCCTTCTTCTTTCAACTTTTCTATTCTCTTCTAGGCTTCTTTACTACATCTTCGACCACATCTTCTCGACTTGATGCTTCGACCACGAAGCATCATCTCGTCGTCTGATGCACTTCTTCGACCATGACACTGTAGCATATAAGACCACTGTAGCATCTACGACCACGATCACTCATGATGCGACCCTTTACATGTATTTGGCAATAGCTTTCCTTCTTCTTTCAGCTTTTCTATTCTCTTCCGGGCTTCTTTGGCCCATATATACTTGGCCAGTATATACTCCACATCTGCAATTGTACAGTTGAAGTGCTTGGTGGCGTTAATTGTATCACTGTTTTGGAATTTCTACAGAAAAAAGTGCATCACAGACAATAAAAGTTCATCAATATCTTCATGTCCTTGTAGTACAATTGTACAACAAATAGCTGCACCCGATGGGGCCCTATTGGGATCTTTCAATAAGATCAATCAACACTAGGACACTACACATGATTTCAGTCATTTTATTTTCAAATCGGTTTGGTTCCTTAGTATCAACAGTGTTGTTATCTTTATAATTCTATTAGTGCTATGTGATTGACTGATTGTGAAACATGCTAGCTCCTGCCATCATGAAAAAAGCAAATTTTTATGGTAAGTATCTAAAATATTTATTTTATGAATGATTATGTAGCTCAATGGCACTGTTAATAGAATGCGGAAGAGAACGTATGCGATGTTTTTTGAAAGCCCAGTGGTGCCTATGTGAGTTGTCCTTAAATGTCATGTCATTTTAAATAGGAAACAATAGAAACTATTAATATGCCCCTTTATTTTAGATTCAAGGAATTTTGACGACATTGAGTTTGGGGATGTAGATAGATGCTGGAGCATTTGTGCTCAAGTAGATGCGAAATTACTTGTTGAAGATAATGGTGAAATGCTTCGATTTATCTTAATGGATGCGACTGTAAGTGTTGCATTTAACTAAACTCCTAAAAATATCATTAGTACCACAAGCTAACGTGGTTTATTTTACACTTAAAGGGATCCAAAATTGAAGCTTTTGTCTGGGGAAGAAATCTTCATAGGTTTAACATAGCACTCAATAAAGGGTGCAAATACAACATTCATCGTGTTGAGTTCCAGCCTAACTATGAGGAAATTCATTTTCGAAACATTCAATCCTCTTATGAGTGTTTGCTCACCAATCGCGCAACTGTTGAACCTTATGCGGAGTTGATGAATTTTTCGCTCTATCCAAAGCGTTACATGCCATTTCAAGATGTGCATGCACGACCAAACAAAATTTTTGTAGGTATGGTTTGAATTTTGTATGTACTAAAGGATAATAAATGAGATTTTAGCAGCAACAAATTAACATATAATTCGTGCAGATATAGTTGGAGTGGTTGTGCATGTTGGTGATCTTGAGCACCAACAATCCTTTCCACGTCGTATAGCCAACAGAGAGTACACACTCCTAGACACAAGGTATTTCTATTTTCATCAAAGTACAGTTTGTTATCAATCTATTAATATTAGTACTAAGATTGGCGTATAATAATTATATGTTTTCTATGTTCAAATTGTAGCTTTAATCTCATAGTTGTTCAAATTTGGGATGAGAATTTAACCCAATATATGTTCAGTTGGTCGGCTGCTGAGGCATGTCGCCATGTCGTTCTTGCAACTAAGTTGAAAAGGACAACAAACACTAGATCGATTCATTTTTCTACAAAATATTACATGCTAGAGGCAATATTGTGTTACATAAATTGTACTCCTAACATATTGAACTTAATAATAGGGCGTGTGGAGACTACCCAGTACACAAAACTTGCATTCGCCCCTGATCTTCCCAGAACACATGTGCTTCAAAGTAAGTGATCGTTGTAGTAAGAAATGTCTCCATACAAAAAACTTCAATTTGGTTTTTCTAATACACGCCACGAAATTATTATTGTATACTTTCAACGCCCCTTGATGGCAGGAGCATTTGATCTCACATTCATTAGAATATTTATCGAGAGGAGGGAATACCTAGCTCATGTGGTGTAAGCAACATTTGTTGTGGTTACGAGCGCTACTCATCGACGCTTTTGGGATTAGTATTAGTAGAGATGTTGCTGAGATGATTAGTGATGTGATTGGATATTGAACATGTTTTATTATTGCGCTCACATGTACATTTGTTTGCTTTGGCATGTTTGTGTATGTTTCCGTAACAACGTTTGGTTGGAGACTATTATAAATTTAGTTCCTTTTTCATAATTCCCTATTGTATTTTCAGTGTGTCCTATATTCTCAAATTACCACGATGTAATTCCTGGTACGTTTGCTGGATGTCTTATAATCTTATGCAATGCAAAACACTAAATTGGTGAAAGGCTAAAATTATTATGTAATACTTGGCACAAATGATTCCTGATTATTCACTAGGTGATTTGAGTTTCTTTGTCTATTTTATCTCAAATTTCTTGCTTACTGCTGAAATGGCATAATCATTTACAATAGCTTGCTTCTTTTTCTTCACAAGCACTCACTTAACTTTTTTATTTACATTATCCAACTTTGGGTGTATCTGAATTCTACATTGCACATGGACATTTTTTGTTCTGTCATAATATTATAAGAATAGTACAAAACAGAAAAGGTTTTATTTGAGAAGATTTTTAGGTGTCTAACAAAAGTACTATGAGAACGAACCAATAACATAGATTGTGATCAAACTCTTGTCGTGTTGATTCATTGTTTGATGCACTGTACCACTGAGTGTGATGATGCATTGCGGCTCCACCGTCCCTGGACTAGGGCTATTGTCTTTTATGGAGAGAGAACAGAGTAGTGTTTAGTATTTCCCATTTTTAGTTTTTTTTTATTAGGAGAAAAAAATACTGTGATGCACAAGTTGAAAATATTTTTGAAAACTATAGTGTCATTATACATATATAAGATTGGCTTGAGACCTTCAATTATTTCATTACAATTTCTCATTGATGCCTGCCTTATTAATCGAATGCTAGTTAATCAAGTACGTTTAGCGGATAGATTCTTCCTAAAAACCAATGCAATTACAATTGGGAATTATTCACAGCGGTAATAAACGAAGAAAACATAACTTACAAACATTGCATACGGATCTAAACCGTGATCCTTTTTTAGGGTTGCAAATATGTCGAATCATCCAAACCAATCATCACAGAAAGAAAAAGAAGGTTGCTATGTTGCCCACCCTTTTAATATTCCCTATATTATTCCATTAGCGTGATACTGTACATGAAAATATGTGTGCTTTCTTTTTTATCTATCATTTTAATAGTGGTGGATGCACATCATGCTCCAAAGAGACCGCGCACTAGTAATATGCCACTAGCCCCTACTGGGTTGTTTATACGTGGGGCATCCAACGCTGCATACCAAAGTTCTTCTTCGTCAGACGACGAAGATGAGCCTAAACAAACGCCTATGCCATATACATTTCCATCTCAAAGTACCTTCACAACAGGCGTATTGCTACAAGGTGATTGCTCAAATGGTACAAACATTTTTTTGCACGTATGTTCTAATGATACACACATTGTTGCACCCCTTATTAGTGAATTATTATACATGTGTTATACCCTTTAGGTAGGAAGCATGACCATGATGTGGTGACAAGTTCTGCTACCATGACACCGGAGCAAACACAACCAAGTCGTGGTCAAGTAGAGATTCGCATTACACCAGAGCAAAGTGCAGCAAGATATGCTGGACAGAATGCGATGCATTGAACCCTTACACAAGAAAAAAAAAATACAATCAGGGCGTGTCAACATAATGCTAGGTATGCAGCTCTGACACTAGAACAAAGGCTAGCAGGGTAAGAACGTGATAGAGCACGCCGTCAAAGCTTAACAACTGAACAAAGGCAAGATATTAATGCCGGCTGAAGGGCACGTAGCCAAAGTTTAACAACTGAGGAGAGGTGAGATAAATACCTGCCGAAGAGCAGCCTGGCAAAGAATAACACCCGAGGAGAGGCAAGGGCTACAAAATGAACGTAATGCAAGCAACACAGCTAGGAGAGACACCCCATGCGCCGAATCAATTGCAATGCAATGCCCAGAGCCGGGTGCTTCAACGGTGGTCAATCCATCATCGAACTCGCATTCATCGGCGACAGATTCATCATCGACTTCACTCACCTTCGCTACTGCGGATCCCCTAACACACTCATTTATTACAGATGATGGTAACGTCTACACTTATATTTAACTTTTTTCTGAAGAAGAAAAAGAATCGTGATTAACCCGTACTCATGCAAATGTTAGGTGATCTGCAAACCATCCTTGAAGAGGACATAGATGACAAGTATTACATGTTCGCCAGTAGAGGTATTTCCAACACCATTTGTCTATTCTATCCGTGCCATACAACATCTATCGTAACCCATTCACTCTAAGCCCATCCAGGTGACGACACAATGAAGGACGCATACTTTGATGAGCCCGCAGACACCTTCGTCGTAGGCTCTAACGTCCAAGATCCTTACGACCGTGTGTATAGCAACACACCAGATAGCACACATGTGCTGTAGCATATGGCGGACTACGACAAATGTGGCACAAAGAGGTTCCAGTATGAGAGGAAGGGCTCATTATCGAATCACAAATCAGTCGTGTCGACCTGAGCCGCCTTGAACTCCAGAGGCTCTGGTCGAGCGCAGATTCTGACACTAGGCATTTTCAGGACAACATTAGATTCTTCAACGACCACTTCTCCTTCGCCACGCTCGGTGTGAGCCTCGACAAGAACTACACCAATACGAGGTCAGGAGTGTACACGTTCCGAGCTCACGAGCAGATTTACCACAACACACATTCATTTGGTCCAAGTGACTCTGGTCCGAATCATTTGGAGCTCTATTTCCACGACGACGACCCAAGTCTAAATCAGCGGTTCCGCCACTCTCCTAGCCTGGACCAGGAAGTCGTTAAGAGGCTGATCGGCATCCTTCGAGACAACCCCTACTCTCAAACTTTTCGTAGCCTGGGCCAGGCCGAAGACCTCAAGGAATTCCACGTCTCGCTGAACACTAACCTAAAGACACGGAGGTGGCCGCCGTGTGGGTCGAGGGGAACGAGCTGCACAGAGAATTCAATCCCGGTGTAATCCTTTACGGTAACAATAACGAGAAATACAATATCAAGCCATACTACGGATGCTGCGGCCCCCTGTCTATACATTCTTATTCCCTGGAGGGGAGCTCAGCTAGCATCCAAAGATCCCGAAATATGGCGTGCCCATGGGAGCTATAATCGGGGCAAGTGACAACAACAACGAAAATAACAATGACGAGGGTTTAGGTTAGTATTGCAGTAACATGACATTTGGTTGTTCTTGTTATCCTACTACTATCAATAGTTGTCTAATATTTTATGGCCCCTTCTTGTGTGTAGATTTAAATAGCCGGTTGTGCATATCTATAAGAGACTACTACTGCTACAAATTTCAGATGCGTCATGGGATATTTAACGTCGTACTATACAACAAACGCCTGTTCCAGCAGTACGCGGTTGACATGTACATTAAGGTGGAGAGTTCAAGGCTAGACTACATCAGGGGTCACCAGATAGAGATACGTGCTAACCTGTACCAAGGCGTGGTTGATAGCATAGAGTCTGGAGAGAGTCGTGCGCATGCTGTTGGCAGAAGGACTGTGCTCCCGGCATCATTCATCGGGGGTGCAGAGATATAAAGCGAAGATTCATGGACGCTATGGCCTTGGTGCAAAAGTATGGGAAGTCGAACATCTTCCTAACAATGACTCGCAATCCCAACTGGGAAGAGATAACGCACGAGCTAGAGCCTGGACAGACTCCACAGGACCGCCCTGATCTCATCGTTTGAGTATTTAGATCCAAGCTGGAGGACCTCAAGGAACAGGTACTCAAGAGGCACATCCTTAGTATAGTAGCTGCTTATGTCTATGTCATCGAGTTCCAGAAGAGGGATCTCCAGCACGTTCACTTCCTTTTGATCATGAAGGGACGATACAAGCTCACGTGTCCTGAGCAGTACGACTACCTCATCTCCGCCGAACTCCCGGACAAGAACAAGTACCCAGAGCTATACAAGATGGTCGTCAAACATATGTTGCATGGCCCTTGTGGAGTCTTAAATCCCAAGAACGTGTGCATGCAGGATGGTGCTTGCAAAAACTACTACCCGCACCCTTTCAATGTATTTACCCTACAGGGCAAGGACTCGTACCCCGTGTATAGGAGACAGGACGACGGCCATCGTGCAAAGGTTTGAGGGCGGATGCTTGACAATAGGTGGGTTGTGTCGTACAATCCTTACCTCCTGAGGAAATACAATTGCCACATCAACGTGGAGTCTGCTCGAGCATAAAGGCCGTGAAGTACCTTTTCAAGTACATTTACAAGGGGCATGACCGTGCATCTATTTCTCTTGATGAGCTTGATAGCAACGGCGACATCGACGAGATTAAGCAGTTCAGAGACGCTAGGTGGGTTACACCACTGGAAGCTCTGTGGAGGATCTACAGCTTTGACCTCAGCAAGGTCTCCCCACCCGTCTTGTACATGCAACTGCATCTCCTGAACATGCATCTTCAAGACGTTGTCGCTAGGCACAACGTTGAAAGGTCCATGCTTACAGAGTATTTCGAGCTGAACCGGACAAACGAGAAGGCTCAATGCATCCTATATAGGGATTTTCCAGCGGTATTTGTGTGGCAGCCAGGTCAGAAGAAATGGAAGACGAGGAAAGAACGCACACAGGTTGGCAGAATTGTGTCGACCCATCCGAACGAGGGGGAGCGCTACTATCTCAGGGTGCTCCTAAACCACGTGCCTAGAGCCACTTCCTTTGAAGACCTCAAGACGGTCAACGGTGTAGTCTACCCGTTCTTCCGTGAAGCCACCTATAAGAGGGGACTTATCGAGGCCGACAACACCCTCGAAGAGTGCCTTAATGAGGCCGAGTTGTTCCAGATGCCATCCTCGCTCAAGGTCGCTCGTGGATCAGTATTGGTCTTCTGCGAGCCAAGCGACGTGTGTGGGCTCTGGGACAAGCACCTCGAGGGAATGTCGGACGACTACCGCCGATTCCACGCATGCCCATGCACGGTCGAGCAAATGGTGCTGTTGGATATCCGAAATATGTTCCAGTCGATGGGGAAGGACATAACATCGTTCCCTCTCCCCGCTATCGATGAGTCGCACAACATCGCCGGAGGAGAGGCCAGGGAGATCTTTGAGGAGTCAATAATCGAGTTAGACCCTAAGCATGCGTCCCTATCACCCTCCCTCAACCTCGAGCAGAGGGTTGTGTATGACAAGATATTATCTATGGTTGACAGCGGCGACGAAGGTGTCTTCTTCATAGATGTCCCGGGTGGCACTGGAAAGACATTCCTGTATAAAGTAATGCTTGCAAAGGTCCGAGTCGAGGGTAAGATAGCAGTGGAAACTGCGACATCTAGTGTCACCTCCTCCATCATGCCTGGAGGCACGACAGCGCACTCGAGGTTTAATATCCCACTCAACATTGATGATGGGAGGTTTGCGACTTCACGAAGCAAATCATGACCGCTAAATCAGCATCGGCGGTGTCGCTTATCATATGGGACGAAGCCTCAATGACAAAGCGGCATGCAATCAAGGCCCTAGATAGTAGCATGCATGACATCGTGGGCCGACGGATGTACCATTCGGGGAAGACAATTGTGTTCGGTGGAGACTTCCACAGTTCTTTCGGTTGTTCACAAGGGATGAGGCCAAAGATAACCGTGCGACATTGCATAACTCATACCTATGGGAATGCATGTGTCACCAGCTCGTCTGTAACATGAGGGCCCAGAGCGATCTTGAGTTCGCGGAGTTCCTACTTCCTGTCGGGAACGGCATCGAGGAGACCAATGAGGATGGTCGCTATGGCTTCCAAACGAGATCTGCGTACCACATACCGGGAAGGACATCGACCTCGATAAACTCATACAGAGTGTGTTCCCTATGCTGGATTTCAGACCCAAACTATATCACATCTCGGGTCATCCTATTGACCCGGAATGAGTACATCGACAGGATCAATATGAAGATGATTAACCTATTTCGCGGGGAGGAGATGGTGTACCATAGCTTCGATCGAGCGGAGGACGATCCCCACAGCTTCTAGCCCCCAATTCCTAAACAACCTGACCCCTAATGGGCTGCCTCTGCATGTACTCAAACTCAAGATTAACTGTCCTGTGATACTACTACGGAACATTGACTAATTACATAATTCCTTTACTAATTTTTGAATTGAATTTTCTTTGTTCAGGTTTGGAGTGGGTTTGTTGTGCTACTTTGATCTTTGATGCATTGGTGAGGATCTCACTCACCATTTTTTTGGCAAACAAGATTTATTTCCACCCTTGTTGTGCATCTAGCTTTAATAGAATAATCAAGTAGTTAGTATATAATAAATATTTTAGCAAAGACTTATTCATTTTTTGAAGGCAAGGATCACCCATATGTACTTTGATTTGTGCAGATGTATCACACCTAGCAAGACTTGTGCCAGTGCATCACATCTGATTATTTGATGGTATGTGCCAGTGCATCACATGAAATCACATCTATTAATACATCTTTAAGTAATGTTGTGTTTGTTACAAAATGTATTGATTAATAATAAGTGTTCATCTAATCTACCAATTGTTTCCATTTGCAGGAATTAATGATAATCCTAATTGGGTTTATAAATGTTGCTGGCCTTTATTTTGCTTTGACACAGTTGACTCACATAAATATCTCTCAGAATAATAAGTTCCAGACTGTTGGTCTTGGTAACTACTTAGTTGTCCTTATTCACTTTCTGATATAATACTTTTAGCTGAAGTTGCAAAACTTGCTTGTAATGGAATGTATAAAGTTTTATAGCATGTCTCATCAAAGAACTTCTCCCTCTAGGGTCTGTTGACCATACTACCAAGCTGGTTTTTGGTAATGCACTATATTTAAATGAGCTTGGACTGCGAAGTTTGATGCATCCCCAAGTTCAAAATATCATTTGGATTTGAAGCATCTGATCTGCTCAAAGGTTTGGGGGCTCCAGCTGCTATTCAGTGCAGAGCAGATCTTTCAGAGATGGTCGACTCACCGATGGGACAAAGTCTGTATGTTTCATCCATTTTCAAGTGCCAGGGTTTCAACAGTTGATCATGCCACCCGTGCAATAAATATGATAAATATTTGAACTTTCGAATTATGATTTGCTTGATGTATGTAAGGTTTTGGAATGACAAGTAATCTGCTTCTAGGCTGCTTGATACATGAGGATTGCATGCTTGGTTGTTTAATCATCTGAATATGTTTGATGTACTAATTACCTGTTTTCACCATCTGAATCTGTTTGATATACTAAATTTATTTTGCATGGTCAAATCTGCAGTAAGAAAATATTCTTAACTCTGTTGTAAGACATGGAAGTTTTAATTTATAAATGACAGTAGAGAAATTAATGATCTGCAATAACATATTCTATAAAAAAGCAATTTTTCGTTGCGATGTATAAAAAAGTGGTAGTATACAATCCCATGAAACGGTTCAACCAGACGTATCACTTGGAAGCTGCGAAGATTTTTGCAACTCGTTACAGATACGGCGCTAAAGCCCGTACGCTTGGCTCGGTTCGCGCAAGGAATGACGCCACGTTCTTGCTCTCAAGTCCCGAGACGATCTAGCCAATAGTTAGAACCAAGTCAGCCAACAACCCAGCTGAATATTTTATGTTTTTTTAGAGGAAGGGTTGAATATTTTATCGGTACAGCAGTACATACATAGTTATACATAACCTGGGCAGAAGCCCGTATGGACATAACATTCGATCAAGTCCAGTTTCTCGTGGCAGCACTGTACAGACACAGACCCGTGCAGCTCATTCGTAGCAGTGCTCGGCGTTTCCCGATGTGGGTTTTGCATCTCCTTGCGTCTTTCTTGCCATCACGTCAGTCGCCAGTTCACTATCTTCCCACCTTAGCCATGACTCGGAGTTGAACTGAATCAGCAATGGCTGCCATGAATAGTGCCGTGCTCTTTCCGTTCGCCCATCAGATAGTAGTATAGTATAACAAAGTAACGGCGAGTATGTAGGTAGGACGGTAGGGGTACCAGTGATCATCAGAATCCTACGGAATGTGCGAATACCATGAGCAGTACACGGTCCTAATCCCCGTCTCATTCAAAACGGAAATCAGTACAAATCATTAATTCCATTCAGTTCTATCACCATTAGGATCCGTGTACTGCTCATGGCATTAGCAATTTAGCACTCATGATCCAGGCGTAAGCTTAATCGAGTCAGCACTAACAAACAAAACAGATGGAGTATATAATCTCTCTCTCTCTCTCTCTCTCTCTGCGAGGTAGAGGGGGTATAATCAAAGCAGTTGGAATATCTTTAAGGTGTGAAAGCATGTGTAGTTCTGTACAGCCAAAAAGGTCAAGCCACAGTTTAATCTACTGACCTAATCGTATAGGCAATCCAACACAAATGAAGAAATCGAAAAAATGTATGCACGTATCTGTGTATCTGTGTACAAACTATTGCTATGAGGAGTTTTTGGCCTAAATGACAATATTTACATCAGTATTAGCAAAAACAGCGCTCTCGTAGTTGTAATTGCAAAAATAACGTTCCTGAATGGTACGAACGGCTCCCGTGCTGCCACATTACCCTTATCCACTCTACCTTAGAACGGATTACCCTCATCTACATCACCGTGGGAACGACAAGCCTCCAGTGTTGTCATGTCACCCTTATCCGCTCCACTCTAGGACAGATTTTCCTCATCTGCACCGTCATGGGACGGACAAACCTCTCGTACTACCACGTCACCCTTGTCCGCTCCACCTTATGATGAATTTCCCTCATTCGCACCGTCATGGAATGAACAAGCCTCTCGTGCTGTCACGTGTCCTTGTCTACACCATTCTAGAATGAATTCTCCTTATCCGTCCCACCGTGGAGGGGACAAGCTCCTCGGTCCTGTCCCTCCCTGGCTTGGTCTCCCCCGGACAAGTGTCACATCGCCCGCCTGTCCTTCTCATGGTGGGACGGATGAGACCTTGTCCCATCCACGGTGGGACGAACGAGGAAGAACCGTGCTAGAGAGGGATGGACAAAGCTTGTCCGTCCTAAGGTGGTGCGGGCAAGGACACATGGCAGCACACAGATGAGGGGAATCCATTATAGGGTGGAGTGGACAAGAGTGATGTGGCAGTACAAGAGTTATCCGTGCTACTTAGGAACGGTGGAGAGTGTTATTTTTGTTTTTTTGAATACCGATCACTATTCGGACCAAAACTCCATGTGTATGTAACAAATAACAACTATGCATCGATGAAACAAAACTCAAAATTGGTCAAATTAACAAACAATTAACACTGATTTAGCAGAGACTCCTCTCCATCATCTCGTTGTACTGCAGCCACGAGATCTGCCTCTGCAGCTTCATCTGCGCGTAAAACTTTGCGATGAACTCCTCCGCCTTCACGTCCACCCCAGCATCGTCCTCGCCGCCCTCCTCTCCCGCGGCATCAGCGCCCGCGCAGCTCGCCTCCATCATCGTCCGCTCGATCAGCTGCTCGTCCGCACCGTCGCACTCGCTGTCGCTTGGCTCGCGACCGTAGTATCCGACGGAGCAGTCCGCCGCCTCCCTCTCGAGGGCGCTGCAGAAGAAGTAGCTGCCGTCGCCGTAGACGCCCGGGGTGTCCGGGACGGCGGGGACGATACAGGGGATGAGGCGGAGCACGCGTGCAGAGGGGGTCCGGAACCGGAACGCCGGCGTCTCGTCGATGGAGAACTCGCGCTCGCCGTAGCGCAGCCGGTCATTGCGGCCGCCGCGCCGCAGGGTCCTGAGGAGGCGCAGGCTGTGCGCGGCGCTTCCCCTGCGCGCCCAGAGCACCGCCAGCCGCAGCAGCCGCCACGCCCGCCTCCGTAACGTCGGCTTCTTCGCCGCCATTGTGATGGCAGTATCTACGAGAGTTCCGCAAAGCGTGCGTTGCCCCTGTTGCTCGTTCTGCTATTGCCAAGGTGGTTGTTTGGTTCGGAGCGTTTGCGAGTTGGTATGTGAGAAGAGATATTGAGATGAGTAGGAGAGGGAGAGGAGTATTAATAGGGGAGGGGGCTGGGTTTGCTTGTGTGTTGCGGCCTGCTGGACAGTGCTGGTGAGGGCGGGAGAGGAGAGAAGCGAACGCGTCAGTTGCTCACTTGGCAGTTGGCGTGGCGTGTGGGGCCCGGCTTGGGATGGGACCGGCGGGCTCCATCACACTTTTTTGGAATGGCGTGGAATGCGGCGCGGGCGCCTGAACGATCGATGGATCGGCGGGGGATGCGAAGACGATGCGGTTTGCGCGTTGCGTCTCCGAACGTGGGGCCGTCTCCCTCCATATCGTGGGCTCGCTCCGTCTTCATCGAACGGGTTCGTACGTGGGTTCCAAGTCCAGGTTTTTTTTTCCCGACACAACACGGTTTGTCCGGGGTGTTTTGTTTTGCCTGGCAAGTTCGTCAAGTGGCTCGGCAGCAACTAGCACGGCTAAGTACTGACGGGCCAGTGTGAAGTGTGAGAGGCTGAAACCTGCTTGGATTTTACGGCTTGCATTTCTGTTTCTCCGTCACCTCCAATCCAGTAGCTAGCTGCTCGTCGGTGGGAAACATGGTTTGCTTAATTAAGATGTGAACTGGGTGGTACCATGATGAAGAATTGCAACCCAACTACCAGCGTAATTTCCGCGGTAGTAGCAGTTTCAGGACCACGTAGGCTCCAACGTTTGTAGTTTACTCTCGAGTCCAACCTCCTCACAGGGTACATACAGCTTATCATACGCAAGGCCGAGGGCTCCAGCACCATGCAGCACAACTGAAATCGTGTACGCAAACCTACCGGTACCACTCTCAAAGCCACACCGAAGGACCAGATCCAACGCTAATGTAGGTCCTAATGCAAAACAACCTGTATAAAACTGCAGATACAGTTTTATACAGCTAGCATCGCCAATTTTTTTTTTTAAAAAAAAAAAAACAGGTGGAATGGAGATCTGTAACTTCGACCGGGGTGATTTTGAGTCATTAATGGGGTGTTTGTTTCGTGGGATTATCCTATCCTAGAATGTGTTAGTTCATCATGATCATCCCTCAAATTTGATGGGATGACCTAATACCTCATTTTATACCAACCATTTGCTTACGAGAGACGAGATGGTGATAAACTAACTCATTCTGTTCCTCAAACCCGTTTGGTGGATTAGGTTCAGAGCTACGATCGGATCCGTTCCTTAAACAAAACACCCTGCAACAGGATCAGGCTCAAGCAATGCTAAAAAGTGGCCTAACCGGAAGCTTCCCAAAGAATTTTTACTCAAACTTATAAACACCAAAAAGAAACAAATTTCCTATACGCCTCTGATCCATGGGGTCACATGGTATCTACAGTCCAGGCCGACAACCAGAAACAGTGGTCACAAGCTGGAGAACCAAGTCGAGTCAAGGCATGCTGTCATGCAGCTATGCAAGAACTACCAAACCAAACCAAACCGCTCATCACAAACGCACCTTGTTGTCATAGTAGCAGCCTAAAAAATTCCATGTTGCTTTTGTGCTAAGGCTCCATTGAAAAGAACAGCTCACCTGAATTTTGGAGCCATGTAGCATGGGAGATCTGCAAATAGAACAGTACAGGCTAACGGTAACCCTAGTACTTAGGGACACCGCTGTCATCCATCACCTGGAGAAAATATAATAATTTTCATCAGCTAATGAAGGGTGTGGTGCCATTGGCCCGAAAAGCATGAGCTGCTTAGCATGAAACAGAGAAGTAGCGGCCACGAAATACCAGGAGTAGATTGCCCACCGGACAAACAAATTTGGACAGCACAACAAGGTGCAGCTACACGAAAAAGATTCAGATCAAAAGGCCTTCGAAAAGTTCAAGAAACAGTCTGGATGTCCCCAATTAACGGCACAGAAGGCTTGCTTGAAATGCCCACTTTTTGTTATATAGGAAAACCAATATTTTGAATTAAATAAATAAGGTGTTAGTCAATTTTTGAAAAACAGGCAATACACTAACATTGCTTGTAAATTAAGATTATCCTACTTCTTCAAATATGGCTCCTAGTTTGCTTAACAATAAAAAAAAGGAATGAGCTGGAAATGTCTTGAGCTTTTTGCAAAAGCCTTCAAGAGCATAAGACCATCCAAACAGAGTAAATTTTAGTCAGTTTCTGTAAAAAGCGTAAATTCACTTTTAAGTAACAGAAATCGATGGTTTTAGAGGAACCTACTAATCGGGCACACAGACTCTCCAAAAGGCCCAAAGTTACTCGATTTGGTTTCTGCTTCGCATATACAGAAAGAATGAACTTTGAATGTCTTGAGCATATCAAAAGAATCCTGAAGAGCAATAAACCTATACAAATAGAGTAAATTTTGAACTGTTTATGCAAGAAGTGTAAATGCATTTGTGACTAACAAATTCCCAATTCTCCCGAAGAACCAACTTATGAGGCATAGAAATGTACAAGTCTCCCCAAGGGCAGATGTTGCTCAATATGCAGGTCAAACTGCCCAAATTAAAGCTAGATAATGAGCATGGTGAAATGTTCATAACCACAAAGCATCAATCCATGAAAGTGTATGCAAGCTTTATTGTTTGCATTTTGTGCAGTTATTATCTAGGGTACATCAGACCAAATAGCACACCACACTAGTACCACTCAAGATGGGTAAATCATATCTTATTGCAATTTGCAATTGATCAGAAAGTACACAGAACTACATAAAAGGTCTGCAAAGAGCGATTCTGACTATCTAGCTATTCTTCTGTGAAGAACAAATTGGTCTAGATGTGCTAAATTCTATCATGTTGTAAAAAGTTGTTTACAAGATGGCTGCTGAGAAACGTTTGCAGTTAAAATGTGTTCCCCAAAACACAAGCAACTTTTTTGAAGTAGGATTCATCAAACTAGTGCCATGAATTGATGTTCTTCTCAGCTGTTAGAAAGTCACCACACCCTTCTTTTTAGTTTTTATTGCGCTATGTCACAAAATTACCCCATTATACACTAGTGTTAAGGTGAGAATTCACTGTAATCGCCGGCCAGGCCGCGACACGTCCATGCACAAGGAGATGGGGCGGCGCAAAAGGGAAATGCGGCAGGGGAAGGAACGCCAGCAAAACTGCCGGCCCTTCCAAGTTAGCTGGTTTGGGCGGCAGAATAGCTGCCGACTCTCCCTTCAGGGTTAGTTGGCTTGCCCATTATATTAAGATTCTTCAATTAGGATATTCTGAAGAGATTGAAACAATCTCTTAGTTCCTTTCCGAATCTATCTTTCCTTAGAAAAGTTTATATCTTTAAGATGTAATCCCTATAAAAAGGACAATATATTGAATAGAAGGGCAAGCAAAGATTAAGCAGAAACTTACCTTGCTTCTTGCGCCTGCTAGCGCCGTGAGAGCTCACGACGATGCCTCCTCGCCGTCATCATCTTCTTACTGTCCGGCCACCCATTTCCCATCGCTACTTCCTTCGCAGCTGAGCTGCCCTGCACGACTACAACCTTCGGCCAAAACTTGGTTGTGGATCTAGTCGTGACAACAGACCTGGTCGTGACAACTAACATCTAAAGATCAAGCGTCTATGATCTAGTCGACTTGCCCAATTCAAATCACTACAGACTCCAATGTTCAACTCACCATTTTCAGTACGTGTGCATTTTCTTTTTCTTTGCCAACTAAAAAGGAAATTTCTACAACTCAATTAATACGAGAATTTGCCTTTAATATGTAGTAACCAAAATGCATATGTGAGCAGCACGAAGTTAAAAACTAAAAATAGAGATGATTAGCAGATTAAAGTTGCAAAAAATACCCTAAAAAGCTTGATCTGTAGTGACACTGCTTTCAAGTTATGACCCAACAATAGCATATCGATTTTTTTTAGATGAGACTTTGTAATGTGCACATTACTAACAATGGGTCCCAGCATAGAGACAATCACCCAATTTAACTTGCTCTAAAGTCATACTGCTTATTCAATATATAACCTAGCAGATGCACCTGAAATTTTGTCAAGAACTTTAATGTACACATCAATGCTATAGTCGATGTACATTGTACAGCACAGAGATAAGAGCAAACCGAACTGTATCCTAGTACCTGCTAGTTGTTATATCTAAACTACTCCACAATAGCAAAATTCAAACAACTGACCATCTGTGGTTGGCACTTGGTAATCCTTCTAATGGTAAACAATACAAACACGAGAATTTGTCATAAGCTCAGGAAGCTCAAACCTTTTAAATTTGTCATTTCATATGCTCGGTCACAAAAGGATACAAGAGATGTGGCTCACAGTTTCACTTAAGCAGACGACAACCTTCATGGTTTGAGAATATTACAGGGTACTTCAAACTTCAAAGACAGCATTACTAAAGTAAGTTTAACTCCAGTAAAACATCACATTCTTGTTTTCTAGGAGACATGAGAGACAGTTGATGCTTGAGATGCCCTTAGCCCTTGAACTGCCATTCTCTACGGCACATGGGGCAAAGGGGGGTGGATGTTTGAGAATTGACCCACTTGAGTATGCAATGAAGATGGAACGCGTGGTTGCAGGAACCCCAAATGAGCGGGCAATCATCACCAGGGAACTTACAATCAGGGCAGCACCCGTCAAACGCCATCCTGCATATGCCACACGTCTCATCTTGTGCGTCCCATGTCCAAGAAGCCACCGCATGCCACTGAAGAATCTTGACCTTCATTGTGTTACCTGGTATGCACCAAGAGATGCAATGCATGAGACCATCGCATCCGTCGCAGCTTGTCAGATAACGATCAACAGAGCATAGGGAAGCCAACAGAAGAGAATTTCCCTAAATCTACTAGTCTAAAAGGCCACAGCACCAAATTCGCAGATGAGGGTAGGTAGCTACAAGAGTATACAACACACACACACAAGTACATCATTCGTTGGGCTCACAAGTCACAACAACTAGTATTCAGTAAGAGACCCGCTCTACACATTTTCTCATGATATAATTGCTGTTTCGTCCATAGCGCGTGGCAGAGCATTTGCATAATGCAGCGAGTAAGATTAACCAGTTCTAACTTCAAAGAAATCTCTGGGGCAAAAGGTCGAACACCTAACGAGCACTAGTGGAACCAGAAAATGTGTAAGCCCCGGGCTGACATATAAGAGCCTGAACTAATAAAATTGCACCCAAATTATGCCATACCAAAGTGTTGGATATTTAATATGAAACATGAGCTCCATGGCCAATCCTCAGTTGTCCTATTCCAAAATGGCGACAACAAAAAATATGCACATACGTAAGTGAAAATTTAGTACAAAACCAAAAGTAGATTTGGTCCATTACAAGAGCATGTCTCCACCATATTGCACCCTAAGAACTGAAAGAAACACAGCAGACAGTTTCATACAGAGGTGTACATTGAGCATTTGAGCTCCACTCTATGCCTTTTGTACAATGAGCTCCACTCACCAACCTTTCTAAAAATGGCGCCTTTGTTCTCCTTGTTGAACCCAATCCAGTTATTCTGGGCGACCACCTTGATGGCGATCTTTTATAGATCAGCGCGCGATTTATCCTAAATTGCACAAATCTACACATCAGCATTCGCCAGGACCAAATCCCTCCACTGCAATCAAATACCTAAACCCTACAAAAACTACCGCACCTGGAGAGCGTCCTTGGAGGATGGAGCCGTCCAGCCAGGAGTGGGGCGGGCCGGCGACGCGCGGAGCGGAGAGATGGAGGTGTCGGGTGGCGGCGGGTCGGTCTGGACGGCACGTCACGTGGGCTGGGGGGCGCGCTGCGCCAGCGAGATCCCACAGCGCAGCGGCGGCGCGTGTGGTACTCGCAAGGCGTGGTCCAGTCCAGTGGCCGTGCGCGAGTGTTAGGGTTTAGGGAATGGTGGGCCGGTGGTGATGGGATTTTGTAACGCGCGGGCTGCCCAGGAAGTCGCGGAAACGGGAGGGTGGGTGGGTTGGTGATTACCTGCGGGAAGAAGGAAGCGAGGGGGAGCTTTGGGTGCCGCCGCCCGCCGCGTGTTCGCCCAAACCACGGAGAGCCGCTGCCGAGGTTGGAGTTGGGAGTCGGAGGAACCGTGTGGACTTCCGAAATTTGGGAGGCCGAGCGCGCGGTTGCCGTCGGAGTTTTTGGCTGATTTCTCTACTACTTTATTTAAAAAAAAAAAAAGAATAGGTGATGGTTCGTTTTTCTGTGAATCGTTAGATTTTTTTTTATGAGATGTGAATCGTTGAATCTAGTTCTTTCTCGATTCCTCGTGTGCGTACGGTTAGTCACCTATAGCCTCCTCTCTAATCCATTCACACCATAACTGGGCAAGTTGGTGTGTAAGAAACCCAAAGATTCCATCGAACTTTTTAAGAACACGACGATGGTTAACGAGATATAATTTTTTAATCCGTAGCAAAGTATAAACATTTGACTAGTATATATATAAAAAATTGAACTTAATAGCAAAAACTACCCAACCATATATCTGCTAAATTATCGTAGTCGTACACCCAAACCACTTTAGAATGGCAGGTAAGCGTGATATGAACATGCGCAAAGTGCTTACCACGGACTAAGAACGTGGCAGACTGTCAGCCGATGATTTGGTCGATGGTTTGGAATCATAGTATATAATTTTCTGCGATAAAATTGGACAGTAATGATGTTATTTTTATTATTACATATACGAATAAACTAGTTTTGATATTTCATTTCAAAAGTGTGCCGTTTTAGCCCAACTCTTTCCGTCGTGCCGAGGCTCTAGGTTTTTTTCGAGCGCGAGCCTGACCGCCCGAGAGCGAGAGGACGAGAGACCGAGACTCAACGCCCGCGCGGCCGCAGACCGCACGCAGACGCAGTGGCTGAGATGGATGGGTTGGTGGATGCAAGGTCGACCGGGACGCGGCCGTGCAAATCACTCGCCCGGTTCGAGATGGCTCGCTCACGCGACAGCCAGTGGGCTGGTTTGGTTGACGTCCATCCCTTGACGCCGTGGATCAACAGGTCATTAAACTTGATCACGTTGTTTTAGTTACTACAAACTTTGCTGATAAGAGGAAAAAAAAATAGGCGAGCAAGGATACTGTAAACCTGCATACTTGGATGGAGAGCAATGGACTCTTGAGTGGCTGACATCCCAAGGCCATATATAATCAGTGGGGCACAAATGGCTTCCAGAGTTCCAGGCTTACAGCAAATTGACAACACTATGCAGTAACAGGTAGTAACAGATTCCCGATTCGGTAGGAACATGAGAGACAGACACCGTACGCAGGTTAATGACTCATCAGTGCATTTATACAGTATGTGGCTTGCAGTTTGCGCCTGCGCGTCTAGTCGTGATCAAACCATAATGACCACTTTTGGAGCATAAAGAAAAAAACAAGTGTGCTCCAATTTGGGAATGCAAATGAAATGCTTTTCTTTTCCTCCAATGATTCAGTTGATCATGTCTCCATCATGCTAGGCTATGAAAATCGTATCCTTTTCCACATCGAAACACAAACGCAAAAATGGGCCGGCTATGCAATTTGCAGGAGCTACTTGCTTACTGGTATTTATCCCTTCTCTTAGTACCGCTCAAACTACACAGTGACAAATTCAAGGAGATAAATATAGCGATATCATGCAAATCAATCAATTTCTTTCTAAAGATTCAATTCCTCGTGGAACATTCTTGAATAAATTAGGCTAATTAGCAGGCAGTAACAACAGCATCGGCAAGCAAAGCAATCTCATGATAAGCTCCTAATTTTTTTTTCTTTCCAATACACCTGACCCCAAAAGTTTCCCTCACGACCTCATGGACAAATCCTTCCACATTTTGGGAGCAAATTAGCAGTGACACCCAGCATTCGTTCCTCGTCGCACATTGTCGCAGCGTCTTCCAAGATCCCGGGCTCTGAAAAAGAGGCGGCGGGGGGTTGTTAAATTAGAGGGGATATAGAACGATCAGAGATAAATGAGTAGTATTTTGTTACTTGAAAACGAAACTTCTGATCAATTAGTTACTTGTTAGAGATATGTCCTACGTATGTCCTTGAACTTCTCTATGGAGGGTGAAACAGAAAATTGCAATCATGCCAACACATACAGACCGAAAAAGAAAAGACTTTCTGCAAGAAACGAACTCCTTTCCAGAGTAGAGTAATGGATTTGCAAGTAATAAACTTAATTCTTGGATAAAACCCATTGCACAGCGGAAGGAGGGGTCTCCGTGATCAGCCCCCAAACCAGCCAGGTCCGTCTCAAAATCTTTTTTTTAAAAAAAAAAAAAAACCGAAGCAGCAAATACCCCAGAGAGAACGCTTAAGATGAGAGCATCCAAGAGAAAGTAAAGGAAGAAGAAGAGGTAATCCGTACCAGCCATGGATGAACTCGGAGCACCTGGCCTTGATCCAGCGGAAGCCCCTACGGAAGGAGGCCTTGACCTTGCCCTCCACGGAGTAGGCCTTGTAGCTCGCCACCCGCCGCTGCCTCTTCATCTCCGGGTCGCTGAAGCACCAGGCCGACGCCATGCCGCCGCGTCCGCCTCCGCTCTTGGACACCGGCAACGGCGGCGGTGGGGACCTGGCGGGGGGCGGCTCGACGACGAGGTCGATGCGGCGGTCGCCGTAGGGCACGACCTCGTTGCGGTAGGGGCGGTCGTAGTCGGCGGCGTGGGCGGGGGCCGCATAGGGGCGGTACGCGCGGTCGTAGTCGGCGGCGGCCATCGCGACGACGACGCGGGCAGGGCTGCGTGGAGCTTTGCTTGGGGGAAGAGAAATTCCGCCGCTGCCTTTTCTTTTCTGTTTTGTTTTTTTCTTTCCGGTGCTTTGATGGGTGCGTAGTTCTGGTGGTGTGCTGCCAATTTAGCGGTGGGGATTGCGAGCCTCCGAATGCGAGTTTCTTTCTATTTTTTTCGTTTGCTTTTCCGCGATAGAGGAGGTGACAGCACAGGAAGAGAGGAGTACACTCGACGAGAGATTGTCTATAGTTTGTACGCAGATTCGTATCATGAGTCTTCCTACATGGATTCCACTTTCGAGTGTTAGAACCTCCAATAGTCTATCATCATAGTATGTATATTTGTGGAATTGAATTCGAATTTTTTTTTTGTGGAATTATTGACATAAAACTGACCATTTCTTTTACCACACCGGTTGATTTTTGGATGGTCTGATCTTGATCCAATAAATCCTTTTCTACCTTTTTACCTAAACTCCGCTCTCTTGCACATATGTAATGATAATCATCTCGCTGACTCCACGTAGCTAGTCCCACACCAACCTCCTCCCTCTTCTGCCTCCAGTGCCGCCACCATGTTGCCTTACTAGTCCTTTCGGCTTTAGCACTCTTTCACACTGCTACTTTTGTTCATCACCTCTTTATATGCTATCCGATGAGACTTTCATCTATAAAATTAAATTTGATGTCGAGAAAACTAAGTCGAAATCTCAAAATATTTTTAATTGGGTGTTGTCTACCAAGCTTAAAATGTTTTAGGCTTTAGCACCCTTCCACACTACTATTTTGTTTGCCACCACTTTCTATGCTACCCGATGAAACTCAAAAGCCTTAATCTATAAAATCAAATTTGACGGCGAGAAAACTCGATCGAAATCTCAAAATGTTTTCGTTGGGTGCTGTCTATTAAGCTCAAAATGTTTTAGGCTTTAGCACCCTTCCACACTACCATTTTGTTTGCCACCTCTTTCTATGTTACCCGATGAAACTCAAAAAGCTTAATCTATAAAATCAAATTTAACGGTGAGAAAAATAGATGTAAATCTCAAAATGTTTTAGTTGGGTCATATCTACCGAGCTCTTCCGGAGTGGAGTAGCCAAGCCACCAACGGAGCAAGATGAGAAGGTGAGGTTAGAAAAGTCTGAGGTTGACGACTCAGCCTCGACAAATTCCTTGAATACCATAGTGGAGGAAAAGTAATATTCCTCCTTATAAAGCCTACAACAAAGTACAATGGAATTTCCTTCACATTGGGGCTGCATTTGTGAAGGGATAGAGATAGTCTGCAACTGGTGCCAAGACTGCAGCGATTCTTGGCCGTTGGATTAGCAAGTGGACAGACGTAGATTTAGGCCTGTTTAGAACGTGATTTTTTTTAGCTTTCTGTGGGAAATAAGCTATTCTTTTTTGTAAAATTCTTATAATCCAAATAGGCCTTAGCCTTCACGTAGAACGGAGTTAATCAGAACTACATGATGAGACTCAATTGTCTGAATCGTGTGCAGTCAGGCACAGTGTAACTGCCGATCTGGGGTTATTTGTGAGTTGTTCCACCTCCTGAGTACTTGTATGAACTTCCAACAAGCAAACAATATGATGAGGACCCTCTAGCTAGAAATAATGCAAAACTGCATCGGAGGCTATTGGTAATCACTTAGATGCATTGCAGTGACAAAATTTATCGGCACATTTTGAACCACCGTGTTTTCTAAGAAAGCCTTATTCTTCAACCAGATTCCTCCGTTCCTCTCTCTCTTCTGGACGGGACTTGTCTTTGACGGCTTTCTGTAGCTTTGCGAGTGATGAGTACAGTATATCTACTATTCAGCAGTCAATATTCGATTTCGATCGGGTACATACAAATTAAATAGGTAGTTCTAGGAATCGTATTTGTTGGAATAGAAGTGAATTGTGTGATTGATATATGCAATTAAATATGGTATAAAAATTAAGAGACGTTGAGTTTAAAACTCAGTTAATGCAATTAAACAATAATAATTATAGCTTATTTCTACTCCACGTGAGAAGGGGTGTTAAAGTATAATTAAATTATCTATCTTTCTACACCAACCTAACTTTTAGGTGAACTAAATGGTGCATAAACTCAATAATATTAGTAGCCTTCTCCATTTTCTAGTTTCTAGTCCTCTTTTTTTCACCACGGAAGCAAAAACAAAACAATTGCACGCAGGCATGCAGCTACATCAGAGTTCAGAGCCATAGAATCTGGTTGACTGGTTCTACACTTCTACTTCCGCCAGGTTCCCATTTTGACCGGGGCGAAATCGGCAGAATCAGCGATCGTTAGTTAGACCTAATCCACTGACTCGAGTGTTCGAAAAACTCAAAATTAACAGTTAATTAGCGCGTGCTACTAGATCAAGCAGAGACTTCCTCCTCCCATGTGCAACCCCTTGTGGCGGTGATCTGGCCAATTAGTGCTCCCAGAATTCATCACACGTTGTTTACATGTGCCTCCCTCCACTTCTCTTCTACCTTCTGAGAAACTTGCAACTGATAACCTCCCGACACTTGCATCCGTTCTGAACTCTTGTGATCCCCGATGGAACCAAGAAGGCAATGGCAAAAAGTTCAAAAAGAGAGAGAGAGAGAGAGAGAGAGAGAGAGGAGGCAATGGCAAATGTTGCCAGTACACTGAACTCGGTTGCGTATCATGTGCCAAACTTTCACAGGATTTTCGGACCAACACATGACGGGTCACACTGAAGCTAAACGTGCTGTAGCCTACGTAGACCGCAATAAATTTCAGGGCTACCGACAAGGCAGGTTTGACCCGAGATCCGCCGATGCGCCAGGCGGGAGCCAAGCTGAGATGAGCTACAGGGACATGCTCAAAGCTGCATGAATTCAATGCAGGCATCGCAGGCCAGATGGAGAACAATCGAGCAGGGAGGCCTTAACCAGGATTAAATACGCATTGAACATGCACCTAATGTAGGAGTAGCATTGAAGGGCAGGCTGGGCAGCAGATCTACGAAGCATCGTACTACCGTGCTTGGGACCAGACAGTCCAGCTTGAGCTAAGGAAGGGCCATCCTTACCAAAACTGTGTGGTACAACCAAGAACCATCAGTTACCAGCTAGGGATGGTTGCAGTTGCCACATCTTCCAGTTCATTTCTCTCTGCAGTCCTGCTGCTTCTACTTCCATTATTTGGACCACAAAAAAATACCTAATAATACAGACACTAGCAGTAGTAGCATCCATAAGTATATCAGGTTGCTTTTTTCTTAATTCCATCAATATCAGGGTGTCCTACTGAGATGCAGAGATAGAATATGATCCACGAGGCAAAGGCAACATGCTGCAAAGAAGAAAGCCACCAACTGAAGGGATGATTGCATACCACCATGCAATACAAAATCAGTACAGAAGAGACAGGCTGGACAGCTCAATTGGCAAACCACTTCATGGGCAAAAGAGCATGTCATCAGAAAATGAATGATCGTCTTAATGAAACTGGTTTCCAATAGCACAATGTATACACAATTTTAGTCCAAACGTTCAGAAACATCTTGGTAGTCGTGTGATCTTTGAGGTCGTTTTTACGACTGAATGAATAATGACAATAACAAAAGAAAAAATGCCTAAGCTATAAAAACAAGAAGCTTTAGGAAAGCGTGTTTGTTATGTCATTGACCACATCAGTGACAAATGAGTTGAAGCACAATGACCAGCTATTTTCAATGAGAAATACTGTGTCACAAGCCAGAGCATGATCGCAATTGCGGGGAGGATATTAAGGTGCGGTAACAAGCATGCCCTTGTTACGCTCAATCCCACAAGCCACTAACAGAATAGCACGTGTTGCTCCCTTAGAAGAATGGCCTTCTGAAACAAGCAAGGATATATTAGTTCCTATGAATAACCAGACTTTACACCAAATAAAGTAAATATATTCCTAAACAGTGGACTGTACTTTCACTTCAGTACATTGCCATGCATTGTAAAATTCGGCATTGTTGATACAGCTAGTGAAGCAAAAAGAAACCATTTTATACAAAAGAATGAGCAATTCACTCAAATAGCATTTTACCTAACGGGGACTTATACTACACATGTGCTTGACGTTGCTCTTGACACCTTCAGTTTGTTGGAAATTGTTTCCATCTATAGATATGCATGGAGCAAAACTGCTTTGAGCCTGAACCAAAGGAAAACCAGTGTGCTGGTTCTGAATGTCATCAAGCAGATTCTGTGAAGTGTTGGCTTCTGATGGAGCATGGAAGTTCCTGTGGTTTGGTTCAAATCCTGGTACAGAACCACTGTTCTGCACACCATTATTGCCCACGTCTGGACTATTCATTGACATTGGTCTAGATAGCAAAGTGTCTAAATATCCATTTATTCGACGCCTTCGAGAAAGATCTGCATCCCTTGTAGATATAGTCTGTGAAGTGTTGGCATCTGATGTAGCTCCGAAGTTCCTATGGTTTGGTTCAGTTCTTGGTACTGAGCCACTCAGCTGTGAAGTGTTGGCTTCCAACGAAGCACAGAAGTTCCTGTGGTTTGGTTCAGTTCTTGGTACACCACTATGGCCCACCTCAGGACTAATCGCCGTTCTTGGTCTAGAAAGCAATATGCTTATCCATTCATTTATTCGACGCCTTCTAGCTAGAGTCTGTGAAGTGTTGGCTTCTGATGCAGCTTCGAAGTTCCTGTGGTTTGGTTCAGTTCTTGGCACAGAACCACTGTGCTGTGAAGTGTTGGCTTCTGACGGAGCACGGAAGTTCCTGTGGTTTGGTTCGATTCTTGATACAGAACCACTGTGCTGCACACCACTACGGCCCACTTCCGGACTAATCGCCGACCTTGGTCTAGATAGCAATATGCTTATCCATTCATTTATTTGACGTCTTCTAGAATAAGTTGCAAGCCTTCCAGATGGAGTCAATACACCCATAGTTGAAGCTTGTGATTCAGCAAGATGGTTTTCCCCAGGAATCTCTCTTGGAGATACATTTAGATCAATACCTCCAAAGGTTTGCCGAGTATTCATTAATGGTGACCTTTCAAATGTGCCAAACTCTTCAGAATTGCTATTAACAGGGCTTCTAGGGTACGACGGTCCCTCACCACTGACTCTACATCCTCCACAGTACCAACTTCCTTCAGGTACTTCTCTTCCCAGGCCAACACAATCAGTATGTGCTGAGGAATCACAAATATCGTGATAGTAACATGAGACTATCATCACCACCTTGATTGCACTCTATGCACACAACATTCTCATACGGATCTAACCAGCGCCTTATTTCATCTTCTGTGGGCTGATAAATCTGTGCAAAAAGCAAGAAATGAGTATATTATGCCCAAAACAAACTAGGGTGTTAAGACTTGTGATGCAACATTACCAACTGCACAACACACAACAGGTTTCAACATTATAATAAAACTGCATAGGTCTGCAGAACTAATTCCTATAATAAATGTTGGGTTGATGGTCTTTTCAGAAAGTAATAATCACAAATCAACTAATCATGGAATTCACATGTCATCTTATCAATCAAATTGCTTTCTATAAAATTGATCAGAATAGCAACAGTGATTAAATCTTTGTATTGGCAACATAATATGCAGATGGAAAACTCCAAGTATAACAAGAATAGCGTTTTCCCTGAAAACAACATCAAGGGGAAGGAAATATTATTGACAATATCGAAGTAAGAGATAGAATCATAGAAGTACCAGAAAAGCTAATGCAAAAAGTTTGTGGCCATGATCAAGGAAACCTTAACAAAGTAACATTAAATTTCTTCCCTGATATACCTAAACGTCTAAACCTCAATACACAAGTTAGCGATGCATTTTTGTTGATAACAATATCCCAATTGCATGGTAATGAACAAATATAGCAAAATTGGATGAAATGGATAAGTTAGTAACAAAACCAAATATATTACATTATTTGCAAGAAACAAATGAAATCTTTAGCCAGAATGACAGTAAACATATTCACAAACTTTGTTTTCATTTGATCACCCATCTAAGAAAGAAATAAAAATAACAATCTAATAGCTGCGGAGCTACCAGATCATAAATTATACCACAGCAAAAGGAAACCTTACCTGATCACGCTCTTCAACCCTAATTACAGATTTTATCAATTCCAAATGAAGATCCGCCTTTGATGACTTGGTGATCGCTAGAACCGCCGCTTACACAATGGGCACCTTGACTCAACCCTAGACCACTCAATGATGCACGCGAAGCAAAAGTAGTGCGAGCAACAATTCAGCACACCCTGCATAGTCATTTTCTGCTCCTCAGAGAGGCAGATACCACATGTCAGCCTCCCAGACTCCTCTGGTTCCTTTTTCTCCTTTCCTTTGTCCTCTCCATTCCTTGTAACAGAAATCCTCCTTGGCGATGCAGGCAGCATTGGCTGAGCCTCCAGAGGCTCAGTCTCCCTGAAATCCCCCAATTCCTTATCTGATACATGGAATTCAGAGTCTGAGGATGACTCCAACCCGGATATCCTCTTCTTCCTCCCTTCCTAACTGTAACCCTCACCGCTCAACCACTGCCGGCTCCACATCCTCAGCTTCCTCATCGGATGTTACAAAGTCAAAGTCTGATGAGTCTGATTCAACAGTCGGCCATATATCTTCCTCAACAACTGGTACTGGATGGTCCACCTCTATCTGCCTCCCAACCCTGGCCTTCTTCCTTGATTGCCTATTCACCTCAACTTGATCCTCCACAATGAAGTCCTCATCCTCCTCGTAGTGGTCGATCACTGAACGCTTTCTCCGCCGCCTTACAGGTGCAGCCTTCCCCGCCTTGGCTGAATCCACCTTCCGCCTGGAAACCTTTGAAGTACTATTATTCTTATTCCTGTGCCGATGCTTCGAAGCGGCCTTTCGCCGCACCGTATTGTTAACCCTCACCTTTCTGTTGTGACTGACCGCGAAATCCTCCTCTTCCTCGTCCTCGAACTCCGCCTCCTCATCCTCCACTTCAGGGTCGAAATCCATGTCCTCCTCTTCCTCCTCGTCCAAGTCAGGGTCAAAGTCCATGTCCTCCTCCTCGTGCTTACGCCGATTAGGTCCCTCGGCTACCCGAGGCAGCTTCCCCTTCTGGCCACGAACACCGCATTTCGTCATACGCTTCGGCCGTGGCGCCTCCTCCTCCTCGTCGAGATCCTCGAGGTAGTCGTCGATCTCCTCGTCTTCCTCGAAATCCTCCAAGTAGTCGTCGTCCTCCTCATACCTGCGCTGCCGAGATCGCACCGCGGCCGGATTTGTCCTTCTCTTTGGTCGGGGCGTCTCATCCTCCTCGTCCTCCTGGTCCTCCTGGTATTCCGCGTCCGAGCCCTCTCCCTCCTCGCCGCCGCTCGAGGAAGAGAGCTCCTCCCCGTACTCCTCCTCTTCCTCCTCCAATACATACTCCTCGTCGTCCCCCTCCATTCTCCGGCGCCGCCTCCCGCCCTCTCCCGTCCCCATCCCTACAACCAAACCACCTCGAATCAGAACTAAATCACGTCGAATCAGAACCAGATCGCCGGATCCCAACCCCAAAAATCGCCCAAATCACACGCCAAATCAGCACGCACTTGCCTAATCGCCTCGCCACGCGAGAATCGAGGCCGGCCAAACGGTGGGAGACAAGACGCAGAGCAGAGCAGTAGCTAATCCGGGACTATCCGATAATATTTTTGTGCTAGTGGCTAGCCGTGGGTTTGAATCGGTTTATATAAATAAGGGCAGGTCAGAGAAGGCGGCGGCTGCGAGAAGCTGCTGACTGCCGAGCTTAGGAGCTCGGAAACGGAAAGGGAAGGGGAACGGCCGAACGGGTGGAGGTTACGAGGGGGGAAGCATCGAGTACGGGGTGCGGACGCGGTGTGTTTTATCGCCTCACCTCACGAGACGCGTAGGTGGGGTGGGGTGGGGTGCTCGGCTGGCTCCGGATAGTGGTTGGGTTCTCGTTGGAGTTGCGGACTTCGCCCGCCGCGGTGTTGTGGCCGTTCACATATTTTGCTTGCCCGGCTGATTGGTGATTTGGACGGCGTTTTCCTTGGGTTTTGGTGGGTTCGGTCGTGTCGTGTGTATCACCGCATCGGCCGAACTAGTGGAGTCGACCGAGTGGTGCCGTGCCTTGGTGGTGGTGCCTTACGTGTGTCCGTGACTCGCCAGGAAATTCGATTCGGAGGAGGAAAAAGTGTAAATTTTGCTGCACAACACATGGTGATCCGCAGCTGTTTGCGAGCGCAGCGCCCGGGTTCCTCTTTCCAGGGGGTCGGGCAGTTGGCTCTGGGCTCGTGCTGGAATTGGACACCACGGGCCCGAGTGGCTTTCGTGCGTTCTTTCTTCACGCTCTGCCCCCATGAATAGAAACGGGTACTCTGTCTGATGTGATGATACAAATCCAAACTTTGGATAGACCGACAGCACGCGTAGCTTTGTGCTCCTGTAGAATTCAATCTCTCCAAGATTCGGAACTGAAGGAACAAAACGATGATCGCTTTGTCGCTGTCATATGGTCTGCAAATGCCAAGTTTCAATTACAGCCTTCCCTCTTTCGGTTCTTACAGTTCAACAGAGCACGGGACATTCAGATCGATTTGCTCGGGCCGATACACAGGTAAATAATCTGGGAACTGGTGTAGGAGATTCCGATGGTTATTTGATTGTGAGAATAGCACCTGCAGGTTGCAGTCTTGCACTCTTGCTTCCGAAACAGTTCTAATTGACCGGTTTTACAGCTATTACAAACTTTATTTGTTTTCATTAGGTGCTGGACAGGAAAGGAATTAAGTTTCTTTCATTTCGATTTGAAGCTATTGTAGCAGTTCATAAGCTTCAGTCACAACCACATTACAACCATTTGGTGCCAAAAATACACACTTTTAATATTCTTACCAAGGCTTACAGCTGCAGTTATCATTTGCCAAAATTAAGCAGCAGGTTGCCTGGTTTCAAAAAGCAGAACAGCGCCCAAATAACAATTCATCATGAGAGGAAAATTTTCTCATATACTGGGTTATCAAATATAAGCAGACATGAAAACAACGAGTTTCTTGGCAGACAGTAAAAGTAAGATGTCAAATTCAACGAAAATAGTAAGTTGTTCCACCAGATCATATGAGGCATTTTTTTATCATTGCTAATAAAATCCTTTTTATTACTGCAATTTATTGTTGAGAAATTTTTCGATTTTTTTTTTGTTTTAAGCAATTTAATACATCACTATTTGGAGCTCCCCGTCTTTATTACTCCAATTGAATGTGAAATTAAAACACTTGGGTGCACCTATTTATCTGCTAGAAACGAAAAGCAGTAAAGATTTATAATCAGACCTCACTCAAACCACCTAAGTGTTACCACATCTACAATTAAGTGCAACAGCCAGGATACCCTTAGTTGGACGATCAATTGTCATTGCAACATTCTATTATTAAACATGGTATAAACACCAAGAAGTAAGCTGCTAATGACTACTACATAACATTTGAGTGTCAACGGCACTTCCCAAAGCAAAAATGTTGTACTGTCAACTGGTACCTTGAGGCGCTTACAAGCTACAGCTGCCTAGTCCCTACTCTCTATCTCACTAGCTGACCCACACCTCGTCCCTAGCAGCAGAGCAGCAGAGCACTAGAGCCCTCTCACCATAGCCAGTTTAATACAAGAGTAAAATTTGAACAAACTTCATACTCCATAACAATGTGGTAGAATTTTATGTACTTGTAACGCCACCCACGGCTGGAAGAAACACATAATTAAGTGAATCTTGGCAAAATCACCGCACATTCTGTCAGTACAACTATTATGAGCACAAGACAGCTAACTCGCCTCCCAATGGCATTGCAGCATTCCTCTTAGAACAGCACACAGGGAAAATCTGGCTGCAATTTGGAGTTAATGAAATAAATACAAAAGACCAGACAACTAGACAACCAATTAAACCTATATGGACTATCGATACATGCCAATGAGACAGATCCTTAAGTTTTATTTTTGTCTGATATGCAGCTATAATTCCTCGGAAGCTGGTCCAACTAGACTAATTTAGTAGGTGGCAATCAAGCCGATAAATCAAATTTGGCCTAGGTATGGTATGCAGATCAAGTCAATGATTCTGCAGAATAAGAGCCACTGACAGGATGACATTTAACTGTACTCAAGCTTGGACTTCTTGGTATTGTCAAGTTCATGTCATGATTTTAGTTTGCAGAATTCCTTATTCCACTGTACTTGTGCTTGTGCATTCCGCTTCATGATGTATCAGGCCTTAATCATACTAGTTCAAGAGTTTGTGCTACCCAATTCAGCAATTGTTCCTTCCTTTGATATTAAGTTAACACAAAGGAAAGGAAAACGAAAACATAAAGCAGGAAAACTATAAGCACAATTTTGATGCGCTCTTCTACTTTATAGTGCATAACAGTCGGCTTATGATAACAAACTTGATATTTGGAATAACATTGTGCATATTTGCTACAAGTTAATTTGACATGAGGTTGTCTTGCTCTTCGTAGGCATACATCGTAAAGTTGCAGCTGTGCCTCAATGCTTCTGATTTTGTTTCACTATAGCTAGGCACTCATCTTTTAAGTCAATCATAAGCTATGAGTTGGAAGATGCATAAGTAGACATTTGAACTGATTTTGATGAGATCAATCATGAGCAGCATAGTCAAGCCTGAAAAGACTCAAATTTTGTGCTCCAACCAAATGCATCAGCATCAATTTCATTGATACCAGCATCCAGACTCCAGATGCAATGCTTAATTTATCAACTCAATTTTTGCTCCAGTTTTGAGCTTTATTTCATCGTACTGTGCCTTATAATCTATACCTTGAGGCTTCAGCAAGAATTCCAGTTCTTGTGCGCGCTGATCAGCGCGGAGAGCAAGCCGGCGGCCGCCATCAGCGTGGAGCTGCCGAGCAACCCTTCCCGTCGGTCACGTCCCCGAGCGCCATGACGGCATCCGCCACGTCCTGCACAACCGACATCCGCTTCAGCAGCAGCCTCCCCCGCATCGTCCTCACCGCCTCGTTATCCTCCTCGCCACCCTCTGCCAGCCGCTTCTTGATGGAACATTCCATCTTCGCCATCTCTTCCAGCTTAATCTTGATGGAGCCGACGTATCCCAGCAGCTCGGCCCAGGCGCTGAGGCGCTGGAGGCGGGGGAGGAGGTGCGCGGGCAGGAGGCCGGCCTTTGCGAGCCAGACGAACTGCTCGAGGAAGTAGTAGACGCCCTCGCCGCCGTAGGCGAGAAGCACGAGGGGCGGGGGGAGGTGGGGGTCGGCGCGGAGGGCGTTGAGGTCCTGGACGAACTTGCCGAGGCGGAAGGCCTTGCGGCTGAGGCCGACGCTGGACTCGAAGGACTTGAGGCGCGCGGAGGCGGCAGGGGCAGCGGCGAGGCCGCGAGGGCGAGGCGCGCAGCGTAGCGAGAGATCTTTAGGAGCTTGTCGACGCCGTCGCGGCGGGCGAGGTAGGCCTCGACGTGGACGAGGAAGTCGCGGGCGGCGGGCGAGCCGCGGCGGCGGTCTTGCGGGATTCGGATGTGCCGGCGCTGGAGGCCATGGCGACTGTTGGCGTGGGGCGGAGCGACGGCGTCGCGCAGGTAGTGCGAGTGGGCGGTGGTTGCGTGTTTGATGGGGGCTAGAGCTGTCGTAGGGGAATCGAGGATTTCGTATCGGTTCGGAATACTTCGAATCGACGACCGGAGGAGGACGAATCGTTGGACTGGCGAGGCGAGCCCACAGGTCAGCGTGAGAGCGCAGTTAGTTGCGTTCGCGAGGCGTGCACTATGAACACGGCGGGAACGTGAAGAGGATTAGAAAAAACGCGTTGTTGGGATCGGATCGGATCGGATCGGACGTGCTGGTGTGGCGTCTCGAACTCTCGGTGCGCCGAACGTGCGGTGCGACGCCGGCGCGGCGTTTGTGTTGCTCATCCGGCCGAGTACTGCTGGTTGTTGTGTGGGGTGCCGGACGGCTTGGTCTAAACGGCGGAATCGGGAGGCCGCGCGTTCGGTTGAGCCTGGTGGCGGTGGCGGTGGCGGTGGCGCGTAGGGTGCCAAACGTCCGGCTTGAGGGAGATACCACCGAATACGGCGCGAATGCCGAATGGTCATTTCGGCACTTTCACCCTTGACGACTCCATGTGTGTTGGGAAAATTGTACGACCTAATCAGAGAAGAGCAGTTGGGCTCGTTGCGCGTTACTGCGTTATGCAGCGAGTGAGCGAGTCGCGCTGAGTGCATGAATGGTGTGACAAGAAAAGAACTACTGTCCTAATTGGCATTTCGAATGGACCTTAATTTTGTTAGTAACTCATGTATTAGGATAGGCCTGAGCCTAGCAAAGTGAAAAAACTGAAAACGAATATACTTTTTGACAATTTGGTACGGAGATGTATAGGGCTGACCGGCTGAGAGCCCGTGGCCATTTGGCCTCCATATCATCATGTGTATCCACCATCCGAGCTTCGGTGAAAATACCAGAATAATACTTATGTGTTGCAACGAAAATAGATGTGAAAACATGAGAAAATAAAACTAATCTAAACATCGATAAATAGTAAATTAAAATTTTCTAAGCACGAACAAAACATAACTTCAGAATAATTTTGAACACATCGCCAAACAATTCCATACAATATTTTAGTGTCAGGTCAGCATAAGAATTTATAATATAATTCTTACAACAAAAGTGAAGCGCCATTTCAATCACAAAATTAACTACATCATGGAAAGTATACAACCCGCCATCCAAATCAACATCTCTTGGCCAACGAGAGTAATGCACATAATTTACAACATCGATATAACCCAAAGTCAATTACAAAGAATTCATTACAAAAGGACATTCAATGTTAATTCAATATCAGAATTAATCATAATATGATTTATTTACAAGTTTAAAGTAAAATATTACAATTCGGGGTTATTTATAAGAATTCATACAAATAAAATAAAGTAATAATACCATATCTGAATTAATTACAAGAATGAATTACAACAAATTGGAATATACTTTATTACTTTGAGTAAAGTACAAAAGACTAAAATAAAATTATGGCATGCATTCCGCCGAAGCCTTCCTTGCATCCTCGCCCTTATATCGCCAGATCGTAAGCCATTCCTCAGCCGATCCAAAACTTGTCCACATTCCCGATTGTCCACAACTAGAACAAAAGACCGATATTAGACCAAAAATGATAAATAGGAGTTGGAGTAGAAAAGTGGTTGTCGTTAGCTCGCCTGAAGTTTCTCGAGGTTCCCAGACCAACCTAAGATATTCGACATCCGCTTTTCCAGGCTTACCTCAACCGCAGACAATCTAACAAATAGTAATTTATTAACCAATGGACCAAGGCCAAATAGTGCCATGTGAGAGCATAAGGGATAAAAAAGGGCACTTTGGTCACGCACAGGAGCAAGAGAGAGGTCACCACAACCACAGCCGAAGAATCCCCCCTATAAGCCATTTTCCACTTCACAACCACCTTCAAGCCTCACAAAGCCTCCCATTTCACAAAGCCAAACAAAGCAATAAGCCAACACAACTCACTGCCATTCACCACCGAAGGCCACAAGCAAAACCACAAGCCAAGAACAAAGAGCAAAAGCTCAAGCACGAGTTTCTCCCCACAAGAGCAAGCTCACTACCATCTCAAGCAAAGCCAAGCCAAGCCACTACCACCACCAGCTAGCACAACCAAAGCAATCTCAATCTCACCATCATCATCGCTTGCAAAGCCCACCAAAAGAGAGAGAAGGAGAAGAGGAGCATAGGCGAAGGGAAGACCGGCGGAGCCAGGGAACGACAAGCGACACCCAGAACTGTGGAATGCTTCGGCTGCTGGAGTCGGTCTTATCCCTTTGCACCTTCACTGTGGTGGCTAGTCTTATCCCTTTTCCCTCTGAGGCTTCTGTTGGCTTGGGTGAAAAACGGAGGTTTTTACCTTATACCCAAAAACCGGTGAGTAAAAAATGACATTTCCACTACGAAAGGTAAGATGGTAAGAATCATGGGCTTTTGGATTTTATATTGCCGAATGATGATGCCCACACACGTGAGAGGTGTCGACCGACCACGGATGGCCTGGGAATCTCAGTGAGCGACAAATTATTCGGCATTTCTAAAGCCAAAGGGTTATGACGGCAAAACCTCTTTTATTCTATCTTTGATTGTTCTACATTTTTATTTTCCTTTTTACTTGGATTACATTCCACCCCCTTTAATAGAATTCGATCACGAATTCTGGTGTTCTACAATCCACACGAAAGAACAAAATGAAACAAACTGTACATAAATAAATACTATAACTCATATCCGTAGATAACAACTTCGGGTACTCTCTCGCACATGCGAGACTCTAATTCCCAAGTCGCTTCTCACTCGGTCTGATGTGACCATAACATCTTATCATACTTTATCGTTCCGTGCCTCAACACTTTTCCGATTCGCCCGTAATCGAATCGACGGACTCAAGGTGAGGTCTTGCTTAAGAGACAACGGTTTTAGCACAATCTCATGCTCCGAATTCCTTAAGTACTTTCTCAATATAGAAACATGAAATACATTGTGCACTCCTCGCATGGACTCGTGAAGATCCAGGCGATATGCCAACTTTCCAATTCGTGCTAGAATCGAAAATGGCATAATGTACCGTGGGTTAAGCTTCCCTTTGGTACCAAATTGCACAATTCCTTTAGTGGGAGACACTCTCAGGAGCACTTGATCTCCCACTTCAAACTCTAAGTCGTGTCTCCTCACATCCGTATAGCTTTTCTACTTGCTCTGAGCAGCTAGCAAATTTTATCTAACCTCGCCACTGCTCCACTGCTTGCTAGACCCAATCCGACCTGCAATGACCTTCTTGCCTATGGCATCCCAACAAAGTGGAGATTTACACTTCTACCCATACAGAACCTCGAATGGCACTGCCCGAACACTGGAGTGGTAGCTATTGTTGTAGGCAAACTCTACGAGTGCCAAATGATCCTCCCAGCTACCTTTCCAAAGACAGTAACACGTGATCTCAAAGATGTCCTCTAGTGTTTGAATGGTGCATTCAGATCGCCCATCCGTCATGGGTTGAAGGCGGTACTAAATCTGAAATTTTGTGCCCAGAGCGCCCCGCAAACTCTTCCAAAATATGGACAAACTTGGCATCTCGCTTGAAATCGCTCGCCTTGGGCACACCATGCAGCCTTACTGCCTCATGCACATAGATGGGTGCCAAATCACTTGTTGTGTTTGTCGTACGAATATGGATGAAGTGCGCGAATTTACTAAATCGATCCACCACTACCCAAATTGCATCCTTTCCTCGCTGGGTACGAGGTAGACCGACTACAAAATCCATGGTAATATCATCCAATGGCCACTAAGGAACGTCCAAAGGCTGCAATAGCCCAGCGGGATGTTTATGCTCAACCTTCACCTACTGGAAAACCCCGCAAGACGCCACATAACGAGCAATATCCACCTTCATTCTCTTCCACCAAAATCTCTTTTTCAAATCCCGATACATCTCGATCTCGCCAGGATGTACCATGTATGGGGTACGATGTGCCTCTCTCAATATATTATCCTTGACCTGAGCCTTTTGTGGCACACAAAGATGGCCTTTAAACCGCAATGCGCCTGACTCATCAAGGCTAAAGTCCCCTTTTTACCCTTTATCGATGCGCTTTCTCACTTTTTGAAGCAACTGATCATGTTGTTGCACTTCTCTCACTCGCTTTGGAATTGCCAATTCCAGCAGCAGCTTGTCTGAGCTGGTGTTGTACCAGCAAAACAGTAAGAAATCTCCATCCGATCGAAGTCTGCAATAAGACAATCTAGAGTGGAGGGTGTCTCCTTGCGACTAAGGGCATCAACAACTACATTCGCCTTACCCGGGTGGTACTGGATAGTGAAATCATAGTTCTTGATCAGTTCCAGCCACTTTCTTTGCCTCAAATTCAACTCTTTTTGAGTAAATACATACTTGGGGCTCTTGTGGTCAGTAAAAATATCACAAGACTCTCCATACAAGTGGTGCCTATAAATCTTTAGAGCAAAAATCACTGCAGCTAGCTCTAAATCATGAGTAGGGTAATTCCGCTCATGTTTCTTCAACTGTCATGATGCATACGCAATCACTCGACTGTCTTGCATGAGCACGCAATCCAGACCCACTCGAGAAGCATCTGATTAGATCGTGAAGCACTTTCCTGGCTCAGGGAGGGTGAGAACAAGGGCGGTAACCAACTTTTCTTCCAAAGTACAGAAACTGCGCTCACATTCATCGGTCCACTGGAATTTCGCGCGCCTTCCTCGTGAACTAAAACATCAGCTTAGAAATAGTTGAGAAGTCTTTTATGCAGCGCCGGTAGTAACCATATAAGCCCAAAAAACTTCTCACTTCTTCGACACTAGTTGGTCTCTTCCAGTTCACTACAGACAAAACCTTGGATGGATCTACTGAAATACCTTCCTGGTTAATTATATGATGCACTTCTTTAACTTGGCAAAGAACTGATTCTCCCTCAGAGTCTCAAGCACGAGCCTCAAATGTCGCTCAAGCTCTCACTTCGTCTTAGAATAAATCAGGATATCATCGATGAACACAAACACAAAGTCATCAAGATACTTATGCATCACACTGTTCATCATTTCCATAAAGACAACAGGGCATTCGTTAGTCCAAAGGATATAACTTTATACTTATAGTGCCCATACCTTGTAGAGAAAGCGGTCTTTTCTATATCTTGCTCCTCTCACTCGAATTTGATTATACCCAGATTGCATAACAATATTCGAGAATACCTTGGCTCCCTTCAATTGATCAAACAAATCCTCGATACGAGGCAAATGGTGTTTATTCTTCATGGTCACCTGATTAAGAGCACGATAGTCTATACACATGTGTCAACTCCATCCTTTTTCGTAGTGAATAGGACATGGGCTCCCCAAGGTGATACCCTTTGGACAACAACTCATCCAATTGCTTCTTCAATTCTTCTTGCCCCGCACGAAGGTCGACAAGGTGACCTCCATACTCCCCACAAAAGATTCTGGGTAACACTTCGCCTTGAACTGCTCGACGAAGGTCTCCTGTGAAGGGACTCGGACAGGGTCCTAGCTGAAAGGACTCCCTATCACCAGTTGTCCGCCTAGCCCTTTAACTGGAGTGCCACATAGCGAGCTCTCAGCTGTGAGCTCATTTCTAGGGCTTCAATCTGCCTTCCTATAAAGCGCAACCAATCCGCAGCTTGGACTGGTGTACCCGTCCCATTGAAGGTATCTAAACGTAAAGACAACCACTCACGGAGGCCCATTCTTGCCTCCGGCATGGTTGGAACGACAGTAGGGACCGCAACGGGTACAACACCTACCGCGCTTCTCGGCGAAGCGCATGAACCTCTTCCATAAACTCTCGTAGCAAGACCGAAGACCTTATCTGATTCCCAGCTACAGACTGCTCAGCAGAAACATCCTCTGCATCAGGTGTTTCTTACTAAACAGCAAGCGGTGGCTCCGCTTGAGCACGACCACGACCACTATGGACACGATCACGACCACGACCTCTACCTTTCGGCATCTCTGTTAACCAAGCATTCACACAAACAATTACTTCAAAACATTGCACATCAACAGTATAACTAGCGAAAAAGTATATATACAATGCTTGACCCAAAACCCATCATACTGTTCACCAGAGTGTGTTAAGTTAAATTCAATTATTTGGCCTAAGTTAAATTTTTAGTAATTAATTTAACCTAGATCTAAAATACACCACGGATCTAATGCTCACTTTGATACCAACTGTAACACCCTGGCCTATCCTCTGGGCCCAAAATGCTACCAGTACATCATAATCATCCCAAACTTTTCACAGCTAATTTAACAACTAAATATGTTAGAACAAAAGTGGTTATCTAGGGAAACCAGTTTACAGTAATGACAGCATGTGACGTGGCTATTCTATTCTCCCTTCCCGATGCATGTCATTATCGTCGATCACCTAAACACACAAATAAACAAGAGTGGGTTCGAAGACTCAGCAAGTACATAATAGAAATGGTAAACACTGCCATACAAACATAACCACAATATTATTTCCATCATACTCTCCACATTAATGCAATGCAACAATAATCTACATGCTCATTTGCTCATGCATCTCATCAGCTGATACCGGTATCGTAGAGTTTTCACCCGTCGATGACACACTCTTCCTCCATCTTCGTTAGGATGGGGTTCTTACATTGTAGGACTTTATCTAGTCCATACAGATATAATATTTCATCTAGAGCACTCCGGATTAGTCACGTATCTTTCTCACCGACCTCATTGGAATAGTTACGTGACTTTCTCACCGACCTGGCTCGTACATTCTTACCATGATGCAAAATGCATATGTCCATTGTCATCATTAACAAGGTAGCCTCATTGCTTACCCCGTCCCATCATCATTTCCATTACCATATAAGCATCATCATTCAAGCATCACCATAACACAAAAACATCACATATTTCATACCATTTGCATGATATCGCTCTACCATACACTTGCCTGTTAACCAAACGGAGCGGAGCAACGTGCGGATGGCGCCGTTCCCAGGCCTCCACTTGTACAGGCAGTCAACTAGACTCAATACATTACAACATTACATGCACACATACAGACATCATCGTCCCTACGTGCAATCTAACATGAACAAAACCCCTCTCACTGAGCACTATTCTACTGACCCGGTGCCCAAAATAAAAAAATAGATTAGGGATCACGTCATGTAGACTCGTGAATAAAATTTATCTGTGCGCCCCCAATTTCTTCTTCTTCTTTTCCTTTCCTCTCCTTTCCTTTCTTTCCTTGCTTTTCTTCCTTCTGGCCGAAGCCATCTCACTCAGCCGGCCTTATCTCTTGCTCCCCCCTCGCTCTCCCGAGGCTTCCTCTCCCCTTTTTTTCCTAGCGATTCCCTCGGCGAGAAGGTCGGCGCATGGCGCCGCCTCCTCTTGCTCCCGCCCGCGCCGCCATTGTCGTGACACCTCCCGTGCTCCCATCCCAGCCGCCCGCATCCCAGTGCTCCCCACGCCTCCCGGCGATCGTGTTTAGCGCCGCCGCTTGCTGCGGCCCCGGCCGCCTCCTCCTCTGGCCGAGCCGCCTCCGCCGGTCGGGCCCGGCACCGCCTGAGCCCCCTTGCGCTCGGCGCTACCCTGAGGTCCCCATGCAGTCGGCGCCGCCGCCTCCTACGCGTGTGTGGTAGCACACTTGGCATCGCCATGCTACCCACGCCTCACTTGCGCCCGGCTCGGCCTCTGGCAGCCCTACGCGTCGTCGCCTCCTACAAGCTCTACCTCGATGGTCTTCTACTCCCCTCCCTTTACCTTACGTATAGTGGTATTGTGTCTTGCTTGCTTGCCCGGGAAGGGTAAGAATATGGGGGAAGAGGGTAACCTACTTGGTGTTATCGGTTTAGCAGTGGGAAGTTGCGACGACGGTGGTTGTGATGGTGTTTGTGCTCTCTGGTGGGCACTCCTCTCCCTTGACCCTCTTCTTCACTTCCCCTCTGTGGATGCTTGGCCCAACAGCCCTCTTGACAGTCCGAGAACTTCAGTGAGCGGTAAATTATTCGGCATTTTTAAAGCCGAAAGGTTCTAATGGCAAAACCACTTTTATTCTCTCTTGGATCGTTCTACATTTTCGTTTTCCTTTTTACTGGCATTACAATCCATTGCCGCCACCGACTGGCGCCACCTCAACCCGCGCCACCAACCGTTGAAGCCGCCCTTAGCCGCATGGGAAGCTAACACCAGGATCCCAGTGCCGCCAACTACATCAACGACCTCGACATCAGGATCATGCTGCCACGACGACCTCAATGCTGGCCCCCGTGCCTCCGCTTGCGCCTTCGCCTGTGACGTCGAGAGCTGCCGCTCGAGATCTGGAACCACATGGTCGCCGAGATCCATTGCCGCGACGAGAGGAGGAGGGGATGCGACGAGATGGGGAGGGTATGGAAGGGAGCAGGTGCTCAGGGAGAGAGATAGTAGTTGGTCTCAAGGAGAAGGGATGGAGGGGATGTGATGTGAGAGGAGGAGGGATCAGGGAGCGGGTGCTCTGGGGGGAGAGGCTGGTCGCCGAGTTCCATTGTCGCGATGAGAGAGGGAGGAGGGGATGCGATGAGAGATTGAGGAGGGTATCGAAGGGAGCGGGTGCTTAGGGAGAGAGATAGCGGTTGGTCTCGAGGAAAAGGGTTGGAGGGGATGCGACAAGAGAGGAGGAGGGGATCGAAGGCGAGGGAGAGAGAGAGAGCGGTTGGTCTCGACGGAGTTTTTTTTGGTGGGACGATCGTCTCACTGCGCAGAGGAAACCCTTCTTTCTATTAGTTAAGATAGATATTGCTATTATTATTATTTCAGGTCCGAGATGGCCACGTAGTACTATCATTTATTTGGGCTGTTCCTTTCAGCCCAAATTGCTGAGCCACATTGCACTCCAGGTTTTCGTTATTTTTTCCGCTTCGTGGCAATGGAATAAGCTTTGCTTAACGCTAATGATAGATTCTTATCGCCAGTGACGTGCGAGCAGATTTGCACATATAATCCATATCACAAGAAATATCAATCGGTAATTTTTTATGCATGGTTCATGTTTGCTATTTCATTACCATGTCATGGAGTGGTACATCTTGTAAGAAGCAGGCTATCATAACGGCGAAATCATGTACATATATATACTTGCTGATCGGAAAGCCTGGCTTCCGGACTTCAGACTGAGCTGGAGGTCATTCTGCCTATCCCGTGCAATGATGGCATCGTCCACTTATTCTTACATTAAGCTCTCGTCGGATTAGGTAGTCTGCTCCTGTTTAGATTTGCATTAGGTTAACTTGGCACTGTTTGATCATAACCGGTGGCAATCAGTGAAGTAATCTATACATCCAAGAACACTTTCCATTGCATTTTCATTTCGTTTCCCCTGCTTTTGAGATACGTATACTCTATCGGCAAAATAGAAAAAGGGAGGCAAGCAGCTCCCGCAATGATTCCCGGCCTTTGGTTACTTATCTAATGAAAGGTGCTCTTCGCATTAATATTACAGCATTCATGCATGATCATTAGTTTATCTTGAAATGTTTATATCAATGGAACGAAAATTTTCTGAAAAGAAAATGGAAAAGGAGAAACTTTAGCAGTCAATCATTTGCGCTTTCCGAATACATCAAATGACCTAGCTGGTAGATTTTTAGTTTCTTCGCATAATGAAGAAGAACACATGCAAGCAAGCGCAGTCCGTGATTCCTTAATGAGATACGCAAGGCATCCAAAAGCTGCCCATAATGCTATGGACTATGGCATTCTTGATCAAGTGGCGAACGGCTGGGATCGCACAAGAAAGCTTTGAGTCCTGAAACAATGGCAGAGCTTTGCATGCATGTACAAGCCAGATTACAATGTGGGAAGAACCATTTTGGTATCAAGCTGTTTGTGTACCCGTTACCTCAGAAAATTTATGTGAATGACACATAAGTACTTTAGCTGATACAATTTCCCTAGATTAGTAGTAACATCCTTCTTGGTGACAACACATTGCCGTGTCTCTTTGGAGCCACTTTTTGCTGTGAACTGAGTTGGCCAGCTTTCCATTTGGATAATCACATGCCGAGCTGCCACCATCACCTTCTCCTTTACGGTGCGAGACATGATGCCCCCAAAGCAAGCTCGAGGCCTACCTGGCCGTCTTGATTGCAGCACAGAAGTGTTCCATGGGTCAGGGCACAAGGCAGAGGCAGCACAGCCTCTCCTCACCAGAGTGGACGGAGCGAAAGCAAGGAAAGACATTGGCATATGTTTCTTTCGAGTGTTGTTTGAACCCTATGTCATGTGCCTCTCAGAGGCAGCCAGCTCCACCCCCAAGCAAAAAGGAGCCAGCTCTGGACCATCTCCTCTTTCCTTTTCATTTTGCCTTTCATTTCCCCTCCCTCATTTCTTTTGGAAAATGGAAATTATTGGTAAATTCTGATTTAAGTTCCAACTTAGTAGTGGTTAGTTTGCATGCAATTTTCCCAAATCAACCAATAAGAAACAAACTTAGTTACATATTGAGCACCTATCACTGCAGTATCCTGCATGCAACCCACTAGAAATCACCTAACAAGCAACAAGCTTGGATACAACTGGTTGTGTCATCAGTAGGAAATGTGTGTGGTGGGATTGGAGCCAGAAAAATCCAGCAACGGACAGGACCATGTCTTCGTTTAGCACGGCATATCACAGTATCCGGTTTGCTCTCCAAGTTGGCCTACAGGTAAAGAAAGGGGTAGAGAGCAAGCACAAAGGGCACAGTTCGTAAAGTGGCTAGCGAGCGCATGAACAGTAGAAGTTTCTATTCTGGAATGTTGCTAAGCAAGCATGGATCGTTATTCAATCCAATTAAAGCGAGGATGATGATTGTGTTTTCCTAGGCAGGCAGGCCATTCATGGCGGCAGGACAGACACTCTCTAGCAAGTCTGCCTCCGTTGCATGATTCGATCTCCCCCTGCCCGGCACTGGATTACAACTAGCCGACTCAAAGGGACGTAGGCTTTGGACGCTTCCAGTGTGGCATTGATCTGCTCTGTTTCTTGTGTTATCCGTGAAAAGAATTGCGACCTGTCCGAAGGTTCTAGAGAGAGATAACTGCAGATTCTGAAGTTGCGTTTGATGATCAGGAAGCCGTGTTGTGACGATAAACCAGATTGTTACCAGGTTGTAGCTTGTTCTGATAAAGTGTTCGCACGATCTGTACCAGAGACGGAGTTGCAGGTGTAAGCAATACAACGCATTTTCGTGTCGAGCATTCCCAGTTTCACCTATCAGGTAGCTGCTGTCCATGGCAAGCAAGATAACACGACAAGATAACAGGGAACCACCGATCGCCTCTGACCTAACAACCACCTTCCCAATTGTATTTTTGGCGCGAGATCACTTCCTCGCCAAGCTTTGATCCGTACATCGCCACTAAGCTTTAGTAGAAATGGAGAATTTGGAAGGGGATGGCTTTGCTTTAATTAACAATAAGTCGGTGGTTGCCGCTTACTTTCTTGCGCGATGCTTAGCACTTGAACTACTACTACACAAAGTTTCCCGTCGTTGCAAGAGACGGCATGCAACGGCCAAGGTGTTTTTGGAGATCAGTACCGGACCGAATGGGAAAAAAAAAAGGTATCGTTCGATCGGCCATATATATATATATACCTTTGGCAGTTGTTTAGTGTCGCATTCCTCAGCTATAATCCGCAGAGGCACGAGTGTAATTATAGCGTACCATTCATCAGTATCAGATAAAGGTGTCGCTAGATTTTGTCACGGTGTTTTATCTGTAGTTCTGTACCAACTGCTACTAATTCACACCTATTGCTTACTCCCAAATGCTGCAAGAGTGCAATACAGTGTAGGCTAAGTAATTGGTGGAGAGTAGAGGGGTCATAATGTAAATACAAATTTGATTTTGGACCAACTAATACCGGTTGGCTAGTTGGAAAACATACTAATATTTTTGGTTTTAGGGAGAGAGAACATAATTTTATTCTCCACGCTAATAAAGGATCTTAATTTTTGGTGTGGCCACAGAAAACAAAATGGATTTGGTGAAGTACAGATTGCAAAATTAATGGTGTCTTGTGCCAGTGATACCTTTTGCCTCACATTAGCGGATCTGTTTCCACGCTTAAATTCAATTCGTGGCAGCAACTTGGGGCGTGGTGTAGCAGTACGGTTCCATAAGACACGCTCCAAGTTTGGGACGAAATGGACCCCATAATTTCCACCTAACGCCGGAAATTGAGAACAAAAAGGTTGGCGACCAAATGCGCTTTTAGGCACGATGTTATGCTTGCAAATAATTCATAGGAAGCAACATTATGGTTATAGGCTTGTAGCACACTGTTAGTAAATTGTGGGATGTGACACACAAGTAATGGAATTCAGTTCGAATGGGGACGAACAAGGGACGGAGGATCACGCACAAAACATCGCTCGGAATTGCACCATATGCAAGCCTGATTGCATAGATGGAGTTGATAAAGATGAGACATTAAGTTCAAAGTTAGACGTCAGGTGTGAATTTCCGGCGTTCCAAAACAGATCCCTGATCTTCACTTTTGGCACATTTTTGCTGCACCTAAAACTCGTAGGTCCGTTTGGATTTGTGTTAGAGGATTGGCGAAGGAATTCCGAATACATAGTGATTCTTATAAAATTCATGTGTTCTAAACATAGCCTCACATTTTATAGAATGCATTTTGAGACGCGGATATATCAAAATTTACCCAGCTTACAGCACCCAGATTCAAAGTTAGTAAAGGCACCCCCAACGATCCACTATGTACAATGTCCATAGAATTAATTAGCTATCTACATTGGATGAGACATGATGTGGCAAAGAGTAAAGGAAGAGAGAGAGGATAAATGTGTCTTGCATTAGACATTGCATGGGCACACAATCCAATCATTAAGAAACAACAAAAATCTTATATTGGGGAGGAGAGTAGTGTCTATGTACATTATTTGTTAGGCCAATGCATTAAACGGTGCCATGTCCTCATCGTTGTCGCCCGCGTCGTTTGTTGTCACAGCTGAGCGATTAAGTTACCCACCGCCTGCCGCACCCGACCTCCTCATTACGCTCTTCGCCACGGGCCGCCGTGCTCATTTGCGGCACTCATGCTCTGAGTGACCGAAGCCGCATCGCCACCGCGCTTGAGCTAGTCGCTCGCAAGACTAAGCACCGCCGGCCGCCACGTCACCACGCACACATCGTTGCACACCACCGGCGGCGCACCACAACCTCGCCAAGGCCATCGCCGCGCCATGGCTACCTTTATGGGACGCCTCGATTTGATTGGATCTAGGTGTTGTTGGCATAGATCTGACCGGATCTGGGAGGAGGTGAACGAAGGAGAGGAAAGGAGGTCAGGGCCACTGGCGCTAGTGAGGGTGGGCGGGGTGGCCGACGGAGAAACCATGGGAGGAGGGAGTTGGGAGTAGAAAGGGGGCAGTTGGCGATGGCTGGAGACTATCGGCGGAGGCGGAGGGGGTCACGGTGAGCGGGGAGGCAAGGGTGAGATGGGTGAAGGAAGAGAGGGCGCAAACTTGACCGGTGTCGCTAACACAAGGGATCAAGTGTCCCGCCCCCGTAGCTTTCCTGGGCCGGCAACTAATTTGCTTCTTATCTTTTCCTCATGGAGGCATCATGCCTCCCAAAGCTGCATCGATCGGGCCCCACAATGCGGTGGGCCCCTCTCTTTCGTCTCGCGGAAGCCCACCCAAGCCGCGTTGAGCCTATAGTTGTAGAGGTCTAGTGGGTGGGCAGTGGTGGAGGGAGGCTCTAGAGAATACAAGTTGTGGTTTAAATTCTTGGGTTCATGTTGGACATTAAAGGGAGGTGATTTTTTTCCTAAATAAACCATTTTTAATCATTTTGCACAAATAACTTATTTTTATTTTTTACAAAATAACCCTCGGTCGTTGCCCTCCAAGCTACTAGGCCCAATCGTGTGGTGGGCCAGCGATTAGGTGATGGGGGAGGCCCAGTCGCGCTACCGAACTATGACTAATCCTTGGTCTGCACTTGTCTCGATCGCGGTGGTGGCGAATCGATGCCTTTGCTCGTTATGATCACAAAGCCGTAACGCGATCGATACGATCCGCAGTCGTGCCACGATCGAGCACGCTTTAAGAAATAATTTAAATAAACTTATCTTTAATTTTACGAAATTAAATAGTTGGAAGAGTTGTTTGCGAATATCACGCGGAACTCGGTACATATGTACGATGATGGACTCCGCGTGATATGTACCGAGTTTGCGGATCTCCCAAGTCCAAGTCTAAACCACGTTTTCCTTCATGAAGAAACTCGGTACATATCACGCGGAGTCCATCTTGATGATAGCACATCTAGCCAACACATGAAAGCATGGCTTATAGAGTAGCATTGGCTTGTTAAATGTGCACTGACAGGTGTTGTTGCTCTCCTATTCAAGGTTCACATCGCGCGTGACGACGTCACTCGCCATTGCAAGCCTACTATGGTTCCTTGGTAATACCTCGAATCGAAGCTCCGTGGTGCCTATATGGAAGGCTGAGTGCATTCGGGCCTTCTCTCTCTTCTCGGCCATGTACTCCATCATCTTGGTACAATAGGGTGTCTATGCATTCAACATATGCAATGCAACAACACTTTGTCTTTCCCTAAAGTACTGAATTATACTATGTAGCATACCCTCGACGATTGCAACGAGAAGCATGTTGCACAGGCCCCCGATCACCCAATTGTACACCTCGGCTAGATTGGTGGTCATTATGTCGTACCATGCATCGTCGATGTCTAAAGCAATGCCCACTTCTTCACTGGGTCATGTCCATTCCATGCATCAGACACCGACGCATCGGGGACATCACCATCCGAATAATCATCATCCTCTTCCAATGCTTGTTCTTTGAGCATGGCCCTTCGGTCTTCCCTCTCCAACTCATTCACTATTAATTCAATGCCCCCTTCGTTTGTCTGTCCACTGAGATCGACATGCCTGTTTGCCGATGTTGGAGTTTATGGGCTTGGCCTATATATAATTCTAAATAAATCCTAGAAAAATTCCAAAGGCCCACCCATATATGATAGAAGGTGAAAAGTTTAGTATCATATTGCTAGTCTAAGTGGGAGGAGACCAATATATAAGGTGGAGTTGGTCTTACCTAGTTGAAGCAAGCAAAATAAGAACACATGCGCTCTCTTGCCTCGCCATGCCACGTCATCGCCCGCGCGCGCGACGCGCGCGTGAATAGTTCGACGATTTTGTGTCCAGTTGGCTGTGGAGCCACTGCTTATTTTTGTACCTCAAAACCATCCATACGAATTAGAAACTGAAAGTTTGAATTATACTGTTTCAATGAGCCTTTTATGGCACGCATTAACTGTGCTTAAAACAGAGTAATGACAATAATTTCTTTTGCTTGCTGCTGGTTCTATATAAGGGAGAGGAGTCTTCTCTCAGATACAGAACAGAGAGAAAACTTACTAGATTGTTTACCCTGTTCCTCTGTGCTGTGCAACTTCAGGTACTCTATCCCTTCCTTGGTGTGCACCAATGCGGGGAGAACAGTGCCTCCGAAGGCAACATCCATCGTGATCCTGCATGGGTTAGAGCGAATCAGGTTTTTGGAAAGTGTTCGCACGACTGCTCACGGCTTCCTCCATCATCCGCTCCGCGTCATCTTCTTCGCATCGACTCTCATCGCGACCTTCACGGAGTAATTCTCTGTAAGTCACGATGATATTATTTGATATGGTTAGGCCTTGCTTACTAGAAATAAATCATGTAATGATGTTGATGTCTACTTCTGTTAGTAGTGTTCTTATTCTACGCTTTGCCTTGTTAGCGTATATATATGAGATAGATATATTTGAGTTAATGACCATGCTACTGTCCATAGTTCCAAATATATCTAGTATATATGCTAATGTTGACCCTATTATTATTTTAAGAATTATAATAATCACAAAAGTGCACATATATCTAACAATCCAAAAACCTGATAGACAGTTTGTGATGGCTGGTTTTGCCAAGGCTATGAAACCAGAGAAGTTCACTGGTGTGAAGTTCAAGAGATGGCAGACAAGGGTCCAATTGTGGATCTCGGCTATGAATGTATTTTGGGTCGTGATACTACGTCCTACAGGACCTCGTACTGCTGCACAACAAATATAGTATGACACAACTACGATAATATTTATCGAGTGCATTCTAATCGTGTTGTCTGACCAGTTTTGTGATGTGTATATGCACATAAAGAACACCGCGAATCTGTGGCATGCACTCGAACACAAGTTCACCGCCTTAGATGTTGAACATGAATTGTATGCCATGTAGCAATATCATGATTACAAAATGGTTGATAACTATTCTATAGTTGAGTAGGCTCATGAACTATAATTTGTTGTGAGGGAACTCGCCCACCTTGGCTGTCAATTGCGTGACAAATTTGTGGCTGGGAGCATTATTGCCAAATTATCTCTAACTTGGAGGAATTTCCCCACATGTCTGTGTGGATATCATGGGGATATGCTCCAGATCTTAGGATGATGTGACAATTGGCAATGACGTTTACGGTTTGTCATTTCATGTGTTTTCGACAAGTTTTAGAACTATCAGGCAGTAACCGGTCTGACCGGTCGTAGCATGGCGGTCAGACCAGTCTCAAATCGGTCCGACCGGCCATAGGTGGCGGTTGGACCGGTGAACTTAAAAAGTGTTATTTTAAGCTGGGCCAAAAATAAAGGGTGTAGGCAAGTGAGGGGATTCTATTGCACTTGATCTCATAATTTTTAGAGTCTCAAGTCAAAAGTTCTATTGGTTTGAAATTTCCAATAGGTTTCGGTTTTCCAGAGAGGAAAAATGGCTAAGTCCCAGCTGACGGTTTGACCGGCCCATAGGTGGCGGATCGATCGCCAGAGGGTGGGATCGACCGCCACGGGGCGGCTCGACCGATTTCACTTTGATCGTCGGTCTTCGAGGCGACGATATTCGTTTGTTAGGTCAAAGTAATGAGTTTCAGGGCATATATGTTGCATGATGCATATTTTGACTAACGTGGGTCAAGTTGTAAAAAACATGTTCCCAAATTCGCTTTACTTGTCTATTGTTGTGTAGGTTGCTTGGTGGTCAACGACGGTCAACGGCGAGAATGATCGGGACTAGGCTTGGAGAGCTGAGGTTCAGAACGATCGACGATGCCGGGTGAGGTCAATGAACTCAAGCGTGACACAAGATGGACAAGCGTGATCTTTTAGCTAATCCGAGGCGTAAGATGGCGCAAAGGTAGCTAGATAGGTCAAAAGGAGATAAAGACGGCGTATTAAAATGTGTGTGTATGTGTCCCGTTTCTTTTGGGCCTTAACGGGAGCCCAATAGGATCAAACTTCTAAAAGGTCTAAGCCTCCACTATAAATAGGAGTGGGTGGTGGCTGCACCTCTTCTTCGCCTCTTTTGCAATTCTTGTAAACCCTAATTTTCTTAGGGAGAGCTTTTGTGGATGCTAGAGTTCTTGATGTTTGATGTGATTTTTGTGTTCTTGGATTGAGCATTGTCCTCCATTGATGGAGTGGCTGTAAGCCCTAATCATATCAATCAATCAAAGGAAAGTTTGATCAATGTTTTATCTCATTGTGTTCTTTCTCTCTATTTGATAATTTTAGGTCTTTCTTTGATCTGTGATTTTTTGCTTAGTTTCTTCACGTGATCTATCTTGTTGTGACGTGTGGGGATCTATCTAGGATCATCTTGATCATCAATCACCCACGAGCAAGAGTTTTGACCTAGTTTTCGTTTTGACCCAGTTTTGAACCCTTTTTTGATCAAACGAAAAAGGATCTTGATTCTTCCAAGAATTATTATAATCTTCGATTGGAATAGGTCACTGATATCATAGAGAAGGTGATGAGTCACGGCGGTCCGATCTTCCGATAGGTTCGATTTGGTTCGTCGTGAGGACGTTGACGCTTTGAGGCTTCCGACCAACGATCGTCACCTCACAATTCGCTACACCCCGCACGCCTGTCGTTATCGACCACGCTTGCACGCGATCGACCTTACCACGAAGGTTATGGTTCCTGCAAGCAATCGAAGCAACTCACAAGAACAAGGTAGATGCAATCTGAATTGTATTGCGGATATGGATGAAGTTTACAAGTGGGGTTCTCAAACCGATAATCGCGAAACCGCAGCTGGCGAGAATAATCTAAGAAAACCCGCCTAAACTATGGCGCTCATGTATATATATAGGGGACGGAGGAGGTCGACCTAGGGTTGTGCGGCCGTGGGATGAGGCGTACACAACACGGACTCCGATCTCGCCACGCTTACAAAGTCTTATTAGTTTCAAAACGGTGACGCAAACACCTTGTGTCGCGTATTTCGGTCGAAGATCTAGTCGTAGGATCGGTCCTAGGGTGGTCTTGAGGAGTCCATGCTATCTTTGGTCATAGATTGTGTCCAACGAGTATCGTGCTCGCCTCTCGGGTCGTAGAGTGCTCCCAACGAGTCATCCGGTCGTAGGCCTTCTTGAAGTGGTCGAGGCCTTGCGAATCGGGTCGTGGACCTTCTTGAACCGGTCGTAGGCCTTCTTGAAGTGGTCGAGACCTTCTTGAACTGGTCGTAGGCCTTCTTGAAGTGGTCGTAATCCTAGATTTCGAGTACAAGTAAATCATCTCCATTAGGCAAGATCATAGAGTTCTCAAATAATACACTCATTTCTAGAAACGATTTTACCTCGATAGATTAAGTCACGTGCTCTAGCTCTTGTCATAGGACCTTGTAGTCCAACACCCAAATCTGAAAGGTCTTGTGTAGTACGTATTCAAGGAGGGATGTCCTCATCATACTCCCTTCTTGAATTGGAGTCGTCCTCGACTCAAGCTCATCTTCTTCTCCCACGTATGGTTTCAAATCGAAATGTTAAATGTGGGGCTAACCCCAAAATCTGCAGTAATTCTAAGCGATATGCATTATCATTTATCTTCTTAATTATCTTAAACGGTCCCGTGACTCTAGGCATCAACTTTGATTTTCTTAATTCCTAAATCTATCCTTTCTCAAATGAACCCAAACTAAATCACCGGTTCTATTTTGACAACTTTCCTACCTTTATTTCCAAAGAACCCTATACTTTTCAGGTCATACGCTCTATATTCTCTTTAGTGGTCTCATGCAACTTGAGAATAAATGCAAGACGCTTCTTAGCATCTAGATTTATTTTTCAGAGGTTGGTAAAGGTAGTAAATCAATAGGAGCACGGGGTTAAAACCATACACTACCAAACGGACTTACCTTGGTGGTGGAGTGTATCGACCTATTGTAAGCAAACTCAATATGCGGTAAACACTCTTCCCACATCTTCAAGTTCTTCTTTAAAACAGCCCGCAAATGGTGGATAATGTGCGGTTGACAACCTCCGCTTGTCCATCGGTTTGGGGATGACACGTAGTAGAAAGCAGCAGACTTTGTCCCCAATTTATTCCAAAGCGATCTCCAAAAGTGGCTCAAAAACTTCGCATCGCGATCCGAGATAATAGTATTGGGCACTCCATGTAAGTTTAACGATTTCCTGAAAAACAAATCAGCTATGTTTGTAGCATCATTGCTCTTGTGACAAGATATAAAATGTGCCATTTTAGAAAATCGATCCACTACGACAAATATACTATCTCTCCCCTCTTTGTCCTAGGCAATCCTAAAACAAAATCCATAGAAATATCCTCCCAAGGGGCACTAGGAATAGGAAGAGGCATATAAAGTCCATGTGGATTGAGACGAGACTTAGCTTTGTTGCATGTAGTGCAATGAGCCACGTGGCGCCGACATCACGCCTCATCTTTGGCCAAAAGAAGTGGGTGGTCAAGACATCTTCTCTCTTTTTGCTCCAAAATGCGCCATCAAACCTCCTCCATGTGCCTCTGTAACAACAAAAGACGAACAGAGCTATTTGGAATGCATAGCTTGTTAGCACGATAGATCAAACCATCATTCAAAGACATAGTTATTCCATATCTTCCCTTCTTTACAATGTTCAAGCACTTCCTTAAAGTCCAAATCAAGAACATATAAACTCTTAATGGCCTCCAAACCAAAAATCTTATGGTCAAGTTGAGATAACATGATATAACGCCTAGAGAGCGATCAAGAATCACATTGTCCTTACCTTTCTTATGCTTTATGACATATGGAAACGACTCAATAAATTCTACCCAATTAGCATGTCGCTTATTCAGTTTAGCTTGACTTCTAATATGTTTTAGCGATTCATGATCGTAATGTATAACAAATTCTTTGGGCCATAAATAATGTTGCCAAGTTTGAAGCACACGAACTAAAGCATACAATTCTTTGTCATAGGTGGAATAATTCAAACTAGGCCCATTTAGTTTCTCGCTAAAATATGCGACCGGTTTACCTTCTTGAATCAATACACCACCTATTCCAATCCGCTAGCGCCACATTCAATCTCAAAAGTCTTACCAAAATCGGGGAGTTGGAGTAGGGGTGCTTGGGTGAGCTTCTCTTTCAACAAGTTGAATGCCTTCTCTTGCGCAGTCCCCATTGGAAAGGCACTCCTTTCTTTGTCAATTCATTCAATGGTGCGGCAATGGTCTGAAATCCCGCACAAAACGCCGATAGAATCCAAAGAAGGCCGTGGAAGCTCCGCACCTGTGACACGATGGTCTGTGTCGGCCACTTTGGATGGCTACAATTTTTGTCTCATCCACTCAATTCCTGTGGTGTCACAACATATCCAAGAAACGCAACTCGATCGGTGCAAAGGTGCACTTTTGAGGTTACCAAACAAACGCGTCGTCTCTCAAAGCATTAAAAACAGCACGATATGATTCAAATGTAGCTCATGTGACTTGCTATAAATCGAGATATCATCAAAGTAAACCACCACAAATTTTCCAATGAAAGGACGTAAAACCTCGCTCATCAAACGCATAAAAGTACTAGGTGCATTAGTTAGACCGAAAGGCATCACTAACCACTCATATAATCCGAACTTAGTTTTAAAAGCGCTTTTCATTCATCTCCTAATTTCATTCTAATCTGTGGTAACCACTCCGCAAGTCAATCTTTGTGAAAATAATAGAACCACTCAATTCATCTAGCATGTCGCCTAGCCTTGGGATAGGATGACGATACCTTATAGTAATGTTATTAATGGCTCGCAATCAACACACATACGCCAACTACCGTCTTTCTTAGGAACCAAAAGAAGCTCGAACAAAGACAAGGACTAAGGCTTTCTCTTACGTCCACGGTCCGTAAGATCTTGGACTTGTCATTGAATTTCCTTAGTCTCCTCGGATTGGTCCTATATAAAGACGGTTTGGCAAAGTCGCTCTGGGATCAAATCAATTTGATGCTCTATCCTCGAATAGGTGGTAATCCCGGGGTACCTCACCGAATACATCCACATACTCCGCAAAGGTTAGCAACAAAGAGGAGGCAAAGAGCTAGCTATATCCTCAAGCGAGTATAAGATATTTTTGCATATCAAAGCATAACATGGCAACTCATTATCACAAATTTCAGCAAGTTCAGATTTAGTGGCAATCATAACACATCCCTTCAATTTAATCCCCTCAGACTTAGGACTAGACGCCACTTTCTCCCTTTTAGGTGGGAAAACACGTTTTGCTACTTGCTGATTTTCAGAATCATGCTTATCGGTTTTTCTTTCATTTTTAGCGTGCTCTTCTTCATCTTTCAAAATCTCAGCTGGTGTCAAAGGCAATAACTTAATCTTCTTGCCCTTGTGTAAGAACGAGTAGGTATTAGCTCTACCATGGTGCAAAACATCATTGTCATATATCCAAGGCCTACCGAGCAATAAAGAGCAGGCTTGCATCGGTACTATATCAAAGTCAGAACTATCTTTGTATTTACCAGTTGAAAATTGCACGTTCACAACTTTGTTTACCTTTAACTTACCACACGAATTGAACCATTGGATGTAGTAGGGACGTGGGTGGGGTTGTGTGGTCAAGCCAAGCTTCTCGACCATCTCGGAGCTTCCAAGGTTGTTGCGACTCCCTCCATCAACGATGACTCTGCAGCTCATCCTTCACAAGAAATCTGGTTTGAAACAAGTTATGCCGTTGATTTTTCTCCGCTCTCTCCACTTGTGCGCCAAAGACTCGTTGCGCAACAAGGCTCATATGATACTCGGTGTCAACAGCAGACTACTTGCTCCTCTACACCATCAAAGATCACCGTCTGCATCTCGCCTCCTCCACGCAATGTTAGCTACAAGTACATATTCATCCTCAATATCACTAGTACTTACATATCCACCGTCTATAGTGGCAAGGTATGCTCGCTGACTTGGGCAGTCCTTCATGACGTGTCCCATTCCCTTGCAACGGTGGCAAATAATCCCGGTGGTACGACCAGTGGAAGCAACCGAGAAAGAACTCTTGGTCGGAGCTCCGCACACTAGTAGGTTTGCTTACCTCGGTGCCTGTGATGTGGTGGGAGTGTCTTTGAACGCACCCTACTCGAGGAGGGGGCAGCAGACCGTGTAGCTGAAAGTGGTGGTGTTTTGGCTTGCCCCGGCACTGGTCGTGGTGTAGACATGCTCCCAAAATTGTTCCTTGGCCTCTGTTATCGTCCCTGCAATTCTTTTTCTGCCAAACATGCAAGTTGGAACAATTCAGGGACACTATCGTATTCTTTGTAATCCACTATGTCCTGAATTTCACGTCTTAATCCTCCATAAAAATGTGCTATTGCAGCTTCTTCATCCTCAATAATATCACAACGCAACATGCTAATTTGTAGCTCCTGATAATATTCTTCTACGGATCTATTACCTTGATTTAAGCGCTGTAATTTATTACGCAAATCACGTTTAAAAGAAGGTGGGACAAATCTGTTACGCATAGCAACCTTTAAACCATCCCACGTAGTAGGCGCTAATCCTTCGGTGCAAACCCTATTCCACCAAATGATGGCAAAGTTTTTAAATTCACTTGTGGCTTGCCTAACTCTATGCACTTCAGAACTAAGTGAGCATTCAATTTTGTTCTACCGTCATCTCCCAATCTAGATATATTTCGCATCATAAGCACCCGCAAAAGATGGTATAGTGAACTTGACTTTAGCATATGGATCATCATGGGCATTATGTTGTCAAAATTGTTACCTCTCATACCTTGACGGTTGAAGTTCGCCGGCCCGTTATGTCGTGCATCAAAGGCGCCGTGGTCGTGCATCTCATTATCATTATCAAACTCATGGTCATGGGTCGCACCATGAGGTTCCACACGACCAACGCTTGGTGGTCGATTCACCATTCTTTCGGCGTGTAGTGAGCGCCGCAATACTATCGCTGATTGAACGTTGTAATGTGATCGTGGTAGCTTGAAGCTTCCTGTCGATGTCCTCATTAACGGTAGTGCGTTGTTCATCCAATAGCGTCATGAGCTCTTCCCTCAAAATACACTTTTGCGCATCCAATCCTTCACCTAACAAGGTTAGTAGGAGACAAAAGACAACACAAAGGTATTATCCCTATCACTATTAGGTGGTCGAAGGGTGGAATCACACACTCTCAAGCCGCCTTACCAAGCTCTTATGAGTTTCTTACCAAATTGCAAAGGTGGTCTGATCGGCGAAGGTGGGATGTACGATCACGGCGGAGGCGAATACGAGGATCCAATCTGAGGGCCGAAAGTATGTGGAGCTCGGATAGGCAATGTTTAGTAGTAAGGAATAGCAATAATAAAATCAGATTAGCAAAGCTGAATAAAAGTCCACAATACTAAATCACGCTTTGGCCCAAACGCTGCTCCTAGAACTAGCTCAAGCAAACGGAAGGATAGGGTAGATACAAACACAATCGGATCCAAAATCACAAAGCAACTCCTTCTTTTCTTCTTCTTCTTCTTTTTTTGCACTCTTTGCTTTCTTTCTTTTCTTTCTTTTTTTTTGACCGCAAAACCCAACCTAGGGTTTTCCTTTTTTTTTGCGAATGTGACCTTGACTCAAAACTCTTCAAAACCCTTTTCTGGGTCTATGGATATATATGGGTCACAAACTTTTAGGAGAGCAGGGTACAAAGGTAATTAAAAGATACTCTCTCTCTCTCTCGAACTTTAGCTATGGGAAAATTCGACCATCGATTGTTTTCGACCGGTGGTGGGGTGACCGAGAGCAACAAGATAATAAATAGGGTTGTTTGACACGAGTGGTTGGTCGAATCCAACCAGCGCTCGCTTCCATCAGTGGAGAAGCCGAATCGAGTAGGTGGTCGATGGGGGTGGTGTTGTGGTCGATTGGGGGTGTCTAGATGATCGACACAAAGAAAGACTCGACGCTAGAAACTAGATTACGACGACTAGACCAAAGAACAAAGACACCGACGATGGACTCGAATTCAACAACGCTAAACCGAAAACACAATTGCGAAGGCACAAAGTGGTTTGGACAGCGGAATAATTACGATCTAAATTTTTTTGTAGGGCAATTTTCTGGACTCTAGGTGATGGAACAAAACTCACAAAAAGGGATAAACGAAATTACCTAACGGGCAACCTTAGCTCGATACCACTTGATGAGTCACGGCGCCCGATCTTCCGATAGGTTCGATTTGGTTAAATCGTGAGGACGTTGACGCTTTGAGGCTTCCGACCAACGATCGTCACCGCAATTCGCTACACCCGACGCTGTCGTTATCGACCACGCTTGCACGCGATCGACCTTACCACGAAGGTTATGGTTCCCGCAAGCAATCGAAGCAACTCACAAGAACAAGGTAGATGCAATCAATTGTATTGCGGATATGGATGAAGTTTACAAGTGGAGTTCTCAAACCGATAATCGTAAACCGCAGGTTGGCGTAATAATCTAAGAAAACCCGCCTAAACTACGGCTACTTTATATATATAGGGGACGTGAGGAGGTCGACCTAGGGTTGTGCGGCCGTGGGATGAGGCGACACAACACGGACTCCGATCTCGCCACGTTTACAAAGTCTTATTAGTTTCCAAACGGTGACGCAAAGACCTTGTGTCGCGTATTTACGGTCGAAGATCTAGTCGAGGATCGGTCCTAGGGTGGTCTTGAGGAGTCCATGCTATCTTTGGCCATAGATTGTGTCCAACGAGTATCGTGCTCGCCTCTCCGGTCGTAGAGTGCTCCCAACGAGTCATCCGGTCGTAGGCCTTCTTGAAGTGGTCGAGGCCTTGCGGAACTGGTCGTGGACCTTCTTGAACTGGTCGTAGGCCTTCTTGAAGTGGTCGTAGACCTTCTTGAACTGGTCGTAGGCCTTCTTGAAGTGGTCATAATCCTAGATTTCTGAGTACAAGTAAATCATCTCCATTAGGCAGCATCATAGAGTTCTCAAATAATACACTCAGCCCTAGAAACGATTTTACCTGATAAATTAAGTCACGTGCTCTAGCTCTTGTCATAGGACCTTGTAGTCCAACACCCAAATCTGGAAGGTCTTGTGTAGTACGTGTATCCAAAGGAGGGATGTCCTCATCAGAAGGTGTGTTCCAAGTTTCATCAAGTTTGGATTCGTAGATCAAAAGTTTCATCTATTTGCATCTTCGTCATCGGGTTTTTCAATCTGTTCTGGAGGCCGGCAGTCAGGCCGCCCATAGCCGCCGGTCAGACCGATCAGGAATTGGTCCGACCACCAGTTAGGCAGCGTCCGACCGCCAGTAGATTGTTTCACTTCAATCTTTGTTGATATTGTCCTATTGCTTTGGGGTTTTTATTGGATTCAATATTAGTCTTCCGCTGTACTGATATACTGATCTTCATAGCTTCTATAGCTGCTGGAGTAAAGTTTTATTGATCCATTATTTGTGAAAAAGTGAGCGTGCTTTTATTCACCACCCCTCTAGTCGCCTTTTCGGTCCAACAGTCTGAAACACAAGAGGCAAAATATTTCCGTCGAGGATCTGATTGCTAGTCTTGATGTTGAAGAGAAGGCTCGGGCAAAGGATGTGACACCAATAATGCAAGACGGACAGTTTAGAGCGAACATCATGCAACATATTGAAAAAGGGAAATGCAAGGTTGTTTCGACCACTGACGAGGATCTAATAATCCTCAATTAGTTATGTTATTTATCTATAACGTTTTTAGATAAATAATGTATTTTATATAACTTTCAAAGGTACCCCTCTATATTAACAATTTGGGAGATCATACACACCTAGTGGCCATAAGATATTTTACGACCACCCTATATAGTCATAAGTCATACTACAATCACCCTATATAGTTGTAAGTCCTTCTACGATAACCTATTTATTGTAAGTCATACTACAATCACCCTACATGATCGTAAGTCCTTCTACGACCACCTATTGATTGTAAGTCCTATTACAATCACCCTATATGGTCGTAAGTCCATCTACGACCATCTATTGATTGTAAATCCTATTACAATCACCATATACAGTCGTAAGTTCTTCGACGACTACCTATTAATCATAAGTCCTACTAAGATTACCTTATGGTCACAGGTTTTACTACGAACAGGTCATCTACGACCACCCTATGGTCGATAAAGCTTGTAGACATGTGGGCCCAATCGACTAGGGACATTTAGCGATGTATTTAATATACGCAATAGTTAATATGTGTCGTTATTCCTGAAATAACTGCACGTATTAAACCTCTATCTCTGACATAACCGCAAGGTGACGTGGGGGATGCATCTCTGACAGTAACTACTCTTAAACGTGTGTATTGCATCAAACGATAAGGTGCCTTTTGGCGTGAACAACTACCATCCCTTCATATGCTATATACGGAGTAAAGTCAGTGGACAGAGGAGGGACAAGAGGCAATCAAGCAACAAAATAAATAGGAGTCATTAGTCTTAGCCAAACACCGGGGCTAGTATTCATGTATGCGCTTATGCTTTTTAGTTATTGGAACATTGACTTTCGCCAAACACCCCAAGTACGCAAATACTTGAGTGTTGGTGTTCTCTCTTTCCAACCTTCGTACGGAGTTACCTCACTATTTTTAGTGGGGACTCTATTTAGGACATGACACGCGGTTAACGCAGCCTCCCCACCATGTCTTAGATATACCCGTAGTATCTAACATGGCATTCACCAAATCAGTCAAGGTGTGGTTCTTTCTTTCAGCAACCCCATTGGATTTGGGCAAAAAGGGAGGTATCCTTTCAAGAATAAAACCATGTTCCACACAAAATTGATTGAGCTCATCAGAAAAATACTCTACACCACGATCGGACTTAATCTTTTTAATCTTTCTATCTAATTGATTCTCAAACTCAGCTTTATAAGTTTTAAAGTAGTCTAGTATCCCATCCTTTGTTTTCAACAAATACACATAGCAGTATATAGCTGAATCATCAATTAAAGTCATGAAATATTTTTCCCTCCTTTTGTCAATATACCATTCATATCACACAAGTCTGAATGTATGAGTTTCAATTTTGCCGAATTTCTTTCCTCCACAGCCTTATGAGGCTTTCGAGATTGCTTCTCTTGCACATAAATTTGCTATTTCAAACCTTTGACTATGAAAAAGTTTAGAATTAAATTTAAACTAGAAAGTTGAGACATACAACCAAAATTTATATGACATAAACGTGAGTGCCACACATTGGCCTCGCCACCATTCGTAGACTCATAAATATGGTTCACAACCTTATTACAAAAATCTAAAAGGGAAAAACAGAACAAGCCTCCGCATTCATAGCTTTTTTCAATAAAGAGTCCAAATTTTGACACGATTACTTTATTTGACTCAAAGACCAACTTCAACCCATCCCAACATAGAAGGGAACTACTGACGAGATTCTTATTTATTGTAGGGGCATGTTGCACGTTCTTCAAACCCGCGATCTTTCCCGAAGTAAACTTTAGATCTACAGAATAGAAGCATGTGACTCATTCCCTATTAGGACGGAAGGACCTCGTGCGATCTGGTCAGAATAAAACATAGACACATAAGCGCATACATGAATACTAGCCCCGGTGTCAATCCACCAATCAGTAGATTGACATGCACGTATTAAACCTCTGTCTCTGACATAACCGCAATGCGACGTGGGGGTGCATCTCTGACAATAACTACTCTTAAACGTGTGCATTACATCAAACAATAAGGTGCATTTTGGCATGAACAACTACCATCCCTTCATGTGCTATATACAGAGTAAAGTCGGTGGAGAGAGGAGGGACAAGAGGTGATCAAGTAATGAAAGAAATAGGAGTCATTAGTCTTATAAGGCTCATAAGGCTGTGGAGGAAAGAAATTCGGCAAAATTGAACTCATACATTTAGACTTGTGTGAGATGAATGGTATATTGACAAAAGGAGGGAAAATATATTTCATGACCTTAATTGATGATGCCACTATATACTGCTATGTGTATTTGTTGAAAACAAAGGATGAGACACTATACTATTTTAAAACTTATAAAGCTGAGTTTGATAATCAATTAGATAGAAAGATTAAAAAGATTAAGTCCAATCGAATGATTAAAAAGATTAAGTCCAATCGTGGTGGAGAGTATTTTTCTAATGAGTTCAATCAATTTTGTGTGGAACATGGTATTATTCTTGAAAGGACACCTCCCTATTTGCCCAAATCCATGGGGCTGCTAAAAGAAAGAACCACACCTTGACTGACTTGGTAAATGCATGTTAGCTACTGCGGGTATGTCTAAGGCATTGTGGGGGAGGCTGTGTTAATTGTGTGTCATGTCCTAAATAGAGTCCCCACTAAAAATAGTGATGTAACTCCGTACGAAGGTTAGAAAGAGAGAGCACCAACACTCTTGTATTTGTGTACTTGGGGTGTTTGGCAAAAGTCAATGTTCCAATAACTAAAAAGCGCAAACTTGGACCTAAAACAGTGGAATGTCTCTGTCTAGGATATGCTTATCATAGTACAAGCTATAGGTTTCTAGTAGTTCAATCCGGGATATTTGACATGCCAATCAATATAATAATGGAATCCCGAGATGATATCTGTTTTTGAAAATATATTTCATATGAAGAATTCACGTAGCTCTTCTAGTCAAGCAAATGATTTAACTCTTGAACCTACCTCTCCAATTGAGTATATTGAACACACACGCGGACACATACACGAGGAGGATGACAGTGTTGTAGCTCCTTGAAGGAGCAAGAGACAAATGATTGCAAAATCTTTTGGTGATGACTTCACTGTGTACCTTGTGGATGATGTTTTCAAATCTATTTCAGAGGCATATGCACCTTTTGATGCAGAGTACTGGAAGGATGCAGTTCGTAGTGAAATGAGTTCTATTATCGCTAACGGAACTTGGGAAGTCCCCAATCGTCCATTTGGTTGCAAGCCAGTTGGATGGAAGTGTGTGTTCAAGAAGAAACTTAGGCCTGATGGTACAATAGAAAAGTACAAGATTCGGCTTGTGGCTAAAGGTTATACTCATAAAGAAGGTGATGATTTCTTTGATACTTACTCACTATTGCCAGATTAACCACTATTCGAGTATTACTATCCTTGGCTGCCTCACATTGTCTTATTGTCCATCAAATGGAAGACAACTTTCCTCAATGGAGAGTTGGATGAGGAAATTTGCATGGATCAGCCTTATGGATTTGTAGTACCTGGACAAGAAGGCAATGTCTATAAGTTATTGAAATCTTTACACAGCTTCAAATAGGTACCTAAGCAATGGCATGAGAAGTTCAATAGAACTTTGGCATATGCGGGATTTATAGTAAATAAAGCCGATAAATATGTATACTACCACTATGGTGGGGGTAAAGGAGTAATTCTATGTTTGTATGTTGATGATATACTTTTCTTTGGGACAAACATTGATGTGATTAACAGGGTTAAGTCAATTTTATCCCAAAGTTTTGACATGAAAGATCTGAAAGTAGAGCTGGCCAAATGGGTCGGGCCTACTTGGCCGGCACGAGGCACAACACTATAGGCCCAGCCCAGGCACGACACAACCCATACTATTCATGGGTCGTGCACCCCAAGACCAGAGTCGGCCGTACCTAGGCCGCCACTCAAGACGGTGGGCGGCCCAAAGACGACACGACACGAACGAAGATCGCCGCGCACAGCCCGACACGGCTCAAGCGGCCCAGAGAGCTGGGCGCACGCACGCGCAGCACGGTGGAGGAAGAAGGGCGGGTCACAGGGGCGCAAGGACCGGGAGGAAGAATAGCCGCGCCAATGCGCGGCGGAGGAGGCCGAGCGGAGCGAGGCGAGGAGGTGGCTCAGCGGTGAGGAGGCGGTGAGGCTAAGAGTTGAGGAGCCGAGGGGCGAGGAGGCGGCGGGCGGCGAGTGGGCAAGGCGACGAGGAGGCGGCAGGGCGGGGAGAGGAGACGCACGCGCGCAGGCGAGGCAGCCAGCAGGGAGAGAAGAAGAAATGACGGGGCACGGTCAAACCGGGCAGGGGAGGGCAGTCGGGCCGTGCGGGCCCGTGGGCCATGCCTAGGCACGGCACGGCCTGAAAAATTCGGCCGTTGGAGATTTTTAGCCCTTTTTGATCATTTTTTATCGTTGGAGTCTTAAAAAATAGCAAAACAATCAAAAAAATCTTGAATTTTTTTTCTATAAATAGCCACCATACCCCCTCATTCAGCACCCCTTCATTCCCCATTCTCTCTTTGAAATTGTGTTGTGTAAATTAAAATCCGTGTTGAGCTAATTTGGCAAAATTCAAAAAAATTGTGTCCAAATTTGGAAATTTCAATTTTCAGCAGCAAGTCAGTGAAAGAGGCATAATACTTTTTTTGTAATACTTTTATTGCTAGTTCTTGTTATGCTAAGATGAAAGTAGTAATAGTGTTAGTTTCGACTTTGCAGATCTCGTTATGGACAGTCCTTACGACAACTTTGCTCTAGGTGATTACAGACTTTCACCGAAGGAAATTGCGTCCATGAAGGCAGCTCCGGCTGCCTGAAACCAACCAGAGGAGCAAGGCTCCACGACAGCATCATACTCCACGGCAACCGGAGCAAAGAGGTCGAGACCGTCTACATCGGGAGTGTGGAAGAATTTCGACAGGACAACCAAGCAAGACACAGCGAGAAATGATGTACCATATGATATTTGTAAAATTTGTCACCATGAATTGTCAGCAAAGTCTACAGGTGGAACGGGATACTTGCTTAGACATGCTAAAAGATGTCGAACCAAGCAAGGATTGGTGATGAGGCAGACGCAGCTGCAATACAACCTCGACGGTACGATATCTAGCTGGGACTACGATCCTCAAGTAGCCCGCCAATTTCTCTGTCATTTAATTACTTCTGAGGATTTACCGTTAGGCTTTGACGAGTCTGCTTCTTTCTAAAATTACATTATTATTGCGCATAATCCTAGATTTTGTTCCTTTTTTAGACAGACAACAACTAGGGATCTAGTGAAATACTATAATGAATGTTGTAATAAAATAAAAAAACTATTTAGTACGTGCACATTTTTTGTGGCCCTGACCTCGGACATATGGAGTGGTCGGACTGGAGAGGATTACCTTAGTGTAGTTGCGCATTATGTTAATGACGACAAGGTAATGCAGAAAAGGATTATAGCTTTGAAATTAATTGATGTAGCACACACGGGGGAGAATATTGCGAACTGTATTATCAAAGTCGTGGAAGACTTTGGTCTTACAGACAAAATATTCGCAATTACTTTAGACAACGCCGCTTCAAACTCTAGGGCCTTGGACATTCTTACTCCAGTGTTATGTACATATGATGATTCCTTCTTGCTACATCAACGATGTGCTTATCATATTATCAACCTTATAGTCAAATGTGGTTTGAAAAGGTTGAATTCGTATGTTAAAGCTTTTCGCGGTGCGATTTCTTTCTTGAATAATTATAACGTAAGAATAGCCCAATATAAAAACTTCTGCAGGGTGATGGGTGTACGTCCAAGAAAGTTCGGTTTCGACATGGAGGTAAGTTGGAACTCTACTTACCTCATGCTTAAGAATCTTTTACCATACAAGAGTATTTTTCTGTTTTTATTCAAACACACTATCCTAGCACTGACGGTACTGTACTATTAACTGAGCAACATTGGTTCGTTGTTGAGAAGATACTGTCGTTTTTAGAAATTTTTGTGAGGCAACTGTTGCTTTGTCCACTGTCTACTATCCAACTTCTCCTATCATTGTGCATACTATTTTATGGATTGCTACTCAATTGAAAATGTATGAAAATGACTTACGCGATGCTGTTGTTTCTATGAAATCTAAATACCTTAAATATTGGAGAGAAATCTCTTACCTATATGCATTTGTATTTCTTTTAGATACTATGGCTAAAATTGATGCATTTGGTATTGTACTTGATCTTCTTAGTGCTACTACGGGGCTAGACTATACTAACTATTTTGCATAAGTTTGTTCTCGGTTATACGAGGTTTACCAAAGGTATGAAAATAAGTTCTGGGGGGTCCACTCGCAACGACCTCTAGTAGCCCCCACTTCAAGTGAAAATACAAATATGTGGGACGCGATCTTCGGTGCATCTTCTTCCAGGTCTAGGTCTTCTTCTTCTACTACACCAATGACTGCCCAGCCAAGACCCACAAGGAACAGAGAACTATCCACCTATCTGGACAGTGATACGGTGGATTTCAACTCAGGAGGCTTCGACATCTTGCAACGGTGGCAAGCCCATAAGTCAACATATCCAGTGTTATCCAAACTTGCACGTGATGTGTTAACTGTTCCTGTCTCTATGGTTTTCTCCGGGTTTGCTTTTAGTCTTTCTAGAAGAATATTAGAGGAGATAAGAACAAGTCTCACAAGTGAGATGGTGGAGATCCTTCTAACTGTGAAGGACTGAAAATAAGCTGATTCATGAACGCAACAATTTATGGAAAATCCATAGTTGTCGGAGGTGTTCGAAAATCTTTACTTAAACAATGGCACTAACACATAGAATAAGGATGTATAATGTATGTATGATTGTAGAGCTATAGCATGTACTCCTTTTCCTTTGCCAAGGTTTTCTCATTTTGAGTTTTTACTTGGCGAATGTTTTAACAAGGCAATCAGTTGGACATTAATAAAACTCTTTATTACATTTTCAATATGATTGTATTATTATTTTTTTCTATTTTCATGTCTACTTCTAAATTCTACACATTTTTCTATTTTTTGATTTTTTTTCATTCTGACAGGCCAAACGGGCCACACTTGGCCCGATGGGCTAACGGCTCGGCCGCCCAAGATGTAACGAATGCCCGATGGGCGCGGCTCGGGCGCCACCGCCCAAAGATGAATAGTAGCAGGCCAGAATGGGCCATGCGTAAACGGGCCATGCCTAGCCAGGCCCGTGCCGGGCCGGGTCAGGCCACCCGTTTGGCCAGGTCTGTCTGGAAGTAGCTGATGTTATTTTAAACATCAAGTTGATCAAGGATGAGAATGAGATTACCTTGCTAGAATCTCATTATGTGGAAAAGGCCTTGAGCCGTTTTGGCTATATGAAAAGCAAGCTCCCTCCAATACCCTATGAACCTAGTCTAATACTTCGAAATAATCAAAAACTATGAAAGGATCAATTGATGCACTCTCATATTATTGGTTCACTCATGTACTTGGCTAGTGCTACTCGTGCTAACATCTCTTTTGTTGTAAGCAAATTGAGCCAGTTTAGCGCTAATCTAGGAGATGATCATTGGCGCGCACTTGAGTGGGTTATGCGCTATTTGAAAGGTACAATGAGTTATAAAATTCACTATACTGGGTATCCTAGTGTACTTGAGAGATATTGTGATTCTAATTGGATTTCTGATGGTGATGAGATAAAAACTACGAGTGGATATGAATTCACTCTAGGCGGTGCTGCCGTCTCATGGAGGTCTTGCAAACAGACCATACTGACGAGGTCAACCATGGAGGCAGAACTCACAACATTAGACACAACCACTATTGAGGTAGAATGGCTGTGAGAACTCTTGATGGATTTATCGGTGATTGAAAAACCAATTCAATATATACTTGTGTACTGGGATAGCCAAACAATTATCATAAAAGTGACAAGTACAAAGGATAATATGAAATACTCAAGACATGTGAAAAGACGGTTGAAGTATCAGAAAATTGAGAAACTCCGGGGTGATAGCTTTGGATTATATCCAAACAACTAAAAATATGACAGATCCCTTTACAAATGGACTATCACGGAATGTGATTGAAATTGGATCGAAGGAGATGGAAATGAGACCCACGTGAGTTACACACTGTGGTAACCCAAACCTATGTGATCGGAGATCCTGTGAAATAGGCCTGGGAAAAAACAAGCTGTTTGGATAACCGTAGAGTACATTCTTACTTTATATCTCACTCCGTTGGAGATGCAGTACTCTAATTACTGTAAGGCAGGATGATTTTGTCTTAACGACAAAATATCGTTGACAAGGATTAATTTTCTTAATACTCTTTTTATTTAATTAAAGATCTTATGGTCGTAACCCTTGGGGTCGAAGACCCCTGTGGTCGTAAGAATCCCAGAGGTTACTCAACGAGTACCCTAGTCGAATAAAGTCTTGTACTTATTGTCTGACCAGTTAACTGCTCGTAGAATCCATGAATTGATGCTTGGACCCGATCCTAGCATATTTCTGCTGTGTGATGAATGGAACATGTGTCTTTTCTGCTTCAAACCACACAGTGCTTTACAGCCCCAAGCCACTGACAATAACTACTGCACAATTTCGTCTCCTGTTAACAATAACCGATGATTAGTTGGTGGTTTACAAACAACAACTGACCTCTTCGACCAGACACATCACTTCCAAAAGGTGTCTTCTACAGGAGCAACCGCCACATCTTCGCTAGGTATTTAAAGGCAGGTGATGAACAGTAAAAAAAACACAAAACTCACGATCCAGAAGATCAAGAGGCGCAATTGTATTCATTCTGAAGACAATTGAAGCATAGTAGATAATATACACAGTGTAATTAGGGTTAGTCCGTCGCCTTCCTAAATGCACCCCTTGTAAAGATCCAGTTCATTGCAATAAATATCAACTCCATTCTCCTCTAGGAACTCTTAGCCATTTTCCTCATTTTATTTCATATGATCGGTGACTTGATCGTCGACAGCCATCATACAGGGTATTCGTGTAACAACACACCTATATGAGCCCGACTGTTGGTCGCAGTCCACGAGATGTGGGTGATCTCTAAGAAACTCATGAAGAGACATACGAGAATGACCTACATGACCTACCTAAGGAGTAGCCTATCGGCGACCAGTGGCGGAACTACCACTGAGGCAAGCCGGGGTGGCTGCCTCGGGTCTCTCGAGAGGACCCCCCCTCCAACCCACTGGCCGCCCCCGGCCAAGCCGCCTTCGGCAATTCGCGACGACTCCATGAGCGAGCTGCATGCAGGCTCTGCTGCCTACCTCACCGCGTCTTGTGGGCAGTGGGCCATGGGCCGAGTCTGAGACGCGCCGAGGTAGGCAACCCAAGCCAATTAGCGAAATAGCCACCAGCAGGCAGCAGTCCAGCACTTCACAACCCTAATTCCGGAATTCCCCAACGGCCATTCCCCATTCCTCTTCATCTTCGGTTCTTCCTCCCGTCAGGCTGCGGCGCGCGGGGGTTGCTGCACATGCGGCAAGGCGTAGGGCGCTGCTGGGCCCCGGCACACTGAGGCTGTGACTTGTTAGTTATGAGGCACTAGCAGAGTGGCAGACAATCAGACAGCCACTGAGGCAGGCAGGTCGCATACTCGCAGGTGAGCCACTGAGCCTTGAGGCTTGAGCAGTAGTTTTGAATTTTGATATCCTAAAGTACAATTTTAGTAAAATTTGATTTATTGTAGGAATTTTATAAGAAAATAAAATCAGTATAGACAGGCGCGGTGCAGGGGTTGTGGCGCGGGGGCGGTGAGGCGTCGACTAGTCGACTACTAAGGCTCGGCGCAGGTGCTATGGCACGGCGCATTAGCGAGCTGCAGCCTGCATTGTGGGCGTGGGCGAGCACTGCAGCGCGGCGTAGGAGCTGCGGCACGAGGATAGTGAGGCGCCGACTAGTCGACTCACCGGGCTCGGCAGCGGGCCGTGGACGAGGAGAGCGCTAAGGCACGGCACGCGAGGGAGGCCGAGGCGGCGTGGCGGGGTGAGACTAGCGCGCGACGAGCCATCGAGCCAAGATAGCAGTCACCCTCCCGGATCTTCAAAATTCATGGTTCCACCATTGTCGGTTGCCAATTATCAGCAAAGACATTAGTTGAAACATGTCCGCATAAAACTGACAATTCAAGGCTTAGTCCATTATGTAGTTGTGGGAGAGTGTAGCTTGAGGTTCTAGGTGGATGTTCAACCTTAACCGATCTCCGCTGAAAAACTGGTATATCAACAACACTTTAGAATTATGGGTAAATTCGTAGTGCTTTTGGGATTTGGTGGGGACTGTTGGAGTTTATGGGCTTGGCCTATATATAATTCTAAATAAACTCCTAAGAAAATCCCAAATACTCACTCATGCATGGTGGAAGATGGAAAGTTTAGTATCATATTGCTAGTCTATGTGGGAGGAGACCAATATATAAGGTGGAGTTGGTATTATCTAGTTTAAGCAAGAAAAATGAGAACACACGCGCTCGCTCGCTTGCCTAGCCATGCCATCGCCTGCCCGCGTACATGCGCATGAATGGTCCAGCGATTTTGTGTCCTGTTGGCTGTGGAGCTGCTGCTTCTTTTTGCACCTCAAAACCATGCATACGAATTAGAAATTGAAAGTTCGAATTACACTGTTTCAATAGAGCTTTTATGGCACGCATTAACTACATTTAAAACAGAGTAATGACAAAAGTTTATATTGCTTGCTGCTGGTTCTATATGAGGGAGATGAGTCTCCTCTCAGATACATAATAGAGAGAAAACTTACCAGATTATTACCCTGTTCTTATATGCTTCGCAACTTCGGCTATCCATCCCTTCCTCGGCGTGCACCGACGTGTGGAGAGAAATGTCTCCAAAATCGGCGTCCCTCATGATCCTGTACGGGTTGGGGCGAATCATGTTTTTGAGAAGTGTTCACACGACCGCTCACAGCTTTCTCCATCATGCGCTTCACGCTATCTTCTTTGCATCAGACTACCGCGACCTTCGTCGGAGTGATTATCTGTAAGTCGCGATGATATCATTTGGTATGGCTAGGCCTTGCTTCCTAGAAATAAATCATGTAATGATGTTGATGCCTACTTCTGTTAGTAGTGTTCTTGTTCTAGGCTTTGTCTTGTTAGCGCATATATATGAGATAGATATATTTGAGTTAGTGATCATACTACCGTTCATAGTTCCAAATATACCTAGTATATATATTGTTATTGATTCAATTATTATTATAGGAATTATAATAATCACAAAAGTGCGCATATGCCTAACAGCCGCCATAACTGCTTATGCACCACCATCCTCAACTTCTACCTGCACACCCGCACTACCCCCCCCACTTCACAGGTATTAGTGTACTCGGACACACCTACACTAACAACACCCATTCATAGCCACGCTGCCTGCACGATTCCAACAAAGTTTGCCATAACTTTGCTAGCTTCATCAGCCTCAACTCCTAACGGACCACTTCTGGCGAACGCTTCCACAAGCATGTCACAGTGACATCATACAATACCGTGTCCAGCAAGAAGTTGCATGTCAACGATACATGGCCCTCACGAACTTCTCCAAGCCCGTAAAACATTCTGAAAAATCGTTGACCTGACATACCCGCCACACGACTCAATATATTTAGAATGTATGCTAATTAAAATGCTACGTAGACTCTAACAGAAACCAAATCTACAACTAATATATGTTTATTGTTGCTAGCCTGATATATTTGTATCAAAGCGACCAATAAATTATATGAGTAGGATGAACTCACCGTAAAAGGATGAGTACACGGAGGTGCGCCGAGCGGAGGACAGAGTCTCTCCTCCTCTCCTTTTACGGTAAAAGGATGAGTCGTTGGGTATAATCGCCTGGTGAGCCAACAATGAGAGTTATTTCTATAAAAAATGTAAATTATTTTTTGTAAAATAATTAAAAATAGTTTATTTAGAAATAAAATTCGAGAGGAGGCGGGGAGCAGAGCGCGTGTGGGGCCGTACATATCTGGTAGTGGATGGAGGTGATCAAGTCGCCGGCGATTGATTACTCGTATTTAGGTTGGAGCGTTCGTTTTTTTGGAGCTTTGTGTCATGGTTTTGGATCTTTCGGTTTGGAGTTGTGGGATTTGAATTGATGTTCTTTAAATACTATAGCCTTACTGTCATATCTCCATTTTAGTTTATCTGAGTTTTGAAATACTGAGCTACTCCATTTGTTTACTGTGATATATTGTTGTCGGGACAAGGATCCCATTTGTAGCTTTGCGATCGGAAACAATCAAACAATAGATGGACCACGTTTGAAATTAAATGCACTACTGCATGAGAATTTCGTGAATCAATCTCTGGAGAGGAGTTATTGCATGCCTGATGCCCCGAAACATTTCTTTTCGAGTTGATGTCTGTTGAAGGGTTAGCACACATATATTTACTGAAGTAAGTAATATATCACCGTGAATTTACAATCTAACGAAGGACTTACAGTCTCATATAAGGGTCTTTTTGGAATGCAAGAACGAAAAACACCGAGAAATCACATGAATGTCTATTTGGATAGGTCGTAGAAAAACCACATCGATTCTTGTGGAGTTGTAGGAAAGTTGCAATAATCCTATGGAATTTTATGGGCTCGTTCCCGCGTTCTAAAATGGTAGGATAAGATCGAATTCCGTAGGAATTGGATTCCTCTAAATTTCTTTCAATCCAAAGAGACCCTAAATGGAAATCTCTGGTGCTCGAATGGTAAAATATGTTCATGGTAGACAGCAGTTTTAGGCAGTGAAATTCACGCAAGCATGCAACATGCAACTACTGACAACATGCATTACATGGTTTCTGAAAGTTTGTGGCGTTCCCATTTATCCAAAAAGTAGTAGCCATACCCTACATGGGTTGGGTTGGGTTGGGTGGATCGAAATTCAAGGCGAGGTCAAACATGTTGAGTCGGTGATCCTTATATAATTGTACTGAAAAGTTAGTTAGTGATTTCATTTTTTTTCTTCTATATCGGTGATATAGCTAATAGCTTGACCATAAAACTTACCAAAACTTCACTCTTTGCATGGTCCCTTCCCTTGTCCCTTGGTCACAGTCAGAGTAAGTGGGAGTAAGGGGAAAAGAAACAAAAGTTTATGGACACAAGAACAACTGACAAATCGACGTGTATTACGAGTGGTTAGGTCTATTATTTAATGTTTTTTTTTTTTGGTATCAATAGCTTGACCTAGTGTCTATGATGCCAAATACGGAACATGGAAAATATTGAAATGGGTGAAGCCATGTCAAGTGTCATAAAAAAGCGGCGATACGAACTTTGGCAACCAGCTTGGCGGCAGATTACTACTGCAACTATTGTGTGCTAAATAGACAAATACATTATTCATATCTCGGCTATAACTGACTCAGCAATGTTATACACATAAACCTTTTTTGTTGTTGTACATGCATACTACATTGGTTGGATGGTGTAGATCAAATGTAGCTGGTGTAGATAAGGGTAGGATCATGTGTGGGGTCATCAATGGTTGAGATCATCTTGTACAACAAAAATATTAGTGTGTGAAGCATTTTCCTAACTGATTACAAGCAACCAACAACTAGCACATTTGTGATTACCGACGAGCAACACCATGAGCATGTTTGGTTGGTGCCAAACTTTGCCTCGATCAAATTAGCCAAATTTGACTTTTTATGGCAAGCGTTTGGTTCTAAGCTATGGTTACGACGTGCCGCACTTTCTTAGCCTATTACCACACGCGTCGCCGGCCGTTGATGCGACCAGGAGCTGCATCGGCAGCTGACTCCCTGACTCAGCTCTCGTGGCGCCGAATGACCCCAGCGATGGGTTCTTCCTCATGTCTAGCTGGAAGTCGTCGTCCTAGTCATCCCATCCTCCGCCGCCGCCACCGCTGCCCCATACCGGAGGCGGGAAGGGGTGGCTTCTTGGCGGGCGTAGGTGCACCAGATCCGGGCGTCTCCTTAATGACGAGCGGGTCGGTCCACGACCTGCCTTCGACGAGCGCAGCGATGCGGTCGCGGTATGCGGCGGCAGTGTTGGAGTTGTACTTGGCGACGTGGGGCATCTCCTTGGGCACACCCCGCGCGGTGAGGAAGGCGTTGAGGCAGTCGTTGCCCCTGGCCTCTATCTTGCGGAGCTGCACCTCGGTCCACGAGTCTAGGGTGATGGAGCGGACGAAGCTGATGTGCACGCCGAGGCCGCGGTGCTTCTCTCATGGCGTTCCCCCACCTCGCCGTGACCTCCTCGCTCTCGAACTCCACCACCACTGGTGGCGTCGAGCCTGAGGAAGAGGGAGGACAACAAGGCCATGTCGGGACTTGAAAATGCATCTCAGGAACTCTCTGTGTATTCTTAACTAGTCCCAGATCAGTAGCTAGCTCACACAGAAAACAGTGATGAAATACCATCCATTTATTCTATTGAACTAAAAAGATCTTGAAATAACAAATAGTAATAATAACTGGACCTTATGGTCAACGCTTACTTAACTTGCCACGCAGGGCTAAAGAAACAAATAAACTCTTGCAATGGAACGAGAAACTTAGAAAAGCCAATCAACATGCCCAGAGGCAATCGAGTGGAAAACACATCCTAATCCGCAAAATCATCATAGTCCTCCTTCTGAAAGAACTCTTGTGCGGCTTGGTATTCCTCAACAGATCAACAAAGGCATAAGCCGTAAGTACATAAAGCACCCAGCAGGCTGTAGGGAAATATATGCAGATAGTATTCATGCAAGGCTTGCCAAAAATTAGTTGTACGGTTCTTTTGTAGAAAACAACATTTATGATAAATACAATAATTAGATTGAAATGTGTAATTCAAAAGAATAATAAATAATTAAACAATTGCTTTGAAACAACCAATGAACTACCCATTCACTTCCCAACCAAACCAACGATAAGTGAACTCCCCATTCACCAATCGACACAAACCACTAAGTGAATTACCCATTCACCGGGCAAACATTATATTCATCAAGTGAACTTCTCATTCATACTCCGACACATTTTATAAGAAACTCTATCTCTCATGTGAAATCCTGAGCACGTCCATAACCGCAGACACGGCTATTCGAATAGTTTTATACTCGGCAGAGGTTGTACAGCTTGACCCACAAGACACGACTTCTCTAGTTTGTTTAGCATCCGTCGATACCACTGCTCACTACCTTAGGTAAATAGTATAGAGTACGTGACAAAGCCTTTACAAAGCTCCTTCTTAATCCAATTCTGCCAGCTAAGATTTCAACATTGAATGTCTAAATCCGACTGCAGACGGGGCCCTCTCTTGCGCTATAGTGAGTACGCACTCGTAACTCATACTTCCATGATGAACCAAAATTAAGACATTGCTAATTAATTAGCGTGTCCCGCCCATACAGGACATGTGGTTGTATGGTTAAGGCCCAGTTCAATGGCGCACAAGATGAAGTTATTGACAAGTTACTCAGGTGATCTTTCTACAAACCCACAACGTGCTAACCACACCCCCACTATCCACCATCCACTTGCCTGAGCAAAAATCATTTTGTTTAACTGCAACCAATGACATCCCCTATCATGATACTCACATTTTAACAACAGTGGCTAACCACCACGTTTCCATATCTCATTAAGTCAAGTTTAATCTTTATGACACATGTGATGATGAACCCATCGTAACTAAGCTTGACTAAGCATCAATACGATACCCATGTTGATAATACAAATATGTCCAACTAAAGTTATTCATACTAGGGTGACAAAGGATTTATGTCATTCAAATAATCAATGGAGGCATAATGACAGCAGGTAATAACTAATCCCAAAACAGTTAATATAAAGATAACATGCAATTGTATAAAATAATATACTTTTAAAATCATAGGTTCAATATGATCAAAGGACTACGTCTTGCCTTGGAATAGATCCTAGGATTGGTCTTGATCTTGGTGTACTCCTCCTTGCTCAAGATTGTCGAAGAATCAACGTCTACTCGCAAACAAAGCAAGTAAATCAAATAAATACAAAATAGATGTAAAACCAACTCCAAAAATTAAATTTTTTTTAGATAAATAGAGCTCGAATTTAGATGAATTTAGAAATTTGAATGGGCTCAATCGGAGTTTGGATGCAAAAGATATGGGTTTTGAAAGTTTGAAATCACATGAAATAATGAAAAATCAAAATTTCTGAATTTACTAAATTATTTTTCTGAAGAAAAAGGGATTTATGATGTCAGCTGACGTCGGTGGAGGATTTCAGCAGAAAAAGAAAAGAAAATAAATTGGATCCGACACGTGGGTCCCACTTGGCATTGGGATGGCTCACGATGAACTCGGTTCAAGGAGGTTTCGCTCGGGTGAAAATTGGTCTACCACATGGCACTGCCACCCAAGCGCTGACGGTTATGGCACATGGGGCAAAAGAGCTGAGGTGGGTGCTGACTTGGCGATGAGATGGCATAATAGAGAGAAAGCCGAGAGAGCTGGGAGCAGCCATGGCCAGCGGTGAGACTTGCGGCGTCGACAGCGAACCACTGCGAGGTGCGTCGGGGAAGTGACCAAATGGACTCGTTGGAACCCGGCGAAGCTCCAGGCGGTGATGGCTCGGCTCCAGCGGCGGCGAGGTGCCAACGACAGCGAGTTAGACGGCGGCGAGGTACACGGCCACGGCGACGAAGTAGATTGGGAGGCGCCCGACGAATACGAAGGAGAGCACCAGGATGGAGAAGGCACGAGGATCACCGGAACCTCAAAGAGGCTGGAGGTGGACCGTCGGCGAAGAAATCCGGTGATGAAGACACGACGGCGACTCGTTCTTGGCCAGTGCGGCGCGACGAGAACAAAACCGAGAGCGGCGCCTTAGCGTTTCGGGAGAGATGAACAAGGCGGATAAATTGACGCGATGGCCGGATTTTTATAGCCTTGGACGGGAGAATCCGAGGAAGAGACGGCGGCGCAAGGCGTGCGACGTCGGGACTCTAGAGTTCGGGAGGAAGGCGATGATGCGTTGGCAACGGCGGGGCCACCGGGCAGCGGGAGAAAAGCGGGCGCGCGCGAGTGGCTGGGCTGCAGGAGTTGGGCCAGAGGAAGCGGGCCGGACTTGTAATAGTAGTGGGCTTCGGCCTGCTACTGTTCCGAGGAAAATAGAATAGATTTTTTTTTATAAAATAGCAGAAAATCCAATTAGTAAATGAAAAATTGCAAATGAACTCAGAAAAATTCTAGAAATATATCCAATCACAAGGAACCCAAATAAAATAATTTTGACAATAGTTGATGTTGAAATTATTTATATTAAATTTTTTTTGATCTCCAAAAATTCTAATTAAACTTTAACTTTAGCAGAAAAATTCTAATTATTATTTTTCTTTTTAAACTTCAAAACAGACTAAAATTTTGTGATGTTACATGTCAACCACAGGGAAGAGGGAGAGAGGGCGCCGTGGCTGGTGGCGGAGGTGGCGAGGGAGGTGGGCGAGGGTCAAGGGAGTGGAGCGAGCCGGCGGTAGGGAGGAGTTGGGCGACACGGGTGGGGCAGGAGCGATGCGAGGATTCAGGGCGAGCGTGGGGCGATGAGAGGGAGGGGAGGGGAAGACAAGTAAGGCGACGGTCCTTTTTTCATGCTGACGGCGGTTTGACGTGGGGTGGGAGGGGAGTAGAAGATAGGCGAGGTGATAATTCTTTTTTCATACATACAACGGTTTATTATGGGATAAGAGAAGTAAATACAGAATGATAATAGTTAAGACTAGAATAGATCAGTTCCGAACCTTCGCAGGAAGAGCCCGGTTGGAGCTCGGGAGCAGAGCGCGCTTCACTCGAACAAAACCCCTGACCCTGAGCGGCGAAAAACAAAGAAAAGGAGGAGAAGACGAAAGGGAAAAGAAGTGGTGGGGAAATAAAATCCACTTCACTAACCACAATTTTTAAACCGGAAACAGCCGAAAGAAAAGCACAGCATCGCACCAAGCTGCCACCTCTCGGGCTCCCGTCCTCCATTACAACCACCTCTGCCACAAAACCACCCGCAGCCCGCCCATTAATGGACTCCGCAACCGCTTAATTCCACCGTCCATTTCAAACCAAAAAAACCCAGCCGAGCAGGGCAGGGCAGAGCAGCGGCATTGCGGCTCGGGATGGCGGAGGCGGCGGCGTTCTTCTCGCTCTCCGCGGCCGCCGTGGTGGAGGATGTGCTGCGGCAGCACGGGTGTCGCCTCAGCGACCGCGACCTCGCGTCCCGCAGGGCGGAGGAGGCCGGTGCGGCTCGAGAGCCCTCTTAGCCCCCCCCCCCACTCCTGCCCCTCCTCGCTTGTTTATGGTTTTTGCCGTTTCGGTTCGGCTCGCTCACGCGTGTTTCGGATTTTGCTTCGTGTTGGTGCAGCGGCGAGGCGGAACGAGGCGGCGGGGTGGCTGCGTCGCACGGTGGGGGCCGTCGCCGCGCGGGACCTGCCGGCGGAGCCGTCCGAGGAGGAGTTCCGCCTCGGCCTCCGCAACGGCCAGATCCTCTGCGGCGCGCTCAACAGGGTCCACCCGGGCGCTGTCCCGAAGGCAAGCACTCGTTGTGTTCGTTAATTTGATTCGCTTCCGCCGCCGCCGCCGCCGCTGTTGCCAACTTGCCACTGTGGCGTGACGGTGCTGTGGCGTTTCGTGCGCGCAGGTGGTGGTGAACACGGCGGATTCCGTGCTGCAGCCGGACGGCGCGGCGCTGTCGGCGTTCCAGTACTTCGAGAACGTGCGCAACTTCCTGGTGGCGGCACAGGAGATCGGCCTGCCGTGCTTCGAGGCCTCCGATTTGGAGCAGGTTCGTATCGGAGCGCCACCCGGTGTGCCGCCCCGCCCCCACGCGGCCTTGCTTGCGGCTGCAGCAAAGCGCTTATTACCGCATCTTTGCTTTTAACATACTCTCTCGTGGAGCCTGTGACCTTAATGCGCCTTTTTGCCTTTCTGGGCGCAGGGAGGGAAGAGCGCCAGGGTGGTGAACTGCGTACTTGCATTGAAGTCGTACGGTGACTGGAAGCAATGCGGTGGCACCGGGCCGTGGAAATACGGGGGAAATTTGAAGCCGTCGGCCTCCGGCAAGTCCTTCGTGAGGAAGAATTCCGAGCCGTTCCGGAGGTCCCAATCGATGAACGAGGGCGATATACCTTATGAGGAGGCTGGATTCAATGGCGATGCTCATCTTGATTACGGTGACATGGTTAGCTTCATGCTCTGCTGCCTTGTCTTGTCTTGGTTTGCTAGATGCAATCTGGTTAATTAAATGGTTAATGCTTGATGTATTATTTGTCCTGAAATAGTCGACGTCACGTCCGCTGAAAATGCTGGTTAGTGCAGTTTTGTCCGACAAGAGGCCCGATGAAGTTCCACATGTAGGCCAATCTGCTTCCCCTTTTTTTTGTGAGCTGTTTACCAGTTCAATGGAATATATGCCAATTGAATTCCCTTTTTCATGAGATTACCGGTTCCATGAAGTTTCTATGCTGTCGTTTGTTTGCAGCTCTTAGAGTCCATGCTGAGTAAACTCGTCGACGAATTCGAGAATCACTTGAGTAGCCAAAATGAATTGGTATGTTTGGTATCATTTGTTCATTTCTAATCTGCTGTTTTTGGAATGGTTCTACATACTGACATTTGGCAATATGTAGAGCTTGCAATTGGTAATATATAATAATATTAAAAATTCAACTCATTGGGACAGGTGAAGGCGGCTCTAAAAAATGGTACAGAGAGCACCAAATCCTTCTCGAAATCAAAGGTTCTGGTTGAGGCTACTTCTAATTCTAGTGAGAGAAAGGCAAGCTATAAATTGCTCCTATTTATGCTTCAATGTTGTTTCTTCTTTTACTCCTCGAGCAACTTCTGTTGCTATCACAAAGATAGGATTACTATGCTACTATTTTTAGCTTTTGTCCAACATTTTATTTTCTATTATCCTCTATAGATGGATACAACAGAGGTTTACTCCAAACATATGCAAACAAAAAAAGAAGCAACAGAAGTGACACTGAAGCAACATTCAATTCTCCAACAACAGTCAAAGCATGTCATGTAGTATTTTAGTGTTCATTTTCTTCCTTAATTTCTTGATAGTGGTTACATTGCTGTTCATGTTTCTTGTCTCCAGGAACTTAAGGCTGATCTTCAAACTACAAAAGCGGGTATGGAGTTTATACAAATGAAGTACTTTGAGGACCTCAACATATTAGGTAATATGAGTGTGTTTTTGGTGCTTCGTTAAACTACTTTCATACAAAATTGCTAAGCAAATTCCACATTTGCAAATTTTATTTCAGGAAGGCGTCTGTTTAGCCTTGCACATGCTGCCTCAGGTTATCACAAAGTTATTGAAGAAAATAGAAAGCTATACAACCAGGTGCAAGATCTTAAAGGTATGCTCGATCCCTTGTTACAATGAAATGAATGAATATATACTGTCAGTTTTTGACCCAACTAAGGAAATATTTGGTACACTCAAAAGAATAATAAAATGATTAGCTTTAATTTTTGTTTTATGTTTCTTGTCTGTAGGGAGTATCAGGGTATATTGTAGGGTACGTCCCTTTTTACCTGGACAAGTAAGTTCTTCCACTGTGGGTTGCATTGATGAGGGCAATATAACCATAGTCACTCCTTCAAAGTCTGGAAAGGAAGGACGAAAAAATTTTAGCTTCAATAAGGTTTTTGGCCCATCTGCAACACAAGGTTTTCTACCCTGTTCTTATTCCTCAGATTTTTCTGATATCTTATACGGAAGAAGATTCTCATAGTTTTTTGTTTTGCAGATGAGGTGTTTTTAGATACCCAGCCCCTTATTCGCTCGGTTCTTGATGGGTACAATGTTTGTATCTTTGCATATGGCCAAACTGGATCAGGCAAGACATACACAATGGTGAGGACCGGGGACAATGCCAATAATTTGTCCAATATGTGTGAATAATATCAATTAAGATAGCTCTAAAGCAATACTACTACGGAGGTCTTTTGTATATCTCAACATCGCTGTTGGTTTTATATAGAGTGGGCCCAAGAACATGACTGAGCAAACCCAAGGTGTAAACTATCGGGCACTTAGTGACCTATTTAAGTTTGCTGAACAAAGGAAAGGAACCTTCATTTATGATATTGCTGTGCAAATGATCGAGATTTACAATGAACAAGTCAGGGATCTCCTCGTTAATGATGGTCTGAACAGAAGATATCCTTGTTGAAGTCATACTTCTGTCAAATTGTGCTAGTTTCTTTTAATTATAAATTACTTTCACATGGAAATTCTTATACTGTCGCAGCAAATGATTTTCCTTAACAAATATATACATTGGAGATTCGGAATAATTCTCAAAATGGACTTAATGTGCCGGATGCAAGCCTTGTTCGTGTGGCGTCAACAATGGATGTAATGGAACTGATGAATGTTGGGCAGAAGAACCGTGCTGTGGGTGCTACTGCACTAAACGACCGGAGTAGTCGTTCCCACAGGTAACTTCACAACCTTTTCTGTGTAATTAATTGACTTCAAAATATTTTAAGATGGAATATAATGTAATATTTTTGTAATCTTGCAGTTGTTTAACTGTTCATGTTCAAGGAAAAGATTTGACATCAGGGACAATTCTTCGTGGCTGCATGCATTTAGTTGATCTTGCAGGCAGTGAACGGGTTGATAAGTCAGAGGTCACCGGAGAACGGTTAAAAGAAGCACAGCATATAAACAAATCATTGTCAGCCTTAGGAGATGTAATTGCTTCACTTGCCCAAAAGAATGCGCACGTACCTTACAGGAATAGTAAATTAACACAACTCCTCCAAGATTCTCTTGGTAAGAAGGCTTTCTTGCCATTTCTTAGTACATTGGTACTGACTATTGAGTATAGTTTGCATTGTTTTTAATTGAACTATGTCAATGTATCAACAGGAGGTCAGGCCAAAACCTTGATGTTTGTTCATATAAGCCCAGAGAGTGATGCTATAGGAGAAACCATAAGCACCTTGAAGTTCGCTGAGCGTGTTTCCACTGTTGAACTTGGTGCGGCTCGACTTAATAAAGAATCTGGAGACGTTAGGGAGCTTAAGGACCAGGTTTGTTTCGTTACTATGCTATTCTATAATCTTTCTTACTGCCCTTTGTTATTCAAGTTTAGTAGGGTGGTCATGTGTTGCACAGAATCTCAAAAAGAGTAAGACGTGGTTGTAAAACATGCAATAAATATCAATTTACTTTTACACATATCAAGTAAAACATATCTATACAAACTAGTACATAAATCAAATAGTAAAAAATATATGACATATTCTAAAATCCCAAAAGCGAAACAAAACCATCATCCTGTGAACTTTTTAATTAATTAACCATTTTTAAAATTTTATTTTAAAGTTAACCCCCGCAAACTTTATTTTTAATTCTGACTCCTTTGACCACGCCACCAAAATAACATTGTTATGCCATATGATAAATCCGTTAAAATAGCACTTTTTGTCATGGTGGTGTGACAAAACAACACGGGTGGTGGCGTGACAAAAGTTTGCCCGGATACGGGTTGACGTGACAGTGTTGTTTTGTCACGTTATGAGTGGTGGTGTGACCAAAAGGTTAGAATTAGAAAATAAAGTTCGCAGGTTAACTTTAAAATAAAATTTAAGAAAGCTTAATTAATAAAAAAATTATCATCTTATCATGTCAGCTTCCGCCGTCACTTTCTAGTGAAGTTCCATTTCTCTCTTCCCCACCTCCCCCTCTCGTTCATCCCCTTTCTCTGTCTCCTGTGGAAGTACACAAGGCCAGGTGCTGGCGCCTTCTATTTCGGTTGTTCATTCATATACTTTGTCTGCATTTTATAAGTTCCGTTATTCATAACATGCAATATGTCCATAGCACCAACACAATGAACTTACCTGTATAGGAATTAGTGTCAACACCTAACATCTTGATAGTTTTATCTGGCTATATTTAATCTGAATTCGTAAAACATTTACAAACCAACTGTTTTGGGAAATAGAGTACCAGCGAAAAGAAATGTCATCCATTTTGAATTAGCAATGAAATTCTTGACTTATGTCTTCATAATAATTAGCGACAACATTTTGCAGAGTTAATATGGTTCAACAGATGACAACAGATGATTAATATATTGTTAATGATAGCATCTGCCTAGCAATTTCAGGAACTTTGTAATATAAGGCAGGCTTGGCTTACTTTTAAGTTTCAATTAGTCGTTTTACTTAGTTGAGTGTTTTACTGTGGTATTGCTTCTACACTGATAAGATGGCCGAAAAGAGAAAAAGGAATGATAAATGCCCAAGCAAAAATCCTAATTCTCATTTGAGTAAATTATGTATGTCAGAGGAAAGTGCATAGAGTAGAACGCCAAGATGATTTTTTTTTTGAAGAATATCGCTAACTTATTCACCTGGAGACTCCAGGATGTTTGCTGGAACCAAACTTGCTGCGAAGCCTTGATCCAACCATAACCATGGATTGAGGGTACAGTAGAATTGTCATCACTGTCAAGAAACTAAAGGTTGAGCACTGATTTGTTAGCCAACAATGTTCCTTCAACCCCGCCAACTTCTAAATTATAATTTCGGTAATCATCAATTTCTACTCCTCCTGGATGGAATTGGGAAAGGGTGTTCTTCATGCCTACAAGGTGATGCATCACACCCTCACGCGCCAGCGTACCCTCTTGGTCATGGTTCCCAATCACAGCAGCCCACGAAAGTTTCATGGCAATTGTTGCATCCATAGGCTTGGCTTGCATCCGCGCCATAGATGTTATCACCTGCCCAACAAACACAATCACAATGGATAAGATAATAAGAAAACTTACACTAACAGCAGCGCCTGTTTCTTGATTCCCAGATGAATCTCAATAATAAGATACACCAAAACGGGGCAATTTCAGATCTGCGCTTTTAGTAACACACCAAAGAATTGCAAAGCTACACAGATCAGGGCTTCGGTGCATGAAATCTTGGGCCCGGGAAATCAAGAACACAGCATCACAGATCCAAAATTTCGAGGCCAAGAAAAACAAATTGCGTCATCATATCCATTTTTCCTTCGTTTCCATTCCAATCAAGGCAGCTACGTACAATTCCGATCTGAGACAACAAGAAACGAAAATTCGTCCACGAAGGAAACGAACCTTCTTGTGCTTGGTGTTGAGCTCCTTGGAGACAGAGGCCTCGTTCATGGCTGAGTGGCGAATCCTCCAACCCGAACAGAAAATGCTCCCAAATCCGGGGCTAACGGCAAGAATAAACCAAGATTTCGGCTTGGGGTTGGATTCGGGTTCTCTCTCACTATTGAGACGGAAGACGTAGGGTGGAGCGGTGCGGGAGAGGACGAAGATTTGGGGGAACAAGTGAGAGGGGAGCAGACCTTCTGTTGGAGCGTGGAGGAGTGGGCCATCTGCTGCGCGGCGACGACGATAGAGGGCGGGAGGTCGTCGCGGCGCTTCTTCAGTAGGCTCTCCTCGCGGCGGCTCTTGCAGATCTCCACCATGCTGTTCTCGCGTCGGCGGCGGCCATTCTCCGTGTCCACCACCACCTTGTAGCGGTTGTGCCGCACCTCCGCCCGCTCGCTCGGCTGCAGTGACATTGTCATCCTCGCTTCCTCGCCCGCCGCCGACGCCGCGCCCTTCATCTCCAGACCAAGAACCCAACAAAACCAAACACAGCAACAAACAACAAACACAAACGAAGAAAGCGAGGCAAAAAAAGATTCCAAAAAATCCGATCAGATTGCAAGAACCCGAACGGGATCAAGAAACCCAGATGTGGGGATGGATATTCTGCGGATCGGGAGGGGGAATCACGAGCAGGGAGCGAGGTGATGGTTGGAGGGGAGGGGAGGCGATGACGAGGGGTGGGGGAGAAGGACGGAGAGGTGGCGCTGGTGGAGAGGACCGGCATAGGAGGGAAAGGGAGGGGCGTTGAGAGAGGGAGCGACGGCGCGACGGAGAGGTAGAGGAGGTTGTTGGGCAGGGTAGCGTGGCAGCGGGGGAGGAAGAAGGGTGTGTGGCGGAAGGGGGAGGGTGGGAGAAGTCGGGGAGGGGAGAGGAGCGTGAGCGTGAGCTGTTGAGACGGAACATGGGTGGAGTGGTGCGGGAGGGGACGAAGGCGTGGGCGTGTGTGGGCACGTGCGAACAAGAGAGAAGTGGTGGGACGATTCCGCCTGCGGGGGTAAACTCCTACTCCGAATTATAGTAGTTAAGATATTTACAGCCTCTATTCCTATTCAGATTTCTCGACTCAAAACAGCATTAGCAATGAAAGATTCAGGATCGGAGCAAAACATGACTCGTGACTCTGAGGCATTCAACATGAAGATGCCTTCGCCTGGTTTTTCAAATAGGCGACAGGGTGGTTGTGATTTGCTGTCAAGGCAAACTAACTTCAGACAACCAATGGAGGATGTCGGAAACATAGAGGTAATAATGCTGTGAACTTCTGCTGCATTAGATATTACATGTACCTGTTATGATCCACATTGTTTGGTGATAGGGTAGTAATCTTGTTGATTGTACACTTGTCATCATTTCAGCTGCCATCTTATTCTTCTGTATTTTTATACGATCAGGTGTGATTTTACTTTTATACAGGTTAGAGCCGATCCTACATTGAGACAAAAGAAACCAAGCTTTGATCTCCAGGATTTATTAGCATCAAATGATTCTCCTTCGTGGCCAGATAGCAATTCAAGGGTAAATTTTCAGATGAGAGAAGAAAGGGAAACAGTTGGCGAGTATTGGATAGATAAGGTTGTGGTGAACAACAATCACTCGGTGGGTGATTGGGAAGGAGACAGCGCAGCCTTACCTGACTTCTTTGACCAAAGATACCATTCAAGCATGAGGGATAAGCAATACCAGAGAAATAACACAAGAAAAAAGGATGACCATGATTTTGAGCAGCAAAGACCTCCATTTTATTCTACAAATACCGATGATTCCGATGACATTGACATTGCAACAAGTGATTCCTCAGAATCAGATGCACTATGGCAATTCAATGCCCAAAGCATGAATAATTCGATTATTGAGAGTGGTTCAAAGATCAAGAAACCACAAATGAAGATAGGAGAGAGCTCAGATACAAGGTAACCATTTTTTACATTATTATCTTCTCCATTGCAGCAAACAATATTGTGTATTAACTTTGATTAGCAGCATGGAAAACAAAACACATATAACCGGTCACCATAGTAAAATTCAGCTTATTTAAAGTACTATTGAGCTATTTCTTCAAATTTTACAGTGTATTATGAATTATGACTTCAGCATTGCATGGACAGCACAACATCTTTATTTTAGTGACCAGAAGATATAGCTTGGCTTATGCTTCATTCGAATTCAAGAGGAGAAACATTTCGTCCATGAATGTGGATTACAACAAATTTTAAGAATGTTGTTTGCCAAGGTTAATAACAGAGTTTCTGGACTTATGAAATTTAATTAGTATGGAGAATACATGTACTAGTACATATCGTTTTCTGTAAACATCTTTTGTTCTTGTAATTTAGCTTTATTTTGAAATGTTTTTGAAAAAGAAAGGAAATGGAGGAACAAATTTTAATGTATCATACCATTTGCATAAGATTCACCAAATTTTCCACCTGAAAGACTAATTCTTTTGTTCCATGTATTTACACATCAGGACACCAATTCATTCCCAAATACCAACAGCGTCGAGAAAAGCCTCAAACGGATCAAACAGATCTGGAAGGCAGCCTTTAAATGGTAGCGATAGCAGAAGGCTTTCATCAAACGGTAGACACGCTGGTACGAAGTAGGGACTGCTACAATGATCGTGGGCATTTTTTCTTGGTTTTCTTTCAGTGTTTGTCATGAGAGATTGCGAGGTTGTTCTCAAGTACAGCAATGAGTGACAATAAACCCAATTGATTGTGTCAGTGTGGTGAGTTGTGATCTCAATAACTGGTGTGTGAGGCCATTAGCCTTTTTTTATTGGCCTATCGGGCTGTGTTGAGTTCTTGCTAATTCTTTGTGTCTTGTTCATAATATATAATGAAAAGAAAGGAAATTGATTGATGAAAAGCTGGTGCCTTATTTCTCTCTTTGAACGCTTTTATCTTTTGATAAAGGCTCTTTGCAATGTGCCTTGGTTGGAATTCTATTCGATGGACATATGATTTCCTTGAGACCACTCTCCATGAAGTTCATAATAGTGTCCTGCGATATTGGTTCATTTCAGCTAATGTGGCATACAGCTAACCCAACTTTCGCTCTAATTTTAAGGGACTGGCTGCAGAGCATCCTGGAAATAAGGCTTTCCTGTAGAGGTGCGAGTCTGAACAGGTCATGCAGCTTACATTTCAGTTTATCTTTTGGAGAAAATTGCATAATTGTGCTTGTTGGATTCTACTAGAATTACTGCTAATCTTGCATATCGTCTCGTGCATTTCTGTAAGGAATTAAGCAGAACCGTATGTGTTGTATTATTTTATATTGTCCAACAACGATGAATGTCAGAATGTGCAGCAGAATACTGACTTGTTTCATTTGGTATAGTTTTAGCATGGCAGGTTTGCAAAGGTAAATAGACACAATTACTACTATCACAGTAGTGTTAATGATTGCTTGGAGATAAAAACAAAAAATTTGAGGAAGAATTTCAGTTTTTTTAGCTGAAGAAATTCAGTTTGCTATCCTGCAGAAAAGTTTAGAAGGGAAAAGAAACATCAAAACCGAGACCCAGGACCGAATTCCAGTTCGTAAAGATGGGCAACTCACCATGAGAAGTAGGGAGTTCTTGGCCTTTTGGCGGCGGTAACATCATGGACTTGCCGATAGCTGACACGTCTTCAATACCGTGTCTCCTACATCCAGATTTAATCTCCACCGTACATCCCTAGCCTGGACTTCCCTCCTCCCGCCATGTGCCCGCTCCGCACCTCCCTAGCCTCGACGTCACGCTGCCGCTCACCCCAAGTCCGGACAAGGCTCGTTCAATTGCCCCTAGCCCAGACACGCCATGTGGCTCGGCTCTGCTCCTCCCGCTCCTGGACCGCTCCATTGTCGCACGGGTGTGCCGCCACGCCGCCAGGTCCCCTCCTCTCGTGCCTGAACTCGCTGCACCCCTGTCTCGTCTTGACACCAGTTGTCACGTCCATTCATAACCCCATTCATTTTTCTGCATGCAAGCTGCGCATGGGAGAGAATTCGATTCTTCCCGTCGCTTCGCTGTCGATCGCGATTTGTGTTGGGTGGCTATAAATTCTGAGTCGATTGCGAGATGCTTCACTCACTCTCATCCTCGTTCGTTCTGTCATTCGCAGCCTCGGTCGATTTCGTTTTCGCAGACGGTTACGGATTGTTTAGAGTCGTCGTTAGCTGTCATATTAGCAGGTTTTTTTTTTCTCATATGTATTTTCTTTATTAACTGTGTAGTTAGTTAATTAGTCGTATTTAATTAGTTGTAGCTATTTAGGCATAATTAATTTAGTCATTATCATTTAGGCGTAACTAAATTTGTGTTAGTTAAATAGTTGTAATTAATTAGATCGTAATTAATTAGTCCTAGTTAAAATAATCTTACGTATTTATTCGTGCCATGGTTAATTAGTTACAAAGTAATTAGTCGTGATTAGTTAGTGTTAGTTAATTAGTTTTAATTAATTAGTTGCAATTAATTAGTCATAGTTAATTAAGTCTTAATTAATTAGTCGTGCTTAATTAGTTAGAATTAATTTAGTTATAGTTAATTAGTCGTAACCCATTTAGTGGCCTATTTAAGTCATAATTATTTATTTATAATTAATATGTGGTAATTAATTAGTCGTAATTAATTTAGTGGTATTTAATACATTATAAATAATTTAGTCCTAAATAATCTAGTTGTCATTATTAAGTCGTAATTCTTTATTTGTAATTTATTTATGGTAATTAATTATTCCTAATTAATCTAGTGGTATTTAATTACTCATATTAATTTAGTCACAACTAATTTAGTTATAATTATTTAGTCATAATTAATTAATTAAGTTTATACTTAATTAATTGGTCCTAATAAGTAGTCGTAATTAATTTGGTCGTAGTTGATTAGTGTATATTATTTGTTGTTTGTATTTAGTCGTAGTTTTTAATTTCTAGTAATTCATCATTATTATTAATTTATTCACTAATAATATGTGTCTTTCATCTTTTGCAAGTCATACCTCTACTGGAACTAATGGAACCCTTCTACGACGAGCATCATCGGGACAAGCTGTGGATCACCGGCGACACGGATGGCCCTCCACCCCTCGTGCTTCGGTCCGAGAGGCACTACTGGCAGCTCGACGCTCGCTATGTCCCAATCCTTCGAGATACGGGCATGTTGCCTTTTGCGAGGCTGCTCTCGGTCGAACGCTACTTCACCCTAGACGACAGTATAATATCAACACTTGTCGACAGGTGGAGACCCGAGACGCTGTAAGGTCGAGTATGACGACTAGAGAGAGGTGAATAGTCTTTTCTAAAAATATCTAAGGCTAAAACCGATTGATTGCGTGCTCAAGTGTTGAGTATTCGTCCTCCATGATGGAGTGGCTATAAACCAACATCTATATCGAATCAATCCATGCAAGATTGCTTAAGTTGATTCTCTTTATGTTCTTGCACCCTATTTTGTGATTTTGGAGCTTTCTTTGATCCACTCCTTTTCTCTTGGTTTCTGGCCTAGATCTTGGTTGCTGTGACATGTGGGAATACATCTAGGATCATATTGATCATCTATAACACACGAGCAAGTTTTTGGATCATATTTCAGTTTGACTCGGTTTTGAAGCAACCTTCACTCAAACAAAAAAGGTAGGAACTTTGGCATGGATCGTCGTGATCTTTGATTGGAATAAGTTCTGACATCATAGAGAAGGTGTGTCCCAAGTTTCGTGGAGTTTGGAGTTATATATCAAAACTTTGACCTATTTGTGATTTTATTTTTCGGGCTGATTTTACTGTTCATCGTGCTGGAGGTCAGACCGCCCCTGTGAGAGGTCAGACCACCCATGTTAAGAGGTCAGACTGTCCAACTCTTTGAGATTTGAGTTTTTGATGATTTTAGTTGTTTTGCTTCGGGGTTTCGATTGGATTCAATACAAGTCTTCCGCTATGTTTGTACTTTGATCTTCATAGCTCTCATGGCTATTGGAGTGAAAAACGTGTTGGATCTGATCGAGGTGAAAAAGAGATCGTGCTCCTATTCACCCCCTCTAGTCGTCGTTTCGGTCCAACAGTTACGAACCTACCCCACTTAAAGGGAATCTTGACCCTGAGATTCGGGTTGACTAGAGACTAGGTTCGAGAACTCTAACTTTTCTCACTGAACCGAACCTATTTCCCTTCCGAGCGAGACAAAACCGAAACGAAAACCGAACTGACTTGATCTTACCTGGAACGGCGCTCTGAGCTGATTGGGCTGGCTCTATAGTGACTTGATTCACTCGACCTCTTGAAGAAGTAAGTGGGGTCCTGGTGGCTTGTCTTAGAATCTGAGTTGTTCCTTGGCCTTCTCCTGGTGTGATGATCGCCGACGTAGATCCCAAGTTGAATGGAATTGACGTCGGGGCTCGCTTTCTTGGGCAACCGCGGGCATAATGACCGGTCTCGTGGCATTTGTAACAAGAGACTCCTAGAGATGGATTGTTGCTTCCCTGTGGTTGGTTGTTGCTAACACCTGAAACAGCTGGGCGAGGTGTCAGTGCAGTGGTTCTGAATGCAGCAGGAAGAGCAAAATGGATAGGATGCTGCACACTCATTATGAACCTCTGCGGATGATATTGATGAGACCCATGATGCATCATCTTCCTTTTGTGGGATTCTTGTAGTTCATGACGATAATCTTCTATGAGCACAACCATGTCCACCATATGCTGGAAATTTACATAGTCATTGCCAATGACTTGAACCTTCAATCTAGTGTTGAGTCCACACTTGAAATGCTTTTGGCGTGCATCATCCGAAGCAACATCCCTCTGGAGCATAACGAGAGAGTTGGGTGAACTTGTTGAGGTACTCACTCTCTAACAGGGTTCCTTGCTGCAGCTCGCGGAACTCGTTTTTCTTCATTTCTACTATACCATCTGGGACATGAGAGTGACAAAAAACTATTGAAAACTCATCCCAGATAATATCTTGTGGATTCTCAAAGGTTGCACAGTAATTCTTCCACCATTTTGCAGCAGTACCTTCAAGCTGATGTGCGGCGTATAAAACCTTATTGCAGTTGTCACATCGAGCAATAGCCAGCTTCTTCGCTATGGAGCGCAGCTAGTCATATGCATCCAAAGGTTCAGATGAGTTGGAGAAGGTAGGCGGATGCATCCTCATAAACTTTGCAAACTTTGATTACTGGAAAACTTTTGGTGGGGGTGGCATGGCGGTTGCTGATTGTTCGATTCAAAGATTTGCGACTAGAGCGCAATGATGCAGTTCGTTGAGTCATCATTTGGTTCATATTCTGCATCATTATGTTCATCAACTATGTCTGGGCTGCCATGAACTGGCCCAACCCTTGATCTGCTGTTGCGACTGGCAGAGGTGGTGGCGGTGGCATAAAGGGATCCACTGTTCATCTTAGCTTGCCGAGTTGCGGGTCTAAACCATCTGATTCAATTCTCCACATATTTAATAGATGAGAGAAAGAAAACACGATAGGTGAGAGGGAAAAGCACAAAAGGTGTGAGAGAGCAAGGGAGAAAGACAGAACAATCTAACTGGGGCAAGTCGGTTTAACCCAACGAACAAATAGCCAGAAAGCTATTAAGAAACAATAAAAGACGACACTCAAAAAGAAAGATCCTATTACGCGGACTAAGCGATACTAAAACTAAGAAGGACAACCCCACTAAAACACTTCTAACCTAACTTATATGGACGGTCGATTTGATACAAACTGCAGGTCTTGAACCTTCTAGGCCATCCAGCACTCAGATCGTCGAGGAATCGATCCTATAGAAATTACTGAGGTGAGAAATATCAATTTAAATTCAAAATGAAGTTTCAGAAGAGATAAGATGTAAATATCTAAGAATGGGATGAGAAAAGATTAGAATGAGGTAAGAAAAGAATAGAACAAGACGAGAGAAAAACAACTACTCATGTTAATTGGTTGGTTTGATTTAGAAAATAAAATTTGAAATCTTTGACTAAAACGACCATACTAACTATGGTTGCATCCTACAGTCAATATGGCTATGATACCACATTTGTTGGGACCCCGTGTATGCAACCCCGGGACCCTTTGTATATACTGAACTAGTCCCAGGTCAGTAGCTAGCTCATATAGTTGCAACATTTGTGTACTCGAAACCATACAACAACACGACTAAAGAAGCAGACAAATTAATAATACTTAGCAGCAAAAGCTCCTTATGATCAAGATTTTATAGAGCTTGCCACGCAGGGCTAAAGTCACGATCAGTACCACGACTAGATCCATGACCAGATCTACGACCAGGTCCACGACCATATCTAGGACCAAGTCCACGACCAGAGTAAACTTGTAGTGGAACAAAACAAACTCCTAGAAGCCATCCGACATGCCCACAGGCAATCGAGTGGAGAACGCCTCCTAGTTCGCATGGTCTTCGGAGTATTCCTCCTCAAAAAGCGTTGTGCTCCCTAGTTCTTCTCCGACGACTAATCAACAAATAGCGCAAAGCCGTGAGTACATAAAGTACTCTGCAAGTCATAGGGAAATGTATGCAAGTAGTATTTATGCAAAGCTTGACAAGGATAGCTTTATATTTATTTTGTAGAAAGCAATGTTGATTGTAAATATAGTAAGTAGATTGAAAGCACGATTTAAAAGATTAATACATAAGTAAACAAGTTTCTTTGAAACAACTCGTGAACACCCTGTTCACTTTCCAACCAACGATCACAACCAGATCACTTCCCAACCAAACCATTCCAACAACTTGCAACCAGCCACGACCACATTTTTGAGAAAATCTACCCATCGTGTGAAATCACCAGACATTGTCCATAATTGAGGACAAGGCTATTCGAATAGGTTTACACTCTGCAGAGGTTGTACAGCTTAACCCACAAGACACGACATCTCTAGTTTGTTTGGCATCTGTCGATACCACCGCTTACTTCCTTAGGTAAGCAATCTAGAGTATGTGACAAGGCCTTTACAAAGATCTGTTTTGACCTGGTTCTGTCTGCTAAGGTTTCGCCTTTCTCGACCCCCTCTTCCGCCATGTGGATCCATCCATAAACTCGGGGATCACACCACCACGACAGAACCAAACCAAAATATTGCTAATTATTCAGCCAGGTCCACCCGATCCTGGACATGTGGTTGCACGATATGGCCCAGATCAATAGCGCACAAAGTTAAGTCCTTAATGGTTGCTCAGGTGAGACTTCCTCATCCCATGTGCCTCGCGCACCTAAGTGCCTCCCGTACCCAAAAATGTGTCTCCCGCATTCCTCCTTTCCTACCGACCACTCGCCCGAGCATAAATCATTTTCGTTCACTCAAGCCAACGACAACCCCTGCTATGACACCAAATTTTATAACAGCGGCATCGCACCACAATTGACACAACTGTGATCTCGCACCACAGTTGCATAACACTGGTATCACACCACAATTCCATACACCATTAAGTCAAATTTATCATAATTGAATCATGTGATCGAGAGACATCGCATAACTAAAGCATGTCTAAGCATAGTACGCACCCATGTTGGTATTACAATAATGTCCAACTAAGATTGCCCAACCTATGGTGTTTAAGAGTACATGTCAACATGTCGTTCACAATTGTTCAAGGAGTCATACTGTCGAGTAGGTATTTAACTATTCTCGAAAATAATTGATATAAAAATAGCAATGCATGCTGATATAAAACAATATAATTTTATAAAATAGGTACGACATAATCAAAGGCCTACGACTTGCCTTCGTCGAAGAGTTGATATGCTTCGGTCGAGGTCGACGGGTCCAAGAACTCTTGGGAAACGCCAGAATCTATGCGAGTGAAAAGAGCCAAATAAATAAAATTACTTTAAAATAAAATCCAAAAATTACCAAACTAGAACCAAAAGAAAGGTACTGAATTTAGATATTTGACTCACTCAAATTGGAGCTCGGACGGAGGAGAATAGGCTCTCGGAAGGGGATTTGACTACGGTGGTGGAAGGAGGTTCGACTACAGGTGGAAGGAGGTTCGACTAGTCGAAGGAGTTCAACTACTCAATGTGGTCGAAAGAAGAAAGAAATATTCGACTGCTCGACATGGTCGAAATAAGAAAGAATGATTCGACTGCTCGACGCGGTCGAAAGAAGGAAGAACAGGGTACGTGGAGCTTACCAAGACTGAGAGAGAGGCTGGAGGAGGTCGATGGACGGTGAACGGCGGCCGGGAAGCTCACAGTCGGAGGCGAAGAAGGACAGCGTGGGCGCTCTGGGGAACTCTTCGGCGGCGAGGAGGTCGAAGACGGCGCGGGCGCTCTAGGGAACTCTTCAGCGGTGAGGAGGCATGCACCGGATAGACCGCGATCTTACGAAGCCAACGACGAAGACCACGTCAGCGGAGAAGCTTTGACAACGACGCTAGAAGCGGTGGCAGCAAAACTCGAAGTACGACGAAACGAGGGCGAGAGAGAGAGGAGAGGAGAGTTGAGGGAAAAACAAGAGGTGACAAATGGCTTCCTGGTGCTCCATTTATAAAGGAAGGTTGATGGAGGTCAAGTAAAAGATGCATCATGGGTTGATGCATATCAAAACAATGACCTGGACTTGAAGTGAAGATGTGTGTCATCAAGCTTCAAGAAGATGCTCAAGGCAAATGTATGACTAGCTAGGGTTAATAATGTGTTCCTTGTCTTTTACCGGTCTTAGTGTTTGGTTAGAAGACTGTATTGCTAGTATAGGATTGTTGTACTATTAAGAAGGGTCTCGTCTAGTAGCTTGAGTATCATCATGTGTTGATAGCTTAATTTTGCTTGCTCGAGCTCTCCGTGGCATGATGCTATTGTTTGCGAATGTATTTTGCAAATAGCCGAGACTCATGCATCTAATCCTTGTAGCATGTGACTATACTTTGCAAATGTGTTTTTACAAATGGTTGAAGTCCATGTACTTACTCCTTGTGGCATGATCTAAGTTTATAAATGTGTTATGCAAATTGTTGGGGTTCATGCATTTTCCCTTGGCATGGTCTAAGATTGCATGTTGCTATTTCTTAGGACTTATACCATGGTAGTTGCTTTTTGGAGTTGTGCTTTTGATTTGATAAAATATGCTTGATATTAATCAAATAGGTGGGTTGTGTAGGCCTCTGAATAAGCTTTCCATAGAGTCCAAGATCACTCAATTTCGACATCAGAGTCAAAAGTTATGATCTTTTACCGAGTGTCGTCTGTACTGAAATTGGACTACGGTAGTACCACCCGGGAAGAGAGGTAGTACCGCATAACGGTAGTACCGCCCGTTGCACTGTGGTACTACTGCACAAAAAAATTTAACAACTAGTTTTTGAGCCGTTAATGCACACGTACGACCGATGAATAGTAGAAAAGGTAGTACGGGAGTTTGTACAGTGGAACTACCACAAATCCTGATTTTTGAGGATTTCTGCTCCCAATGGCTAGTTTTTGTGTGTGAACTATAAATACCAACCTTGGCCGGTTGAGAAACAATCTTTGTGTGGATTTCATGGGGATATGCTCCAGATCTTAGGATGATGTGACAATTGGCAATGGCGTTTACGGTTTGTCGTTTCACGCGTTTTCGACAAAGTTACTGAGCTTCTTGCTCGGGGCGGTCCGACCGGTCCTTGACGGCGGTCCGGCCGGTCCCATATCGGTCGGACCCGGCCATCTGGAAGCGATCGGACCGCGATGACCAAAAGTGTTCAAATCGAGTGGGCCAAAAATAGGTGTTGTAGACAAGTAAGGATCCCAATGCACTTGGTCTCATGATTTTGGAGCCTCCGGTGAAAAGTTCTATTGGTTTAAAGTTTCGAAGGTTTTGATTTTGGGAGCTTGAATTTGGCTAAGTCTAAGGCGGTCCGACCGCTCACAGGAGCGGTCCGACCGCCATGGGCGTGTCTCGACCGGTTCACTGGAGCGGTCGGGCCAGAATTACTTGAACGTCGGCCAACCGTGGCGATGTTGTTTTGTTAGATCAAAGTCATTGGTTTCATGGCATATGATTTGCATGATGCATGTTTTGACTAACATGGGTCAAGTTGTGAAGAACTTGTTCCCGAATACGTGTTTTCTTGTCTGTGGTTGTGCAGGTTGCTTGGTGGTCAACGACGGTCAACGGCGAGGAAAATCGGGACTAGACTTGAAGAGTTGAGGTCGAGCGATCGACGATGCGGGTGAGGTCAACGACTCAAGCGTGACACAAGATGGACAAGGGTGACCTATTGGCGAATCCATGACGCATGGTGAAGCGTTTTAGGTCAAAAGTTAAAGACGGCGCCGCAAGCGTGCGTGTGTGACCCGCTTGTTGGTGGGCTTTAACGGAGCCCAATTAAGTCAAACCCTAAGAGTTTTAGGCCTCCACTATAAATAGGAGGAGATGGTGGTCGCACCTCGCTCTCTCGCCTTTTGATGTTTCAAAACCCTAATTGTCTTTAGGGAGTTGAGGTGGAGGCTAGGGCTCTTGATGGTTTGTGGTGAATTTCGTGATCCTTGAGTGTTCTTGATCCATGATGGTGTGGATGTAATCCACTTCAATCACGAAATCAATCTATGCAAGGTTTGCTTGAGATAAGTCTCTTTTCGTTCTTGCTTTCAATTTGGTGATTTTAGGGCTTTCTTTGATCCACGAGTTTGTGATTGATTCTTTCACGTGAATTAGCTTGCTCGTGATATGTGTGAATCTATCTAGCATCATCTTGATCATCAATCTCTCACGAACAAGCTTTAGGATCAAGTTTTCGTTCTTGCGGTTTTAGACCTTACGTTAATCAATTGACAATTGCTCAAGATCGCTCCAAGAATTATCATAATATTCGATTGGAATAGGTCCTCAATAGCATATAGAAGGTGTGTGCAAAGTTTCATAAAGATTGGAGTTGAGAATCAAAAGTTTCACCTAATTGCAACTTCGTCATCGGTGATTTTCTTGTTGTAGATCGGTTCGAGTCGGCCGGTCGACCGCCGTCATCACCGGTCGACCGATTTTGAGCGGTCCGACCGCCAAAGACAACGCCGGTCGATCGCTTGACAATCGGTCCGACCGGTTGAGTATAACGGTCGACCTTTGTCTTTGTGAGTCTTGGTAATCTTAGTTGATTTTGTTATATTGCTTAGGGTTTAATTGGATTCAATACTAGTCTTCCATTGATCTTGGTATATTGATCTTCATAGCTTCCTAATAGCTACTTGGAGTTAATTTGTATTGAGTTCATAATTTGTGAAAAAGTGAGCGTGCTCTATTCACCCCCTCTAGTCGCCTTTACGGTCCAACAAGTGGTATCGAGCCAGTTAGTTCAATCTTGATCTTAACGGTCCTTTGAACTTTGACGATGGATAAGTTTTCTACTAAACCGCATATCTTCGATGGGCACGACTATGCCTATTGGAAGAATCGTATGCGCGTCTTTCTTGAGAGCGAGGACAAGCTATTTGGGATGTTGTTAGAGCCCATTGGTTATTCTGAAATTGCTACACCGCATTCGCAATTCTTTTGGCTAACAACAATAAGGCTAAGAATCTTTTATATGGTGCACTTGGTAGACAAGAATATGATAGAATTTGCAATCTTTCAAGCTGCGCATGAAATTTGGAACACTCTCGAAACATATCATGAGGGTTCGTCCCAAATCAAAAAGGTGCGCCAAGCATTTACAAGCGTGAGTACAATAAATTCGAGATGCGTCTGAGAGAGCATCGATGACATTTTCATCGCTTTAATAAAGTAATTAATCAAATGAAAGTTGTTGATATTGAATATTCTCAATCTGAAAATGCCACCCATCTCTTGGTGCAATCAACACCAAGGAGTGGGAGATGAAAGCTCTTGCTATAGAAGAAAATGTTGATCTTTCAAGTCTTACTTTAGAATTGCTTTATAGTAAACTCAAGACTCATGAAATTAAAAGAGTTGATCATCCTAAGAAAGATAATTTAGCTTTGGTAGCAGATCCTCTCAAAAGGCTTTTGATGACTCTTGTGAATCTTCTTACGGATTTTCATTTGCTTGTTTATCCGCTATTCATGAAGAGGAGCTTGAAAGTATTCTCAAAGCGGAGTTAGCTCTTCTAGCTAAGAAATTCACACGGGCCTACAATAATGTGAGAAACAAAAGAGAGGTGGTCCGGTAACATGCTATGAATGTGGTGAGCTCAATCATATCCGCAAATTGCCCCAAGTCGAAAGGTAAGAGCAATCATAAGGAAGGAAAGCCGACTTGGAAGAAGCCTCCTTTCAACAAATCAAGGTATGAGGCAAATAAGCTTGTGAAGGCTGCTCACGGGTCCTTGCCGCTTTGAGGATCAATCCTTGAGCGATGTGGATCAGGGAGTGAGGAGGACAAGGAGGAGGAGATCCTCAAGGTAAAAAGAAAGGAAGGCCAAAGATTTCACCGGCATGTGCTTCATGGTGACACGGACGACATTGATGATAATGAGGTATCTTTTTCTTATGATGAGCTTTCGCTAAATATGATTCTATAGTTGAGCAATTGCTTAGTCAAGATGAAGCGCTTGAATTTGTTATGACAAAAATAAGAAATTAGAGTCAAAAATTAGCAAACCGAAAGTAGAGCTTAAAGCTGCTAAGACTCTTGAACTCGATGAATGTTTATCTTGTCATGCTATGCATTCTAAATTACCAAGTTACAATCGCTCATAATATTTGTGTACAACAACTTGAGAATGCTAAATCTGAACTAAATGAAATTAAAAGTGCTCCTTGTGAAAAATGTTTAGAATCTAGTAAATTGATTGCTTTTGATGTTTTTGATTCTAGCCCTTGCACTTCATGCTTAGAAAAGAACGTGAAATCAAAGATATCTTAGAAGTCGCTAGAGTCAAATATGCTAAGCTTAAGGACAATATTGAAAATACTACTTGTGCTTCATGTTCCACTCTTAAGCTTGAAATTGCTTTGTATAAGGAAAAATCTATGGATAAAACTTGTGATTCTTGTGTCAACTTGAGAAAAGAAAATGCTTACCTTCATGATACATTAGAGAAATTTTCTAAAGGTAAGAAACAATTAAACATGATTCTTGACAAGTCTAAAACTCCTTATAAGAAGCAAGGTTTAGGATTCAATTCTTTTCAAGACAATTCAAACCCAAAAGTCATTCAAGTCTTGGAAAAGGTTTAATTGAATTCAAAACCCAACCTCGCAAAAACATCTTTTAAATCTGCGGTTTTGCCCAACCTTGTATTAATCCAAATGGTGCTTCTTCTAGTGGTACCAAGTACCATTGCACTTATTGCAAAAAGGTGGACATTTGATTGAATCTTTGTTGGCGAGGTTGAAAAATGATAGGAAAAATTTTGATAGAATTTCATTCATGCAACCTAGAGCTTCTATGAGACATGGTAACCTTGAAAAGAATAAACACGGATTAGGATTTTTATCTCATGCAAATCATTATGTTTCTAGACATCCTAATTCTAATGTGTATCGATGGCGGTCCGACCGGTGCTCACCGATCGACCGTTTTGGTCACCGATCGACCTTGACAAGACAAAGTCTGGCCGACCGCCCATGGGCGATTCAAGTCTCATTTAATTTGAACATTGCTCATAACCAAATGTTAAATGAAATCAAGGATAGTACTTACGGTTTGTATACTCCTTGCAGACGTGTGTCTCAAGATCTTTGGATTCCTAAATCTTGTTTATCTAATCCGAGATTGAGACACATCGTTCTTTGCTCCTTGATTTTAGGATTACCGCGGAAAGGGAAGAACACGTGGTTCGTTGACTCGGATGTTCACGCCACATGACCAGGGAACTCAAAATGGTTCACCTCTTTCACGCGAGCAACGGTGATGACTTCATCACCTTTGGAGATGATACACAAGGCGAATTGAAGGAACAGGATCAATTAGGGTAAACAACAAATTCATTCTAAAGGATGTCGCTCTTGTGGACAAGCTTAGGTATAATCTCCTTTCGTTTCTCACTTCTTGATGATGGGTATGAGACTGCATTTTTAAGAAAAATGCTTGTCGTGTGCTTGATTCTCTTGGTGAGCTTGTGTTTGGAATCTCTAGAGTTGGTAGAATTTTTGAGTGACTTTTCGTAATCTCTTCTTTGGATCTCTTAAATGTTTGCTTACATCTTCTTCGATTTTTGGCTTTGGCATCGACGTTTGGGGCACATTGGTTTTGATCATTTGACGCGAGTTAGCAACCTTGATCTCATGAGAGGTTTGCCTAAGCTCAAAGTCATCAAAGATGTCAGATGTGCGCCTTGTAGGCATGGCAAACAAGTTCTTGCCTCACACCCTTTACGTGACTATGGTTATGACCGACGGACCGGGAGATGGTTGCTTCATATGGATCTTGTTGGTCCGCTAGAGTCCGATCGATTGGTGGAAAATGGTATATTCTAGTCATAGTCGATGATCTTTCTAGATATACTTGGGTGTTCTTTCTTACTTCAAAGGATGAAGCTTTTGGTTATTTTCATGATCTTGTTCTTCGTTTGGCTTCGAGCTTCTCGGTGCTTTGAGAGCGATTCGCGATGATAATGGTACGGAGTTCAAAAATGCTTCTTTTGCTTCTTTTTGTCTTTGGCGTGGTATTGAGCATCGTTCTCCTCTCCACACGTCCCTCAACAAAATGGCGTGGTGGAAAGGAAGAATAGGACCTTGGTCGAAATGGCTAGGACGATGCTAGATGAGTATAGCACACCTAGGAGATTTTGGGCGAAGCTATTGCTATCGCTTGCCATATTGCCAATCGTGTCTTTTGAGACCTTCTTTAGGCAAGACTCCTTATGAGCTTCGTTTTGGTAGAAAACCTCTCATTTCGCATTTTGAGTTTTTGGATCAAAATGTTTTATTCTTAAGACAGCAATTTAGATAAATTTGAATCAAGAACTTTTGATGGGGTATTTTTGGGTTATCCTGCTCATTCGAGGGTTTTCGAGTTTTAATCTCGAGACTAACATTATTCAGAGACTTGTAATGTCACTTTTGATGAGACTAGCCACGAGCTAGATCAATTGCTCTGAGATGATTCTGGTGTGAGAGTATTTTGTGGAGGAAGATGAGGACGAAGCTAATGTCATTCCCTCATCTCTGCTTTGTAGAAGCGCCCATATTGATACAAGAACACGCTACGTCTACTTCACCTTGATTGAGGCTCTGTTGCATCATCATCATCGTGAGACTGCATGAGGTCGAAGAAACGACATCTCACCCGGCGCTCCACTTCGCATTCAGAGACAAAGATCCTCCGGAGCATGATAATAGGTAATCTACATGAGCGAGTCACTCGCTCCGGTATAATGATCCAAATCTCTACTCTCATTCGGCTTTTGTTGCTTCTTTTGAACCCGCGATATATCACATGCTTTATCCGATTCTAGTGGGTAAATGCCATGCATGAGGAGTTAGAGAATTTTGAAAGAAACAAAGTTTGGAACCTAGTAGAACCTCCTAGTGGTCATAATGTTATAGGAACCCGTTGGGTGTTTAAGAATAAACAAGGTGAGGATGGTTACGTGGTTAGAAATAAGGGCGATTGGTAGCTCGTGGTTTGACCAAGTTGAGGGGTTAGATTTTGATGAGACATTTGCTCTGTTGCTAGACTAGAAGCCATTCGCATTCTCGCTTGCATTTCTTTGCATCAAAAGGTTTTAAATTATATCGATGGATGTTAAAAGTGCCTTTTAAATGGTTTCATAGATGAGGAAGTGTATGTTAAGCAACCCCTGGTTTTGAGGATCCTAAATATCCAAATCGTGTTTTCAAGCTATCTAAAGCATTGTATGGTCTTAAACAAGCCCCTAGAGCACGGTATGATAGACTTAAGACCTTCTTGCTTAAAAATAATTTTGAGATGGGTAAAGTGGATAAAACCCTATTCATTCTTAGGCGTGACAATGACTTCCGCTTGCTCAAATTTATGTGGATGATATTATCTTTGGTGGTTCCTCTAATGCTCTTGTTTCGACTTTTACGACACCATGTCTAGGGAATTTGAGATGAGTATGATGGGAGAGCTTAATTACTTTTGGGACTTCAAATCAAGCAATGCAAGGAAGGAACTTTCATCCATCGACGAAGTACACTAAAGATCTTCTCAAACGCTTCAACATGGGTGATTGCAAGCCAATTTCCACTCCCATGGCAACTTCAATGTTTTGGATCGGATGAGGAAGGAGAAGTCGTGGATCAACGCGAGTACCGCAAACATGATCGGCTCCCTTCAGATTTGACGGCCTCGAGACCGGACATTCACTTCACGGTATGCCTTTGTGCAAGATTTCAGCGTCTCGAGAACTTCCCATCGCCAAGCCGTTAAGCGCATATTCGGTATTTACACTCTACCCTCTTATATGGCATTTGGTATTCTGCTCTTGACTTTGTCCATTAGAGGTTTTTGATTCGATTTTGCGGTATCGGTTAGATAGGAAGAGTACCTCGTGCACTGTCACTTTCTAGGCACGTCTCTTGTATCTTGGTCTTCTAGAAAGCGGTCTTACATTGCACAATCCCTTCTTGGCGGAGTATGTTCTTCTTTGCTAGTTGTTTGTAGCTGATTTTGTGGATAGCGTCCACTTTGAAAGATTATGGGTTAAACTTTGCTAGTGTTCCTCTTTTCGTGATAACACTTACGCTATTAATATTGCTAAAACCCAAAGTGCAACATTCTAGGACTAAGCACATAGACATTCGCTTTCACTTCCTTAAAGATCATGTTGAAAAAGGTGATATTGTGATGCACTTCGAGAGTCCGATGCTCAATTGGCGGATATTCTTACCAAGCCTTTAGATCAAACCAGATTTTCCTCCTTAAGAAGTGAGTTAGGGTAATTTATCCTTATGGGTTGGTTTGAGGGGAGTTTGATCTTTTCTTATCTTTCCTTGTTCTTTTGATCTTTTATTGTTCTTTTCTCGAACTTAGTGAGCTTTTGAACTTTTAGATTTTAGGCCTTTTAATTGCATCTCATTGTGTCATATTGCATTCATATGAAAAATACAACAAGTGGTATGAAAAATTCAAAAAAATGCATTGTAATATAAGATTTTCTGCTTATCTTTTAAAATTGATGAAGCTTTGCCTATTACCCTTTAGAGCTTTTGTATTTCTATTCTTGCTCAATGTCATGTCTAGTTCTTTGACTTGCTAGAATTATCATGCTTTTACATGTGTAGCTAAGTCTTTGCTATATGAGCTAGAACCTGTTAAACAACTCAAACTAAGAAATTGCAATTTGTGGATGTTTTAGCGAGTTGCGTAATTAGTGCTCCTCTTGTGACATTGGCCCTGTCAGAATTGCTTTGTTAAGCTCTTTGATCTAAAATTGACCATTACTTGAGCTTTTGTGTTCTTGAGATTCTAAAAACTGCTCTTGTGAAAAATGAAAATCAAGATTGTCTTATGCTTAAATTGTGCCAAACTATTCTTACGAGACTGCTTGTCAAAGACATGAACTTGGAGATAGTTTGATGAACCAGACGATCTCATGGGGACTGCTTGTCAGAAATGACATGAACCTCAAGATTTGTCGCCCCGGTAGAAGCTTAGAAAGAGTTTGTGGATGGCTCCTAGTCCAGGATCTTCTTTACTAAGATATACCTTTAATCAACTTTTGGTCGAAGCTTAGGATGAGTTTGTGGATGGCTCCTAGTCCAGGATCTTGTCACTAAGTTAGATCATTAGTCAACTTCAATATTCAATGCAAATGAGAAAAATGTTGACAAATGGGCGTTTACAAAATATTGAGCAAAATGATTCAATACGGGACTTGATTGACTCTTCTTGTGGTCTTTGTTAGATTTTTGATCTCACTTTGACATTTGACATGGCCAATTTCACTTTAGGATCCTGTTGATGAACTTCTTTGAATTTGAAGCTTTGCTTAAATTGATAAAATCTAATGCTTTACTTTTGAGCCTTTGTGCTTAGCTTTGCTATATATGTCTTACCATGATCTTGCTAGCGTTGTCAGGCTTGATATGCTGTTTGTGCAATATTAGAGAAACTACATTGTTCTTTTGGGTAATCTCCAAAGCTTCTTATCAAAAATTGAAAAATACAAAAATTGAAGCCACTCCATTGCACTTCATGCATATTCCTCTTTATGCTTCTTTTGTTTACGCTTCTTTCTTTATTCTCTATTTGTTATTCTGGATGAGAGGAAGGCGTGATTCCTTGATGAATCCATTGTCAAAGGGGAGAAGATGTGTTAAATGAAAAGATATTTCTTTGGGAGAAGATGTGTAATATTTCTTTGCTACTCTTATTTGGAGAAGATGTGTTAATGAGAAGATTGGGGAGAAGTTTATACAAAGGGAGAAACGAAAATTTGAAATTTGATGATCATAGTGAGGGGAGTTCTTGAGTTGCATTCTTATTGTCTTATTGAATATTCGAACTTGAATTGCATTCTTTTATACTCACAATGATCATAGGTCAATTGAACAATTGTTCTTTCATATGGACCTCATGTGAGAATTTTGACCCTTTTCTCGAAATCAAAGTTTTATGCTTTCTTTTGCCTTGTCTCACATGCCTATACTATTACGATGCCGGCTTGGTCATTTTCATTGCTTTTTCTTGCTTATGGACCAAGTTGTGCCTTTGTCAAAGCTGCGAGTAAACTCGTTTTCAAACCTCTTACTTACATTTTTCGGATAATTGCCAATGTGTTCATCAAGGGGAGATTGTGGATTTCATGGGGATATGCTCCAGATCTTAGGATGATGTGACAATTGGCAATGGCGTTTACGGTTTGTCGTTTCACGCGTTTTGACAAAGTTCTGAGCTTATCGCTCGGGCGGTCCGACCGGTCCTTGCACGCGGTCCGACCGGTCCCATATCGGTCGGACCAGGCCATCTGGGCGGTCGGACCGGCGATGACCAAAAGTGTTCAAATCGAGTGGGCCAAAAATAGGTGTTGTAGACAAGTAAGGGATCCCAATGCACTTGGTCTCATGATTTTTGGAGCCTCCGGTGAAAAGTTCTATTGGTTTAAAGTTTCGAAGGTTTGGATTTTGGGAGCTTGAATTTGGCTAAGTCCTAGGCGGTCCGACTGGCTCACGAGGAGCGGTCCGACCGCCATGAAGCGGTCCGACCGATTCACTGGAGCGGTCGGGACCGTGAACTACTTGAACGTCGGCCAACCGTGGCGATGTTGTTTTGTTAGATCAAAGTCATTGGTTTCATGGCATATGATTTGCATGATGCATGTTTTGACTAACATGGGTCAAGTTGTGAAGAACTTGTTCCGAATCGTGTTTTCTTATGCGTGGTTGTGCAGGTTGCTTGGTGGTCAACGACGGTCAACGGCGAGGAAAATCGGGACTAGACTTGAAGAGTTGAGGTCGAGCGATCGACGATGCGGGTGAGGTCAACGACTCAAGCGTGACACAAGATGGACAAGGGTGACCTATTGGCGAATCCATGGCGCATGGTGAAGCGTTTTAGGTCAAAAGTTAAAGACGGCGCTTCGCGGCGTGCGTGTGTGACCCGTTTGTTGGTGGGCTTTAACGGAGCCCAATTAAGTCAAACCCTAAGAGTTTTAGGCCTCCACTATAAATAGGAGGAGATGGTGGTCGCACCTCGCTCTCGCCTTTTGATGTTTCAAAACCCTAATTGTCTTTAGGGAGTTGAGGTGGAGGCTAGGGCTCTTGATGGTTTGTGGTGAATTTCGTGATCCTTGAGTGTTTCTTGATCCATGATGGTGTGGATGTAATCCACTTCAATCACGAAATCAATCTATGCAAGGTTTGCTTGAGATAAGTCTCTTTTCGTTCTTGCTTTCAATTTGGTGATTTTAGGGCTTTCTTTGATCCACGAGTTTGTGATTGATTCTTTCACGTGAATTAGCTTGCTGTGATATGTGTGAATCTATCTAGCATCATCTTGATCATCAATCTCTCACGAACAAGCTTTAGGATCAAGTTTTCGTTCTTGCCCGGTTTTAGACCTTCTGTTAATCAATTGACAATTGCTCAAGATCGTTCCAAGAATTATCATAATATTCGATTGGAATAGGTCCTCAATAGCATATAGAAGGTGTGTGCAAAGTTTCATAAAGATTGGAGTTGAGAATCAAAAGTTTCACCTAATTGCAACCGTCATCGGTGATTTTATTGTTGTAGATCGGTTCGAGTCGGCGGTCGGATCGCCGTCATCACCGGTCGGACCGATTTTGAGCGGTCCGACCGCCAAGACAACGCCGGTCGGACCGCTGACAATCGGTCCGACCGGTTGAGTATAACGGTCGATCACTTTGTCTTTGTGAGTCTTGGTAATCTTAGTTGATTTTGTTATATTGCTTAGGGTTTAATTGGATTCAATACTAGTCTTCCATTTGTCTTGGTATATTGATCTTCATAGCTTCCTAATAGCTACTGGAGTTAATTTGTATTGAGTTCATAATTTGTGAAAAAGTGAGCGTGCTCCTATTCACCCCCCCCCTCTAGTCGCCTTTACGGTCCAACACTTTGGCATTCTATTTCACTCACTTGAGCTAGTGTAAGATTCTCCTCTCAATTGTGCATGTATTGCACCTTGTGAGCAAGGAGAGAGGTCTCTAGTTGCATGTGTTGCATCTAGAGGTGGATTTTGTATCCACTTAAGCTTGTGCATTCGTTGCGCGTGGTGAGAGTCAAGTAAGGGGCTTGGCTTATTACTATTGGTATTTGCCGACACCTAGACAGCGCGGAGGCGTTGTGGACCGATGATCTTCTCAAGAAGTTTGTGAGAAGGCCCAGCGTGTTGTGAAGGTGGGAGCTCACTTACCCAGAGTGGGAAAGAGCTTTCACTAGTGGAATTGAGGTGTTTGGCTTAATTCGTGTAGCCGGTCCAATTAGTTTGGCTTACCTCAATGTGGGTTAGGGGAGACTGGCAAGTCTTCGAACACCACTGTGAAACGTCATTGTGTTCATTGTGGTTTATTTATCATGTATTTTAGTTTGTGCAATTTACATTCTTAGAACTAAATTGCTTATAGTCTTTGTATGCTTACTATCATTATCAATAGTCTTATATTATTGGTGCACTTAGTCAAGACTAGTTAATTTATGTTTTAATTGAGCAAAACCGAATTGATTTACAATTCCACATAAAACTCAGTTTTAGCCAAAAGATTTTAAAAACCACCTATTCAGCCCCCTCCAGTCGGCCTCCTCAATCTTACACCGTGGCACCCAATTCACCCACCCTTGTCGTACGTTGACCAAAGACGAGTACCGTACCAAGCGGCGAGCTCCTGGGTCATTGTCACATTGCACGATCAAGGCGAGTTCCTCTCCACCAAGGGACTTGCGATATTGTACATGGGGGGCGGACATCCTGGCATGGATTTCTTGATTCCTTTATTAATGACATGATTACAGGTGGTAACCAGTTTGGCTTGACTCGGCTGGACAACATTGACGTTGGACAGACTCAGCTGGGCCAGAGTCAGCTTGCTGACGCACCTCTGCCTACTCAACGGTCTCCATACACCATCAGAACCGATATGCACTCTCCAGACCGATTAACGTATCTCATGGAACATGCTCAACGCAAAACTAGGATGCGCACGTAGACGCAAATACGTCGAGCAGACAGTGGCTCAAACGAGTGAGCCATATTGTATCTCGTGTGTAATTGCATTGCATCGATGCTATACGCTTTTGTTGTGCTATATTTGTATACATCTTTTGCATGTTATGTGCATATTGTCGGAGTAGATCAGTTCCGAATTAATGTGAAATCGAAAAACACCGAGGTTCACATAAAATCATGAAACCCCGCAATGGGGAGTCACGTGAGTTTTGACATTTCATGTGGAGTTGCAATCTTAAATTTTAAAAATAAATTTGACAAAATTTCGGTATACACATTGTAATTTGCGAACTAAATGCCGCGCGTGGTTTGGTTACGTGCATTACAAACGATAGCAAGCACGACTAAACAAACCAAAAAACACCTAAGATACACGCGCGAATTTTTTGGAATCGGAAAAAAGGAGGATTGAAATTAATCTTCGTGCCTCATCAGCCCCTTCCCCGTGTCTCAGGACTGCCCACGGCAGCGATGAGTGTTGAAGTCATCTAGGTTTTGCGAGATGGGCTAGACGATTCCATGATGTTAGCAGAACGTAAGGCCAAATACATAATCAGGATGCAAATTGTACATAACTCACATCTTCTATATGGAGTGCAACCGGGTGATGGGAAATGCTACGACGACCGCTTGATCTCGATTGCAGGGAACCTTCCCCTTGTCTCGGGACTACCCACACCAACAGCGAGTGTCGAAGTCATCCATATTCTGCGAGATGGCTGGACGATTGCATGGTGTTAGCAGAACGAAAGACCAAATACATAATCAAGATGCAAAATATACATAACTCACCTATTCGATATGGAGTGTGCCTGGGCGACGGGAAACGCTACAACGGCCGCCGGTCTTAGTAGTAGGAGTCTTCCCTTTGTCCATCGCGTGCTGTGCCTAGTTGTACTCAACTTCTTGTTCGGGAGTCCTCCACCACCACCCTGCTATCCTAGGCTCCTCCGGTGCCAGTTCAATAGGGTCTAGTATGTAAGGTTTCCATCACTGGAAAGTATTGGCTTGCATCGCGTAATTCAACATGTACTTCTACTGGATGAACGCCCTATCATACATCTCCGAACCGTTGATCCATTGGAAGAAGTTGCAACGCATCTCATGCTGTCATTACGCGCGGATGAAGTTAGAAATTAGTGGAATGCAACGTAAGGTGTAAAAAATCGATGTGTGCATAAGATTATCTTACGAGGACGTTCTCGCACATGTAGTACGCCCGGGCGGCGGTGGCGGGGTGTGTGGGCTGAGTGATCTTCGCCGGTTCTTCACATACACATTGCGGGCATGGAAACTCTGGTGTTACCGACACATCCTTCGTATAAAAATCTGGGTAGAGTTTAGCCATCTTGGCAAGCTACTCCCGCTTCTGCAGTATCTTCGCATAAAAGTTTGACGACGAGTAATATATTCAAGATTGACCTAATATTTGACTTGGATGGAGTGGAAAAAATGAAATGTGTACTGATCGAAAAATGACAAAGACGAAATGGTAAAATTTCTGATGGTAAAACCGAATTTGCACACATTTTAAGTGACGGGAATAAAACTTCCCCTTCCAAAAATGGTGGGCATTTAGGCAGTTTTCGTGCACGAATGCTGAAAATGGGGAAATCGCACTATCGAAGACGGGGAAAAGGATGGGTCTTTTTTTCCCACGAGCATGTGAAAGCGCAGGCAAGTGACTTGTCGATGCCGCTCTATCGCCCTCTACACACCCTATGTTTTTTTTTCCCGAAAATGGTGGCCGTTTGAGCAGCTTTCACATGGGAACGGGGAAATCACACGGGCGAACTAGTACGGCCATGTACGCATGGGGAAATCACATGGGTTCGAAAATGGTTGGGCATTTTACCATGTACGCGTGAAGCGGCCCGCTCGAGCCACGTCGTGGCCCTCTACACACCGTATTGATTTCGGAAAAAAAATGTTTCACAAATTATAGAATATGGCCACAGTGGCAAAAAAAAAAAAAAATCAGATCCATCTGTAGTTTATAAGTAGCAATTTTACAAGACAAAACTTAAAAGCGGGAAAAAAATAATTAATCGACGGTCTTAGTAGTGGTAAATTCTTAATTTTCCCATTTAAGATAAGACGGTTCATGGAGCACTGCTGCACTACTCGCGGAGGAGTATTTCGTTACAAGGCACATCACAAGTCACAATGTAGCATAGCACAACACGGTGCACCCAACATGACCGACACATCCGGCTGATAGTATTAATATCGGCACGTCATCTGCGTAGACTCCAGCACCGTAAGTCCGTAACCACCGACACGAAGAGGTAGTAGCAGAGCTTACGCCGACACAAACACAAGCATGGCGGGAGGAGGAGGCGCCGCGCACCTACACCGGCAGCTGCGACGCAAGCCCCATCTTGCCGGTCGAGGCCAACTCATGCAGTTTGAGCAGCCTCAGAAAACGAAAAAGGTGGCTGCCACAAAGCGCACCGTACAACTAGCAAAGAAGCCTAAGCTAGGGCAAAAGGATCCCCGTCTCTCGCCTATCCTTTCCCTGTCCTCGTCCGGTCCAACCCTACAGCTTTTCTTTTCTCTTTCTTTTTTACCTTTAGTATGATTACCATTTTCCCCCATCTCCTCATCCTTGCCTTTCTCCTGTAGTGTATATTTTCAGATTAAGCATCTTGTCTATTGGTTATTATTACATCGGTCTCCTTGGTCAAGAGATTAGTGATTTTGTTTCCTCTAGTTTAGCTTATGCTAACTCATCACTGCAGAAGGACGCGCTACGTAATGCACACTGGCATTTGCGGATGCATGTGCACCCCAGAATCAGGGGGAGATTTATATATATATAAAAATGGGTTATATTTTCTAGCCACATGATCTGCATCGAACGTTTGTAAAAAGATTGAGAATGAAATGTGACAAAATGTTCGATACTCGGCTTTAAAGAGGGGCTGAAATATTCCCTTATACCAGTCCCCTACATTCAGTTCATATTTTCTTTTCTTTTTGGTAATTCAGATTGAGAGAGAAATGAAGGGACAAGCAAGAGGACCGTACACAAATAACACAGGCAGCATTTCTGGCTTACATATACCGGGGCATGTGTGTAAATGAGACGTGCAAGAAACTGGTGCACCTAATGGCATATAAGAGAGGAAGTAAAGAACACATCCATTCTCTTTCTCTGCTTAAATTGTCAAGTGGGCACCGTCCCTCTATGAAAGATACATGCTTATAACTGAATTAAATAACTATAACACTGTATCTAAAGCTTAATTAGATTTTGCAAGAGTTTATTGTCGTATGTGGACATGCTAACTTGCTACGATGGCACATGGGTCCATAACACCTGACACCAAAACCATCAATGGCCAAAATTATCCATTTTAGCTGGCAATCAACCGAACCCACAATGTAAACACACTTTTCTTAATCCAAAGACACTAACACATAGCAATGAGATGACAGGCAGCAACCGAACCCACAATGTAAACACACTTTTCTTAATCCAAAAGTTGTAAACCACCATTGACCTGCTAATGAGCACAGCTGCATACATGACCCCGCTGGCCGGCTGGGCTGGCCACACACAGACACACTACTGCGAGGTTGCAGGACCTGTTTGTTTTAGGCTTTTAGCCTGAACATTTATTACAAAACCCCCTGTATTATCACGAAATCACAATACTCCATCCACCTTCTCACTCTCGTCAGCTAATTAAAATCCTCTCCTCAATCCCCGTCTCTTCTCCCTTCACTCCCCTCACCAAATTCCCCAAATCCCAGCTCGTCGCCGTCTGCATTGCGACGCTATTGCCTCCAAATCCAAGCGCGCATCGCGTAATATCGAATCCATCTCGGAGTCTTCCCCGCCGTGGCCACCGACCGGAGCTTTTCCGCGCAAGAAATGGTGTTATTTCAGTGGGTTCTTGAGAGGATGCTTCTTGGGTAGGACTGCGGCGGGAGGCTGTGATGGCGAGCGCCACCAGGGAGGGGAAGCTGCCCCCGGCGCTGCCTCTGGCCACGCTGATCGGCCGCGAGCTCCGCGGCGGCGGCTCCGAGCGCCCGCACGTGCGGTACGGCCACTCCGGCTTCGCCAAGCGCGGCGAGGACTACTTCCTCGTCAAGCCCGACTGCCTCCGCGTCCCGGGGGACCCTTCCTCCGCCTTCTCCGTCTTCGCCGTACGCGCGGTCTCTTCTTCGCTGTCTTGCCTTTTGGTTTATTTCGGGTTCAGTGTGTGAGGGCATGTTGGTCTCTTGGATCTGCTGCTGGTAGGTGTTCGATGGGCACAATGGCGTGTCGGCGGCGGTGTTCAGCAGGGAGCACTTGCTGGAGCACGTGATGAGCGCCGTGCCGCAGGGCATCAGCCGCGAGGACTGGCTGCAGGCGCTGCCGCGCGCGCTCGTCGCAGGCTTCGTCAAGACAGACATGGACTTCCAGCGCAAGGGTGAGGCTGAGAGATCCTTTCGATGCCAATGGAAACCTAGGCCAACCTCGCTTCAGCGATGTTAACTTTGGGAATTGGCGCAGGGGAGGTGTCAGGGACGACGGCAACGCTGGTTGTCATCGATGGGTTCACTGTCACGGTGGCGTCGGTTGGGGACTCCAGGTGCATCCTGGACACTCAGGGCGGTGTGGTCTCGCTGCTAACTGTGGACCACCGGCTAGAGGAGAATGTGGAGGAGCGGGAGCGTGTCACAGCGAGCGGAGGGGAGGTCAGCCGGCTGAACCTCTGTGGTGGACAGGAGGTAGCTCTCTAGTGGGAAAAAAATCGAGGATACAGCTGCATGCTTTGGAAGCATTTTTGGATATGGATTTTGGTGTGAATTGTTCTGTTTGTTGTTTTAGGTGGGTCCTCTCCGATGCTGGCCAGGTGGATTGTGCCTATCAAGATCAATTGGGGATACTGACGTCGGGGAGTTCATTGTGCCAATTCCACATGTCAAACAAGTGAAGGTGAATTTTGGAGTTTTGATGAAATGCAAGGAATGTAGCTTATTGTAGTGTAACTTGGCTAAGATATACTTCTATGTTTTGGGTAATTGTAGCTCTCAAATGCTGGAGGAAGGCTAATAATTGCATCAGATGGAATATGGGATGCACTGTCCTCAGAGACTGCAGCTCAGGCGTGCCGAGGGTTGCCTGTAGAACTGGCTGCAAAGCTTGTCGTTAAGGTGATTATGCATGTCACTGCACTTGTTAGATCATCCCACACTTGCTATGGTATGCTTGATTGTCTTGATCATCTATTTGAGATCCATCTTGCTTGTACAGCAAGCTCTGAAGACAAGTGGACTGAAGGATGACACCACCTGCGTAGTTGTTGATATCATCCCATCTGATCATTGTTCAACACCACCACCATTGTCCCCAAAGAAAAACCAGAACAAGTTGAGGTCTCTTCTTTTTGGTAGGAGATCACATAGTTCTGTTGGGAAGCTTGGAGGCAAGTCTGCTTTGTTTGGCTCTGTGGAGGAATTATTTGAAGAGGGCTCTGCAATGTTGGAAGAAAGGCATGTTCTTATTTTCTCTTGCAGTTCATATTCTTCAACATCCTTTGCTTATCAGTAAAGTACAAAGTTGTTAGTCATGCAGTTGTTTGGTTGTTTGGCATATGTGAATTTTGTGTTGTCATCAAATCATTTTCTAATACTTCACAATCACATTGTCCCTGGTTTAGTTTATAATATATAACAGGTTTTTGGGATGCTGCAAGAACAAGTGGCTGTGTCCACTGTCCACTAAATGAACTTCCCCCTGATGATGCACTTGTCTTTTTTCAATCAGTTGTTCAATCTCATTTCTAGCTATTTAAATTTCATGAAAATGCAGTAAATAAACATCGCACAAATCATTCATGAATTATCATGATGTAGCTTATTTTGGATCCCGGTCATGCCTTTGTGTTTGGTGTTATTGAATTACTCATTAGTTCGAGACTTTGAATCAGTGCAGTAGAAACCTATTTTGTCAATCTCTCTTGGTTAGTTCATATATCTGGTGTACTTGGCAATTCCATAATACATACTCACAATCACACCGACACCGTTCTGTTCTTTTGTTATGGAATTGCTCATTTCTGATGTTCCTTTGCATAATTTCTGGCACAGGATAATCCTTGAGGGATTAACTTTTGAAACTTTTTGTTGACATGTTGAGTCACTTAAATATATAGGCCTTTCTAGTTGAAAATTAAAAAGGTAGTCCGGGGTAAAAAAGAGCTAAGTAATATGGTTGATGCGGATTTTGGATACAGCAATTCTGTGTCATTTCCTTGCACTTTGCTTCTTCCAGTTCAGGAACTTTTGTAATATAAAAGAATATCACTTTTCTTAGTTTGCATTTGTCTTGCAGTAGTTGGTGGTCTAGGAGATTGGGTTGTATGCCACTATAGGCCTTCAATGTATGGCACCATTCCTACTTTTCTTGTTGTCTTATCGGTCAAAGGTCCAGGTTTACAAGAATAGTTAGTACCGGAATGAACAAACTGCACCAACATTAGGAGCGTTTCACTTGGGCAGTTGGGCTACTCCATAGATAATTAATCTCCTCAATCATCACATGCTTCTCTTACCGCTTTGCCTGTTCGGCTGTTGAGATATATTGGTGATTGATGTTTCGTTTGTTGAGGAATACCACCCTGGTGTTACTTCACTGTCTGCTCATTTTAAGATGTTCAACAGTACCCTAACATCCTATCCATACTTATGCAGGTTGGGTAGGAATTTTCCGTCAAAAGCAAATTTGCCTCCATTTCACTGTGCGATCTGCCAAGTGGACCAAGTGTCATCTGAAGACTTAATGACAGATAATGGAGGTGGTTACTGTTCTGCTCCATCAACACCAGGGGGCGGTCCTTATCTTTGTTCAGACTGTAGGAAAAAGAAGGATGCGATGGAAGGTAAAAGATCTAGCCGCTCGACCGCATGCAGGTGAAGTACCAGTAGGCCTCGCTGGTCCTTGTCCATGCAAACTAGTCTTCCAGTTTGAATTTCTGCTCCATGTAAAAAAAGGAGAATAATCTGTTTGTTGCTGGATCCAAGTATTATTTGGGGCAACTAACTGTACTATAGCCTGAATTGAACAAATTGGGCTACTAACAAGCTTGGTGTCTATCAACAGCGCTGATGACATTTCCATTGCTTTGAGAATATAGCTCACAGAATTTCAATCTTGTGGTTTTTTTTGTGTACCTTAGTATGTAAAGTGAAATTACTAGCTTAACGATGTTTGAGAAAGCAATGGCAAGGCTCCTCATTGCCACTTTGGAATGTATTTTGTATGGAGCCGAACAGACTAATGTTTGATGATATCCTGGTTTTTTTGTACCTTAGTATATAAAGTGAAATTACTAGCTTAACGATGTTTGAGAAAGCAATGGCAAGGCTCCTCGTTGCCACTTTGGAATGTATTTTGTATGGAGCCGAACAGATCAATGTCTGATGCTATCCTGATGAATGCTACTACAGTACTCTGTGTTTTACTGGATTGGCTTTCGTTGTATTTGTCTTATTGTTAGACCAGGTGGATTGGTTGTAAAAGACTATATGGACTGGTTGTAGACTTTGTGATGATGAATAATTGACGTTTGGGTTGCATTGATATTTGCGGCTGTGAAAGTTTTGATTGTTGGATTTTCAATGTGAGTGGTCGGATTATGCTTTGTATCGGGTGGTCTAATTGGTGATACTCGATGATCCTTTTCAACTAGACTCAGAGTACTGTAGATATGAGTACTGTAGTTTCGAGTACCAAGTAATATAGTTCAGAGTATTGTAGCTTCGAGTACTGTAACTCCGAGTACTGAGTGCTAGTTTTTCGAGTACTGTAGATCCGAGTGCCGAGTGATAGAGCTCTGCGTAATGTACTCAGCCGTAAGTCAAGGTGTGTATCGAGTACGAAGGGCGGTCGGAATTGCATGGTCGAAGGCCAGGAAGCTGCAGTGTACGATCGATGGTCGAATGTACAGTGTATGGTCGATGGTTGAAGCTACAGTGACTGGTCGATGATCGAAGCTACAATGACTGGTCGATAGTTGTGGGCTTCGTGGTCGGTAGTCGTAGGCTTCGTGATTGGTAGCTGTGGGCTTTGTGCTCGGTAGTCGTAGGCTTCGGCTCGGTTGTCGTAAACTTCTGGTAAGTGGTCGTAGGCTTTGCAATCAATGATCGTAAGTTCCTAATCGGTGGTTGTAAGCTTATAGTAAGTAATTGTAGGCTTCGAGTGCTTCAAATCTTGTTTTCTTCGAGTACTTTGAGTACTCGATTCTGGCTGGACAGCGGTATAACCGACGTGTACACAGTGGTAAGACTAGTTTTACAGAGTGATATCGAGTTGTTTTTTTTCGAAAGCTGGAATTTAAGGTCATGGATGATCTGATTCGTGTTTATTGATAAACGAGAGTGTGATATGCGTGTGTCAACTGATATTGATCAAGTTGGAGAACTTGTGCCAGGAAAACGTTCTTTGATTTTTGCATGTGCAGGTTGAGCGTGGAGACGGTCATGGTCGCTGACGAGGAAGACCAGAACTTGGAGGGGGAAATCCAAGGTTCAGATGGTCGTGGATGTCATGGGGTGGTCGTGCTCACGTTGAGGCACATCGAGATCAAAGATGAATGTATGATATGTGGTCGAAGCTACAGGAGGTGCTGTTCTGGAGGCTTCGACGTGTGAAAGGTTATGGAAGGCTTTCATAACTGGAAGGTTGAGAGATTTTACCGTGATTTGAGGGGTTTTAGTTCCCTTTTTTCACGGAAGAGATATGATTACGTGTCTGTGTTGATAAGGACACGGTTTAGGGTCCTAACATATAAAGGTCGAAGAGGTTAAGAGTAACGGGGGCTTGGAGAGGCTTTTGGGAGGCTTCTGGCGGTGGATTTCGGCAGAGAGTGTTTCGATGTTTTATGCTAGGGTTTTAGGGGTGCCGTGAGAGTACTTTGTAGCCACAAAACATGTTTGAGCAATGTCGTATGGGTGGCCCCACTGGCCCCAACGATCCAGTGAAACCCACAGGGCAGACCCCGCAACCCACGAGCACGAAGGCCCCCTCCCCGGGGGGCGTCAGATGTGCCTTCGAGTATACTCCGGAGATAATCCAGAGCCTCCCTAAAGGGTTTCTGGAGCTCCGCGAGGCCTGAAGCAGTAGGTCCTCCGGGGCTATCTCGGAGAAGGTTCGGAGCCTCTCCGAAGGGTCTTTGGAGCCCCGCAAAGCCCAGAGCAGTGGGTCCTCTGGGGCCACCTCGGAGAAAGCCCGGAGCCCCTCTGAAGGGTCTTCGGAGCCCTGTGAGGCCCAAAGCAGTGGGTCCTCTGAGACCACCTCGGTGAAGACCTGGAGCCCCTCCGAAGGGTCTTCGGGGTCTCGCGAGGCCCGAAGTAGCAGGTTCTCTGGGATCACACTAGGAGAAGCCCGAAGATGGAGCACTTTGGGAGCTAGTGAACCAGGTGCACCAGCCGGATAGACCAGGCCTGAGCCCCACCGTGAGCTGAAGCCTACGCGTAGACAGGGAAAAGTACCTGCGGCCCCTACACGTACAATACATTTTTAGGGTTAGGATGGGTAATGTGAGTACCCTGTTTTAGAAGGCTATAAATAGGCATCCCCCCATGTAAAGGAGAGATTCAGTTTTTTGGAATAATCAATACACATATTTTTCTGACAGCTGGTCCCTTCTCCTGAGTACTCTTTGCTCCCCCCCCCGAGTGTACCGAGGGTCCCTCTCTCTTACTGTCTAGCTTTCTTTTGCTATGACAATCAATAACGGATCAGAGCTATTCCAAGAAAAAAATTGTCATCTCTGTCGTCGTGTGCTTCTGAACATTGTGTTCGACTTATTCTCTTTCATCACCGATTGGTTGTTGTTCTGTCTTCGACCAGTTCTTTTGTCGATCTGTCTTCGACTAATTCTCGTTCCAAGCGGTCTTCGACTTGCTCTCGTTCCAAGCAGTGCTTGACGTTCTGAAGTCTTAGGACGGAAGTGTTGGACCGAAAAGGCGACTAGAGGGGGGGGGGGTGAATAGGAGCACACTCACTTTTTTACAAATAATGGATTCAACACAATTTCACTCCAGTAGCTATGGAAGCTATGAAGATCAGTGTATCAGTACAGCGGAAGACTAATATTGAATCCAATATAAACACCTAAGCAAAACGATAAAAACACCAAAGATTAAAGCACATCAGTGTGCTGCCGGTCGGACCGCTGGCCTTGGGCGGTCAGACCGATTTCCGGCCGGTCTGACCAGTGGCCACGGCCGTTCTGACCACCGACCTCTAGAACAGATCGAAAACCCGATGACGAAGATGCAAATAGATGAAACTTTTGATCTAATAATCCGAACTTGATAAAATTTGGAACACACCTTCTTTATGATATCAGGGACCTATTCCAATCGAAGTTTATGACAATTCTCGAAAGAATAGCGATCCTTTTCGATTTGATTGAAGAAGGGTTCAAAACCGGAAAAAAAAACTTGATCCAAGATCTTGCTCGTGGGTGATTGATGATCAAGATGATCCTAGAAAGATTCGCACACGTCACAACAAGCTAGATCACGTGAAGAATTGAATAAAAAACTCGCGGATCAAAGAAAGACCTAAAATCATCAAATAGAGAGAAAGAACACAATGAGACAAAATATTGATCAAACTTTCCTTTGATTGATTGATATGATCTGGGCTTACAGCCACTCCATCAATGGAGGACAATACTCAATCCAAGAGCACGAAAATCACATCAAACATTAAGAACTCTAGCCTCCACAAAAGCTCTCTCTAAGAAAATTAGGGTTTACAAAAATTGCAAAAGAGAGAAAAGCGGAGGTGCAGCCACCTCCCTCTCCTATTTATAGTGGAGGCTTAGACCTTCTAGAAGTTTGACTCTATTGGGCTCCCGTTAAGACCCAAAACAAACGGGACACTTACGCACGTATTTTAATACGCCGTCTTTAACATCCCTTGACCTAACTAGCTACACCTTGCGCCATCTTGCGCCTCGGATTAGCTAATAGGTCACCCTTGTCCATCTTGCACCACGCTTGAGTACATTGACCTCACCCGGCATCGTCGATCGTTCTGGACCTCAGCTCTCCAATCCTAGTTCCGATCATCCTCGCCGTTGACCACCAAGCAACCTGCACAATAATAGACAAGTAAACCAAATTTGGGAACAAGTTCTTCACAACTTGACCTATGTTAGTCAAAACATGCAACATATATGCTCTGAAACTCATGACTTTGACCTAGCAACCGAACAATGCCGCCACGACAGGAGACGAACCAAGTGGAAACTGGTCAGACCGTCCCTCGGGCCGGTCTAACTACCCACCCTGGCCGGTCTGTCCGCCACCTATGGGTCGGTCAGACCGCCAGCTGGGACTTAGCCATTTTTCCTCTCTAGAAAACCGAAACCTACTGGAATTTTCAAACCAATAGAACTTTTGACTGGTGACTCCAAAAATTATGGGACCAAGTGCAATAGAATCTCCTCTCTTGCCTACACTCTCCATTTTTGGCCCAGCTCAAAATACCACTTTCTGACATTCCTGGTCCGACCGCCGCTTATGGCCGGTCAGACCGATTTGGGACCGGTCTGACCGCCGCACCTGGCCGGTCAGACCAGTTCCGACCTGACAGAACTGAACTTTGTTGAAAACACGTGAAACGACAAAACGTAAACGTCATTGCCAATTGTCATATCATCCTAAGATCTGGAGCATATCCCCATGATATCCACAGGAAGAAATATGGTAGACGAACACTTTCAACTAGGTGGTCGAAACCCCCATGATTAGGTCGCCTTGATCATCTTCAATCATGTGCTGTGCTGGTTAACTGATTGTCGACAATAGCATCGACTGGCAGAGCGGTTTCGACCATGACAACAAGGATGCTTCTCGTACGGATACGTTGTATTTGGTTGCCGATTGAATTCATAGCAGATACACTTTGTTAAGTTATAAAAGAAAACACTACAGTCATTCACCTCCTCTGATTGTCGATTCTACACTTATTATTTCTCTTTTAGATCTTATCTGCGAGCATACAATGAAGCAACTCGTCTGGCAGTAAGATGAAAACTCTTTCTTGGAGAGTGATAGATATCCTAACGCAATGTTGTACAGTTGCTTTCGTGCTGTGTTCGGATGACATTGCGACGGGAGAAAGACAGAATGAACTATGGTATTTGGGTTGTCTTTTATGTTTACAAATTGCCCTCTTCTTGAAAAACTGTTTCATGTTCCTGCCTACCTACAGCTGATGGTTTTATTGTTAAGATAAGAATTACTGCTTAGAAGAAAATGATGCCTTGCCGGATCTGAGTGAATGATTGATGAATGCATCGATGAGACCCAATATTTTCTCCTCTTAGTTCTCTGGAGCAAATGGGTACAAGTACAACATATCAGTGTGGTTCGGCCGGGGACTCATGCCAGCTAACTGCCATGTCCTGAAGATCTGAAACATCAAAGTATTTGTTTGTTGATGCCTAGTACTGCCAGTTAGCCCATGTAAATTCGTAAAGAGACCACACCTTTATTTTTAGGAATTAAAGATACCATATCTATGCCATTGAAGAGCTTATTTCATTTCACTGTTCTTTGTGAGCAGAGAAAGATTACAAGTGGACATCCTGAAACAGCACACGAGCATTTGACACAAAACCGAACAACGTCTAAGCACTAGATACAAGTTTTTTTAGAGAGCGAGAGAGAGAAGCGCCTTTTACACACAGGAGATTATGGATTTTAACATTAAAAAAACTCCAGAGCCAGTGCTTTGTCATATTACATGTCACAAAACAGCAAAAGATCTCACATCCTACCAATTGTACTATACCTACTTATTGTCATCTTCTCTGCATCAGCTCTCCCCCCCAAACAACAACGACCTGTGAGTTAAAGTTAGCATACAGTTGGATGGACCCATGCCATGCCCCTCAGCTGCATGCAGCAGAGCTCAGCTCAGCCTCAAGCTAGAATGGTGGCGCCATTACTCAGATTCTTTTGGCGCAGCGCAGCACATGGAAGATGGAAACCATGCACCCACCCCTAGCATTTTAACCGCAGAACATACGGAGCTAAACAGCGGCATCTCCAGTAAAAAACGTCCCGCATTTGCTATCAGTCACAATCTCGCGCCAGTGCTTGAGAGCAGCAGGCCGCAAGGCTGAGAGCCACTGAACTGCATGTCGAAAGGGTCCCTCGCGTCAAAGCTACCTGCTCCGAACGAGGTGATCCAGGGCTCATTAGGCTGGTGGTTGGTGCCGGTTGTCTGAAGGACGTCTTCCAGCGCCTCGTTGAGTGGCTGGTGAAGCGGATTCAGCATGACATCTTGTGAGTTTGGCTCACCTGAAAGAAAGAAAAGTGGTTTGTCAGTATGAGATGACGAAGGCCTGACTTAAGGGGAAACACCTGGTGGAAAGTAATGAGCACCTTGAGGAAGGTTGAGGATCTGCGCGTTCGCTGAACCGGGCATCGGCGCAGGCGGGGCTTGGATTGTGGGTGACTGGTTGACGCACTGGGACTGCACTTTGAATTCGACAATGCGGTTTGGAAACTTGTAAGCGTCTTGCTGCAACTTTACCACCAGTGCCTGCAAATGCAAAGTGATATAATGTGCAACAGGTTAGATACTATGATAAGGTGGGTGCCTGCTATTCAATGACATTGCCACATTGTTCTTGAGACAAAGATATTGCTATCCGATGAACTGGAAATATGATTGCTTGTTTCAGCTGTCAATGTCGATGATTGAAACTTGCAAGCCTTTTCAGTTGTTTACCTTCTGTGTTGGAGTGAGAGCATTCAAGGTGAAGCAGTGACTCCCAACTATTACACCGACAACTTCATGGATGCAATTGAACAGAAGAATGATTCCGTGCCCGCTGCAATAGGAGTAGAGCTTATCGTCTAGAATGCACTCCCGGGCATGCTCAACAGTTGCTTCCCACATTTTGTTTGACATTCCACTGCCAAGTAACTGAAAATGGCAATATAGTACAAGATGAGAATAGAACATCCAGTTAGTCTGGACAAAGCAGTAAATCTAAAACAGAATACTATGTAAAAAGGTAGGTTTCTTACGCTGCGCAGTCCATATTGATCCATCACCAAGTTCCTGAGGAAGTCTTGAACAGTGTGAATTCCAAAGTCTGCAAGCTTCTTGTGGAAAACACCGTCTTTTCCAATTTTCTCCAAACGCCATACATCATCAGCTAATGCAGGAGGATGATGCTTCTTGTAAACTGAACCATGGAAGTTTAATTAGTTGCTAGCTCAAAACTGCACGGAATAAAGTTTGATGAGCAAAAAATTGTGGCAGGTTGAATGTGAATAATGACTTACCTTCACCACGGTGATCCTTCACTAGAAAAGGATAGCTCACAGCTTCCTGCACTCTTTCTTCGATGGAACTGGCCCGAGAAATCCTTGCACCAAGTCTGAACTTCCTGCTTCTTATCCAGCTGGAGTTGTCCGTGAAAGAAATATCGCGGATAGAAGCAACACCTTTCTCAAGAACAATTATCACCTCACCGGACAAGAGCGGCCTCTTGCCTTCTCTTTCAAAGACTATGCTTTCACTGAACTCCTTTTCAGTGTATTCCAAGCGCTCATTGGCGTTGAAATCACCATCAAGAACAAGGAGTTCAACCTTCATTGAGGATAAGGGACCAGAGGTGATTGTCTGGTTATTGAAAGCGTCAGTGAGAACAATTCGAAGAGGCTGCTTGTTCTCCCCTTCCACTCTGTTGCCTGTGAAGAGGGTCTGGGGCAGATTGCCCTGGAATTGCAGCCTGTATCGTTTACTGCTCGTCTTTATTTGAAGGGGAAGCCTGAACAATGCAGAACAGAAGTTAAGTCATGACACATGCGAACCGAAAAATAAGAAAATATACATTGACACTTGTGTCGCAGTAGATTTAGCAGTCAAAAAGTTACAAACTAAAACTGGGCTAACAGCATTAGTTCTGTAAAAGTACTAAGGTAACAATTCAGAGGAATTTAACGTCACTATGAGTTGCAAATTTAGGTCCAGAATGTTTCTTACAACATTTAAATTGTAAATTCCAGCAATACTCAACATGAACATAAAACAGTTGAAAATCAACAGAGTTATATCTGGTCTATGTTATTGTCATTTTGTTTTTCAAACAAGCTTATTGCCATTTTTTCAGTAGTAGTAATTCAGTAGTAAACTTATGTAACATGTCAACGGAGCATGTAGCTGTGCTAACGTAACACACAGAAAGACGCAGTATTGTGTTCGCGCAATTCCACAAGAAATAAGCAGTCTGGGCTTCAAACACTAAATGCAGTTAGTATAAGCTAACCTGTTTGCCGAATCAATGTGTCGGATAAGGACATTGTGCACCTCTTCCTGCACCTGAAATTCACAGCAGAATGACAGACACCACTATTAGAATTATGTTGAAGCTAACTCAGCAGGGGCCAGCACGATGGCCTTAATTGCTACTAGGACAAGCGCTTACAACTCTACGCAGGAAAGGCTCCAGCTTGGGTAGATGCCTCTGCATGTACTGCGCGCCAATGGCCTCATGCATCGAGCTGCTGCACAATGGTACAAAGGAATCAAACGTCAGAACCTTTTCAGTACACGAATGCAGAACATATAATGCACACTCAAACACTCACTTGAGGAACGTCCGCCGGCGCTTGGCCTCCGGACAGGCGAGCTCGTCCTCGTCGCCGTCCACCACCTCCTCTTCCACTACGTCCAAAACCCGCTTCAAGTCCATCCCGACCGCGGCAAGGCAATGCAGTGCAAACCAACACACTCAGTTCACTTCACCTGATGCGACTACCGTAAAACCCTGGGCGGTGACCACGTCGGCTATAAATAGCGCGGGCAAGAAGCAGAGGAAGCAGCGTGGAAGCTTCTCCCACGGGGGGGTCGGTCCCGTCACGGACACGCTCCCCGGCCGGCAAAAGAACGTAAAGCGGCGCGCGCCTCATCAGAATCCCTAGAAATGCCAAGATTCGGGCACACCCACCCACCGGGCTTTTCCCCTCCCCTGCTCCTCTCTTTCAGTGCCGTCGCCAGAAAGGGCGCGGGATTTTGTCAGAAAGCGGCAAAGCGGCGAGCTATACATGACCGTGCATGGAAGTGGTGGAGGTGGAGGTGGAGATGGGCAGCACCCGGCCCATCGGGAGGCGGGCCGTACGTGGCGGCGCATGGCTGGATTGGAGAAGCTTCCGGGAAGCAGAGCGGTGGTGCTGGTGGCTAACTGGCTATGGAGTGGCGGGTGTGTAGTGTAGGCTTTTGGGGCTGAAAGATGGGTACAAAGGTGAGCTTTTCGCGGGGGAGCTGTTCTTGGGTGCTCGCAGGGAGGGAGGGAGGGAAGAAACAAAGTGCAAAGTGGAGGGATACAAAGGAAGGGTCAATAATTCCTCTTCCCCGCACTACATTGCATTGCATTCGTGTTCTTGTCCATGGAGAGATGAAAAATGAAATGATACCTTTTCTTTTCTTTGCTTCATTCAACTGTAAATGAGCTTATGGGTTGTTTGTTTTGATGGATTGGACGGTGAATGGACCATCCGATTCTAGCTTCAAAGGTAACTCACTTGTTTCGTTTGAGAAATAGAATGTGTTGTTTCTTTGCCACCTTATCCTTCGTAAGCATACATTTAGCATAAAATGAAGAATAGTGTTATTCCACCAAATTTCGTGAGATGGTCTCATGATAGACCAACCCATCCTTGATGAGGTGATCTCTCAAACCAAGCACCATGAATGAATGAAGGAAGATGTTATGTTCAGTTGGCAATTCAAATGGCTCAGACCATTTCTTTTCTCCTGAGCCATGGACTAGCACAACTAACTTAAACCGGTCTTACTTATAAATGCTTTCTAGCCTGACTCTTTTTATGTATTTCTGATGTGCAGATATGCTGACATGCAGTAGGACAGACGGACAAATGGATTTCTATTCGCCCCCAAATTCCCAAAAAGGAATCCTAGAAAGTGCGAAATCAGGGTATCTGCACAGCAGGCGCTCCCCCCAGGATAAGCAGAGCCACTGGTGGCTCAGCTCTATCAATCGCCTTTGCTGGCCCCTAGAAAGCGGCTTACATCATGCTCTTTTACGACTGCTAATATGCTGCTGCCTTCAAATCTCTCGGAAAGAAAGCGGCACTGGCACCCCCGTCCATGTGAGGAGAAAAGGCCGGTCTTTAGCGAGCACACGATGCCGATGCTCCCAGCCACTTTGGGCGTGCGCGCGCGGCCCGCCCTGTCCTTAGCTCACATACGGTATCCGAGGCAGCCGCTTGTTTCTCATCAGTTAGGACTTGGGAAAAAAAAAAGGTCACACGGATGCGTGCAAGTGCAATGGTACAATACCCTGATGCTCCTAGTAACCTGCATGGAGTCCTGGAGATCTGAGAATTAATTGCTCTGTTTCTGTTCAAACCTCACGAACTTGATGCACTTGTGCAGTCCAAGTTGATTTTACAGGAGGATTTCGCAATAAGTAAATTGATTACCAAGACAAATCTCCTCATCTGCAACTCTTAACTTCCTGCCATGAAAGCTAGTATGCCATTTCCAATCTTGAATGAAACAATGCTTTGCAATCAACCAAATTCGGCACAAGCTGCCACTTGCAGATCCCCACAGTGACAGAAGCATCAAGCATCCAGGTCAGCATCGTAACAAAAGTTCAGGATTTATGCGGGGCCCAATCCAATATCCATATGACAAAGGGAGGCCCATTGGCTAATACTCACTACAAAACAATGCTTAAGCACTTGCAGTTCCCAACCAACCAGACGGCAACATATCATACACGGCCCGTTTGGCCCATCACTGGCTGGACAGTGGACACTGCCACTGGCTTCTGTGTGACTGTGTCCCTTGCTCCCTTACCGGCAGTGTCTGTCGCTTGGCCACTGCCCTAATGCAGCTACTGATTTAATGAGCTCATTAACGCAGAAGAACGCTGCTTCCTTATGACAGACGAGCAGCGAAGCATTAAAACACGCGCAGCTTATGAGGAGGGGAATGCGGGAGGGAGAAGATTACGAGGCAGCAGGAGACGAGCAGTTGATGGCGGCCTAGTAGGACTCGGCGGCTGCGGGCGGCGGGGAGTGGCGGAAGTGGCATCGGTGGCCGTAGGGGCAGCCGGAGGCGGCGGCGAACATCTGGCAGGGGAGGGTCTTGTAGCGCGGGTGACGGATGACGGGGCGCAGCTCATGTAGACCGTGCGCGAACCGGCACCGCGCGCCGTAGGGGCACGCGCCGCGCTCCCACTTGTTGCACAGCTCCGTCTTCGTCGTGCCCTGCCTGTACACCTCCACCTCCACCTCCCCATCCCCCATCTCCTTCTCCCCTGCCTCCTGCAATCGCCATTCCCCAAGATAAAACATATGGGTTTGGAAACCCAGTGAAATTTCTCCAGTTTTATGCTTGGTTTGTCGAATTAAGCCAAATCAACACCCTATCGCTGTGACTGCCAATCACTCTGTAACCAAAAGTTGTCAACTTGACTAGTTTTTAGTGCAAAATTTCGAATTAAGCCCGATTCAACATAACCTGCTGCTTCCTCCGATTGACCAATCCCAAGCAAACCATGACATTACCAGAACTTGTGTAAATTTGATCATTTCATATCTAATTGCAGCATAAACCAACTAAGAAACTCGCCTAAATTTTTTCGAGTTGTAAGTTCGACTTGTTGAATTAAGCGATTGACAACCACTGTGTAACCGAAATCTGTGCACTTGACGAGTTTTAAGTACCAGAATTTTGAATTAAGCCAATTCAATATAGCCTGCTACTTCCTGTGATTGCCAAATCACAAATAAAACATCGTATTACCAGAGCTCATGTGATTTTGCAAGTTTAAACTTGACATTTCACCATCTAATTGCAGCTAAAACCAAATTGCTCCCCTATTATTACCAATTTGCAGGATTATAACTTTTGAACTGCATGCGAGGGTTTCAGCGCAAATTTCCGATGACGAGATAAACAAGCAAGGTTCGGGGCGGAATGAAATTGCGAATTCGTAATGGTAGGATTTGCGGGCTTACCTCAATCGCCGAAGGCGCGCGAACACGGAGTCGCTGTGGCTCGGCCTCGCCCTGCGGCTGCTTCTGCGAGATGTAGCCCTTCGAACGTATGGAGATGCTCTTCGGCGCGGCCCCGCGTGCTGCTTCCTCCTCCACTGGCTTCGGCGGCGGCATCGGAGCCACCGCGGACGCCTGTTTCCTCTGCTTGGTCTCGAGATCCTCGAGGAGGAGGGAGAGGTGCAGGTTCTCGGCGCTGAGGCGGAGGCGCTCGCGGCGGAGGTCGGCGAGCTCGGCCGTGGCGTCGCGTAGGCGGATGAAGCAGTCATCGTAGCGCTCGGCAATCGCGAGCAGGAGCATCTCCGCCTCGCGCACCTCGCTCCCCTGCTCCACCGAGACCCCGAGAGGCGATCTGTAGCCGCCGTTGCCGCCGCCGCGGCCGTGGGAGACGCTCGATGAGGGCGAGTCGAGCAGCGTCTCCAGCGGTGGCTCCCATGTCGGCGAGCTGAAGCTGCCACCGTTGCCGCGGCCGTGGCCGTCGGATACGCACGATGAGGGCGAGTCGAGCAGCTTCTCCGGCAGCGACGCCCACGTCGGCGAGCCGAAGCCGCCGCCCTCGGAGGAGATGCAGGACGACCTCGCCGGCGAGAGGAATCCGAACTCCAGCTCCCCCTCCATCACCTCCACTCGAAAGCCCAAGCTGCGAACAGAGTAGCAGAGAGATGGGGCTAGGGTTTCGATCGAGAGCGGGGAGATGAGGAGGTCGCGGCGGTTACCTTCGTGTCGCCGTTGGGTTGGGAAATTGGAGGGAAGCGGATGTCGTTGCGATTTGAGACTTGGCGGTGGAAGTAACTTGATTGTCCCGCCTTATATAGTCTATAGAGCCCGTTCAGCCCACCAAGATCAAGGGCAGGACCGCAGGATCGACTCTGAAGCTGCAAGCTAAGCTGCTATAGTATCTGAACTATAATGAGATGAAACTGTTTGTTCACAGTCAAATACCATATGGAGATCTTGTAGTATCAGATATATCAACTGAATAAGCATGCGATTAATTAATGGTTGAGTATGCGCTTACAGGGGAGTGGAGACGAAAATGAAATGAATTAGTGGAAATGACCTGACTGCCCTTCCTTGTGCAGAGGCTGTTCAGCTCAACAAGGGCAGAATAGACTTTCCCTTTGTTACTGTTACAAAGGAGCTCTGAAAAACTGGATGTCTGAAACTACAGTACGTCCCTAACAAAAGTATGCACGCTTGCAACTCTGAATGAATGTATGATTAATTAATGGTTCAGATATTGTGTACAAGGGCAGTTAAAGTATCAGTACTGCCGAGTACTGAACTGCTGATCAATACTATAAGTCTAACAATCAGGCTGGTTTTATTTTGTTGTTGGAACAACCTAGAAATCAGAGCTGGGATCTGCAAATAACAGCTTTGCAATACAACAACAATGATATCTTGGGCTTCAGGCAATCTTTCCGGCAAGGCAGATGTGGTCATTTGTCAGGACGAGTCGTTGCAATATCAGACACCCGAAATGACTTTTCAAGGAGCTGAGGAACAGTTAGTTTCAGCTCGAACGTCAGCTTCTGGAGCACATAACAGAGGGTCGTCACATCCTGCATTGCTCGGTGCGCGCTCCCGGTGAGGGGGATCTTGTAGCGCTCCCTCAGCTTCTCCAGCGAGACGGAGCTGAGTTTTGACCCTGCGAAGGAATAGGAATGAGGTTTAGCTTTTGAATCACATGATTTGCTCCAGTAGAATCCCTTCTTTTCTTGCAATTAAGTAGATACCGAAATCCATAATCCAGTGACAAAATTGTGAAAGTTTATTAGCTTAGCCTCATTTCTGTCTTAGAATTATAAAGATAATAACACATGGAGACTAGACCATATAATTGTAGGAGTATAGAAATTTGTAACAAGAATAATAAAACTAGGTTTAGTTTGCTAGTTCATCCTCACTACCAGGGTAAACTGTTTCTCTAGCACTGAAAACAATCCATACAATTAGTTTTATGCAAGTGAACAGAACACTCGGCAAGAGAACGTACCATTCGAATCAACCAATTGTTTTGCAATAGGAAGTGTATCTACAAACAGCCAGTCACCAGGCATCTCTATTTTACACCGTTGGAATTCAAAGATGAGAAAGGGTACATCAAAGGAACGCCCATTATGAGCGACCCACAGAACTGGTTTACCAGTCATTTGACGACTCCAAACATATTGTAGTAGAATGGGGATAAGATCCCCAAACCTGCATAGCCAGACATGAAAACTCTAATTACAAAAAATGAAAGTCAAGTAGGAGTGCATCAGAAATAGCCAAGGGTAATCAGGTTCCAAAATCCTTGTGCTGAAGGAATGCACTTTATTGTGATTAACTAAAATAGGTAACAGGTTGTATCCAAGAAATACAAATGGAAGTTTGATCTCGATTCATATTTCTTTCTTTGGAGAACTACATTTTCAGAATGTAATGCAGCAGTCTCATACACTCATAGTGTCAAATCATCACAACATGTAGGACAACAAAATGTAAGACACAGGGAACACTTTTTAGCAGCAAATATCACAATTTTAAAAATGCCAGGTGAAAGGTTGCAAGCAAAGCAAAACTCTTGTTTGAAAAAGAAATATAATTTATGCTTTGCATTTTATTTCCGTAATTTTCTCTTGGAACTTTCTTGTTTCCTACCCCCCTTCTTTTATGGAAATGACAGTTTACATAAGTAAGAACAGGAAATAATTGGAAAATATCAGGTGGGGTAACTAGGCATCTGTTGAAAGACCATACCTTGGGATATCAGGTCTGCATACCATGCGGTTGCTAATACCATGAACATACGTATTTCTTACATCTTTCTCAGGGTTTATAAGGGTCTGGAAAGTGCTATTCTCTCCCCCCATAAGATCACGAACAGCAAACTCAATAATTCTGTCATCGCGTGAGAAGCCAGTAGTTTCAATATCAAAACAAGGATAGTTGCAGGCCATTCGGTCTTCACTCCAGAAACCTTTTCTGGAATATTGTAGCACTGAAGTGATTTCAGGTGTTGAAGATCGTACAATTCAATCGATGATTCAACTGATTCACCGTGCAAGTGACGGCTATTGCTGAATGATTGCCTACTTCCTTTTCTCGTGCTCCTCGCTAGTACTGTTGTACTAAAAGGTCTAGTTTTATGTCTTTTGTTCTGAAGTACAGTTTCATAGATTATTCTGCTGTGATACTTAAGCAATCTGATACTATAACTGTTTCCTATTGAGTTCCTTAGTTGATGGAAGTTTCCACAGCAAATAGAATATAAGGACATTGCGCAAATGGAGTAAATAGGGCAGAAAAGGTATTGCTGCACCTATTTATTGGTACAAACTTGAGATGACTGAATATTGAATGCCCCCTCACTGTTAATCCTGAAATGATAAGCAGACACTTTTTTAATTGGCAAACTTAAACTAGTCAAGGCAGAGATATGCAAGAATGCAACCAAACTAAAAATGTTGTACCCATTACATATATTGCACCACACGTCATGTCAGCACAAGTAAACATTCAAAAACAAGATGGCAGTCCAAACAGTACTCCAGTAACACATTTCCATGATACGCATTGAAAACCTTATGAGCACCAAATACATCAGAAAACACAAATCCAGAAGAAAAGCTTTTGATCTTGATCCCACAAATCGCAGGCTATAATTCCATAGGACAACTTGAAATGTGTCAACCAATAAACAAGAACTTGTATTTCATACTTAGTGGGAGACTGGGAGTGTACAGTACACAATGCATGTATCTGCATTTGTTTACCCATATTTCCGTTGTTCCATGTGACGTGTCCCACAGCCAAACTGATAACAAAACGTCTTATAGAGCTCATATTTTGTCATTGCTATGTACCACCCAAGGCTCGACATGGGAAAGTGATTATATAAGTTGGTTCAACCTGGGCACCCCTCGAAACCACTGACAGGATGCAAAACAAATCACTTTTGTATTGCTCCAAAAAGGGCTTACCAATAATCTTTACAGGAGCAGCATCCGCTTTCAAAGCGGTGAAATCGAACTCTATCCCTCATAATTATAACACGACAAAGTACCTTCGAGACTATCTTCAACCATTCATGACAGTCACCGCAAGTCTGCAGATTCTTTGACACCATTATCTCTGTCCCTGGACCAGTCTTAAGGACACTATATGCCACTGCCAGCTTCTCACAGTGGAAGGAGAGGTTTTCTTCTCTTTCCTCCTCTGAGACATCTTTCGTTACTAATTCAGTCAATGGAGTATAGCCTTCAACCTTGGCTCTTTTAGATAAGCCATGCAGCACTTGGTAAATATCATCACTATCAGGATGAGACCTATCACAAGCTTTAAATTCATGGGTGCTTCCCCCTAGTTCAACCCAACTCAAGCCCTTGCTCTTCCTTATTTTCTTTTTCTTCCTCTCTTTCCATACTTCCTCTGAATCATCCCATCTATTTGCTGATGAGTAGATGTTTGAAAGAAGGGTATAATCACCACTGCCCTGGCATGCCATCTGCTCAATAGTGATCTCACCTAGTTTGGTTTGTCGATACCTTGCGACAAGCACTCAGTAATGCCCTCCATATCACATCATCAGGCTTCACATTCATTGACCTCACCAAGTCGTATGCTTCATCCAGCAGCCCAGCTCGTGACAATGTATCTACCATTGCACCATAGTGTTCAACCTTTAGAGTGATAGAATACTTTGTATTCATTGCTTCGAAGTATTGACGAGCCTCTTCAACCATACCACAATGGCTGCATGCTGTCAATAGTGCAACGAATGTGACCCCATCAGGAACCAGGCCTTCACATTCCATCTTGCGGAACAAACTTACTACGTCGGATCCAAGACCATGCGCTGCCAGGCCACCAATCATTGTGTTCCACAAGGACACGTGGTTTCTCTTAACTTTGTTGAATATATCAACTGCCACATCAATTCTTCCACATTTGGCGTACATATCAACAAGTGCTGAGCTTAAAATATGATTCATTTCCACCCTCAGTTCAGCCATCAGTTGATGAACCCACACACCATAACGGCGAGCACCAGCTCGAGCACAAGCCGACAGGACTGAAGAGAATGAGAAACTGTCAGGCACAAGGCCTGAATTAACCAGCCTGCTGAAAAGATTCATTGCATCTTTCAGGTGCGAGGTCCTTACTGCACCTGCAATCATTGAATTCCATGAGACCAAGTCCTTGACAGGCATCCTCTTGAAAACCTGATATGCCTTGTCTAGCTGTCCACCCTTCAAGAATCCCGTAAGCATCAAATTACCATGGAAGGGATCAGTACTCCACTCCAGCATTAGCCAAAACAGCTCACGTGCTTCCATCATGCGATCATGATTAACATACAACTTGAAAAGTGGAGCTGTTATATGTTGGTTACATAACAACCCAACTTTAGTGAGATGTGAATGGATTCCCATGGCAGCATAGAGGTCTGAACATTTCAAACAAGCTTTGAGAAGGAGAGCATAGGTTCTGTAATCAGGGCAGAAAGGAGTGAAATGGAGCATAGTGTTATAGTCCATCAGTGACTTCTGTGGGGAGCCTTTCTCAAAAGACGCTCGGAGGATGGAGTTGGCATATGGAAATATGAATTTCGCAGGATATTTCTTCAAACAGTTTGTGTAGGACATAGTGCAAATGGGCTTCTGAAGTGAGTTCCTAGAATGCAGACGCAAAATTTATACTTTCTGAAGTTTGCGGTTTACTAGGCAGCTAACAATTAGAGAATTTCTGCAACCTAAAGTACACACTAAATCACAGCATTGACAAAGATAATCAGGCAAAATGAAAGCTATGCTCATTGACTATTCTGAGATGAACGAAAAAAATGACCATTAGTTCTTGACTTCTTGTGCATGAATTTACTAATGCTAATAAACATATGGTGAGTATGCCAAATATATTGCGCAGGGATGGCCAAATGTGCTTGGTTGCAAAATTACCAAATGTATGCTAGCGAATTTGATGGTGAAAGTTTGATACGATACCATTTAAGTAGAACACTAATCAAGCTTCCATAACACAGGATGATTTAAGAAATGAAATCATCCCAATAGTCAATCACAATGCTCGACTACCGAACTACTTCACACATTGAGTCCTGAACTCACTCCTCTTAACGCCTACAATCATCCGCAACTTACATTTCTATGGCAACCACATGCTAAAAAATACAAAGAAAATTCCAGAACCAGCACCAGAACATATATAACAACACTTCCTTTCAGGCCCGCTAGAACTAGGGGAAAAAACAGACCTAACAATCCAACTGGGTGAACCCGCTGCACAAAATTCCCCAAACAGTACAATACAGATCACAATGCATCAAAAGACGCCAACAGAATTAAGTAAATGTTGGAGGAAACATGGCTTCAGATGGCTCAAAGCCACAGCCACGCAGCCGAAGTGTTCGACAGAATGCCCCACCGAAAACTGACCAAACAGCAAGTCAATGAGCACGGCAACGGAGAAAGGAGGTACCTGAGCAGTGAGCACCACACCGAGCCGATCAAGATCCACTGAAACGGCGATAGAACGCGGCGACCGGCAAATTTGGGATCACGAAGGAAGGGAATACGATGAAGCAAGGGGCGCCACGGAAGGTATATGCCTTGCGGAGATGCGAAGGCTTATCAACGCGCGCGAGAGAGGCGTGGCGTGGAGGAGAGGAGGAGCGACGGAGGTGGTGGGAGAGAGAGAGAGAGAGGAAGAGTGGGGGTTTGGGAACCGGAGGCCGCGCGGAGGGGCCGCCTTGTGGTGTGCTGCCGCTGTTTCCGCAAGTGTGCTTACGGTCGTGCTTGTTGTGATTAGAAAGGCCTCTTTGTTTAGCGCTGGCTTTGAAACGTTGGCTGCTTCAAGGCAGCGGCTACACGGCTCCTGCGGTCTGCGCGTGTGTGGCCGTGCCGCTTCGTTGTCCTTCGGTTCTGGGCCTACAATTTTGCTTCCAAGCGATGGGCTTACCGGGCTGAATTTGGGTGGAAACTGAGGTAGGGAAATGGGGGTGGCAACGGCGGATTTTGCTTCCACGGCCATGTCCCACGGGTGTATGGATGCAAGTCCGTGGCCTATTAACCGAAGTGGCAACCTAGCAAGGCCCAGTGTATGTCCATTCCTAATTATCATGCCTCTCTCACGGGTGTTTACTTATGGTGCCAGGCTTGGGCCCTTGAAATTGCTGAAAAAAAAAGCCCCAGTTTGGACGTGCCCGTGTGAGTGTGACTGCGTCTGCGTCTGCGTCTGCGTAGCAAGGCAGGTGATCTTCCTCTCTCTTAAAAAAAAAGGCAACGCAAGGCACAGAGATGTGGTACCTCGTACGTAGCAGTGGTAAGTACTACTACAGTATCACTCTCCTCGCAGCAACAGTACCCTGCAGATTCAAGTTCCTCCGAGGTCGGATTGAAAACTAGGGCGAACGCGGGAATCTCACGATAAACTTCACAATTTCTGTGGGAATCGAAAAATGTTATATTCCCACGTTTTAAATAGGACCTAGAAGAGCTCTAGGATGGTATGTATTTGGAATATAAGGATGATATATATGTAATCACTACAAACAGTTTCTCGTGTTCTAGCTGACCAAAGGCACTACTCCCAGGTACCAAGGTACTGCCTAGCAACTAGAGCTGGGACTTGGGCCGTGCTTTTTGGTCGATCAAAAGATCGATCGGACGGCCGATCTAAGACGGCATGACACGGCGCGTGGTGGGCGGGTCGGCTGACGACGACGAGCAGGCGGGCCGGAACTGAGAATGACCGTTAGGCGACGCGACGCAACGACGATCGGTTGGGCGTGCTTGGAACTGACACGAAATAGACCCAACCTTCCGTTCTAACCCAATCCTCCTCGGCCTAGTCCAATCAATCACTCCACACACGGCCTAGCCTCCGTTCTAGCCCAATCCTCCTCACCTAGTCCAATCACTCCCACACCTGTCTAGCCCAACCAATCATCCCTTCTACCACCCGACGAACCACGGTGTCTTTGTCTTCTGGGCGGCGGTGGCGGTTATCGTCTTCTCGACGTCTATAGTTACTTAGCGGGCTGGGCTGCAAGAGCACGATCTCGACACGGCGGGCTTTGGGCGTGCTTAGGCTGACTAGAGCGTCTGAGCAAGACGCTGACGCAAACGCGGTGGAATAACGGGCGGTAGCCTGCACGACACGACGCGACGAAGCACGGTGGGCCTAGCGCGTCTTGCAGACAAGACGGTGGAATCTTAGGGCGGTGACGCACGCACGACGCTGACGGCCGGCACGGTGGGCCTAGGCCGGCCGCAAACGCGCACGCCAATGCCCACCTCTACTAGCAACTACCAACTCAACTCTTTGTACCCTTTAACACAGAAGAAGAGATCAATTCCAGGTCCAAAATACTCTTCAAAACGACCACAACCACGTAGTTTCAAAAGTTTATCCTTTTGTAATCGTGGTCCAATTTGACCAAGGTTTTCAATCGCGATTTTCACAGCTATAAGACAAAGTTCCAAAAAAAGTTATAGCTAACTATTTACCTATTTTCGCGGTTTCGTGGCTTAGCGTCCAAAAAGCTTTAGAACCTTGAACGTGACACATGGGGAACCAACCCCGTACTAGTACATATGTTTTTTACTACATCAACATGTCTTGCTAGGTCATCTCCCTGAATTTTTCAGAAGGAAAAATGCGGCACACTACTCTCTCTCTCTCCAAATGAAGCGCAAGTCAGTTGCCAAATCTAGATTTTTCTAAAAAATAATACATTTTTAAAAATAATACATTTTTAAAAATAATTATAAAAATAAATAGTCAAAATAATTATAAATTAGACATTTATCACCATTTCAATTGGCGACAGAGACTTCTCCAGTGACATATGCCTCCTTCAAACAAGAACAATCCAGGGAGTCAGTTCCTGTCGCCAATTGAATTGTCAACAGAGACAGAGAGTTGAATTAGTGACAGAGTCATGTCGCTAATTAAAATGGTGACATATTTTTGTCACGATAGAGGCTTAGTTTTGTATTAAAGAAAGACTATTTATTTCTATAATTCTTTTTAAAAATATATTATATTTTTTTAAAAAAATCGCCAAATGTAGTCACAAGTTATATCCAACGCCAGCTCTTCAGCACAAATTGTGATGTACTACAACTAATGTTAGGTTGCATGGCATCTGTGTATGCAGGCTTCAGGCAAGCACGGATGCAGATTGCGTGAGTAATCTTTAAAAGAAAGTCAAATGAATGATGTACAGTTTGCAGCAATAGCAGCAAAGGATTGGCGAGATCATGCCCGGCATGAATTAAGGCAGAACGCACATATTTTATCCCAAAACTTTATTGGTTGTAAATCACTGTTCGACACGTCAGTGTTTGCGTCTAATATCACGAATCGTTCCCAAATATTTTACAGAAAATTATTTATGTACTGCTGCTAAGTTTACGAATCCTGATATGTTATTACAAAGCAAACACAGGATTGTGCTGTGCCAGTTATGTTATCTCAGGTATGAAATGGACACCTTGCGTCCACAGATAATAACCCTGCGCGCCAGTTATTGGAACAAGTCTGAGAGGATGATAGAAATATAATTGGTCATGATGCCATAAAGATGATAGGAGAACAAGCACCATCGTTGTTTGATCCAACCAGGACCAACAAAAGGCAAGCGATGTATTACCATCAGCTTGCGTCCACAGATAATACCTTGCGTGCCAGTTATTGGAACAAGTCTGAGAGGATGATAGAAATATAGTTGGACATGATGTCATAAAGATGATAGGAGAACAAGCACTATCCAGTAACGTTCGTTGTTTGATCCGGCCAGGACCAACAAAAGGCAAGCGATGTATTACTATCAGCTACACTATCCAGGTTTGTTTCTGTAATTACACCGGGAGCCCTGACAGAGAAAACCCAACGCCAGTCAAGTTAGACAGAGTCTTCTGCAACCAAACATGGGGCGTTCACTTTGAAAATCACGGCCTACAGGCCCTTCCAACGTCTCTCTCAGATCAATGCCCCCTCCTTCTCTCAAATTGCACGGCCCGAGACAACCGGCTTGTTTCCGCTTCGAGAATTTATGAGTTAAGATGTCAGGTTCCATATATGTTGTCCAAAACGTGTGGTCCATAAACAATCATCATACGGAACCGTTCCACCGACTGAATCACAAATTGGCCGCAATGGCAAAAAAGCTACGGGCTTGGAGCTGAAACCTCTTCTCACAAGTGAAGCTGGAGCTCCACATGGCCTTGGAAGTATTACTGCGGCTGGATGTACCCAGGAGAACATGCAACTCATGACATCAGAGAGGGGGCTTAGAGCAGGTTTTAAAAAAGGGTGATGGGGTTGGCTGTGGTTGATCACTCCAGGAAAAGACAGAGCTCTCGTATCAGGAATTTAAAAGATGGTTGTCGACGATCGAGTCACCGATCTTACGAAATAAAACAGAAAAAAATGACAAAGAGTTTTTGGGAGATGATGAGACTACTATTTATTGCTATGAACTGGATCCTTTACAAGTGGTGTCCTTGACAAGGCAGTGGACTAATCCTAATTACACTCAACGCAATACTTGCTATGATAATGCTTCAGATGAAATCCAATCGTCTGTTGATTTTCTGAATTGGCTTCGATCCCCTTTAAGTCGTTCGCGCCCTTCCTTAAATAGTTGATAAAGTAGCGACAGTTAATCCTGGTATAGGTGCCTATTGGGAGTATCGCGACTAGTCAGAGCGAGACGACGGTTGATGAAGTATCAACCGTTTGATGGTTTAATGTATGTGAGACTCTAAACCGAATGGTAGTTTATCACTAGTGTCTTAGGATCATGAAACGTCGCGTGGTATGGAGCCAATCGACATGTGCTATATTCAAAGACACGGTAAAGGATATGCTTAGAGCCGAATCAGATGTCAGTTCATTGCTTGTACGGGCAATCATTTGGTCGAGGACTAGGTACAGAACCTCATCCGACCAATGTACCTATAAGTAACCTCTGGAACCCTAACGATCATAGAGGTCGTTAGCTTCAGATGTTACGACTCTTACGACCACGAGGGTCGTAAGCCTTAGGGCTTACAACTTTTACGACCACGGGGTCGTTAGTATTAGGGTTTACGACCACGAAGACATAAGGTCATTTATTTATGTATTTAAATTAATACATAGATATTTTAATCCTCGTCAGCTAGTCCCCGAACTTTAAATGAATTGAGCGTGTGAATACTTTTTCCCGATGAAGTTGTATCGAGCAAACTCTCATTTAATGTCGTGACATTCGAGGTAGTCTGTATTCATTTTAAAGTTTGAGAAACTGCCTTGGAAACTGAAGAGTCTTTTTTGTCCGTTTGACTTTTGGGTAATTCCCTAGTGCAGTTAGGGAATTGCGGCTATAAAATCCCATCGGCGCAAGGCTTTAGGGTTTTTACGCCTCTTGCTTTTCATTTTAATCTTCTAAGAGAAGGAACTCCTCCGATCTCTTTTGCCTTCAACCTTCCACGACCCCCTTTCTTTCTTTGATCCAATACCTAACTATGTTGGACTTGATTACCAACTAGTCAGTTTCTATTCTGAGTGGAAAGAAGCTTGCAGCCTTGGAGAAGATTGGGATGCTTCCAGATAAGAGTTTGATTTCTTGGAGATTGGTGGCTGGAGAACACTCTCCGAGCGGCGAAGATGGGGAAATCCCTGTTTTTCTCGCATATATCGAATACGGTTTCAGACTTCCGGTTCATTCAACCCCCCACACACACACAATCTTGGAGCATTATGGAATTGAATTGGTGAACCCCCCCCAATGCGATTATTAATCTTAGCATTTTTGTTTACCTCTGTGAAGCGTACTTGAGAATTCCCCTAGACCTAGAGCTCTTCAAGTACTTCTACTGGATGGCGAAGTCGGGGAAGACGATGGGGATGCCTGGGGAATGCACCTTGCGCCTTCACGAAGGAAAAACTGATGAGTATATCCGTATGTACTCAAAGTCTTTGTGGTCGTTATGGAAGAACATCTGGTTCTACATGATGGTTACCCAAAAGGACAACCTCTACTATACTGGTAAGTAGGTGGTCGAGAACCCAGAATGATGCTCCTCTGTGAAGAAAGAAGGAAAGGTGGGGAGATGGGTTGAAGCCATCCAACACCTTAGTATCAGGGGTTTAACTTCTTGGCACGTAGTGAGATATTTCTCTATGTGATGGATTAGTCCCCCTGAAATCCGAGCACATTCAATGCTATGGTATATTGGTCGTGACAACGTGACCAAAGACTTCAAGGAGGGTAAGTCCTAAAAGATTCTAACAAGTTTGTTTATCTTGGTTGATTACTTTTGTAACCCTAAAGTCTATTGTTCATTCTTGCAGCCCTTTCTCCTGATGAGATTAGAACCCGGATCAGAATGATCTACACCGGGGAGCCCGATGAGAAGGCTGATTTCCCCCTACTGAATTTTGGCGATTGTTTCTGCAACAGAGAGAGCCGAATGGCTTAAGGTAAAGATATCAACTATCTTTCACCATTTATGTGTTTTTTCGATCGGTTTACTATAAATTCTCTTTGATGTGTAGTCGGTCGGATTGAAGATCAATGAGGCCACCGAGAGTTGTGAGCCGATTGATACTCCGACTGCTCCTACGACCACCCAAGAAGGTGATCTTACAGAGGTGGCGAATAGAAATGTATATTCTAGGTGGAGAATTTTTATCACCTAATTAACTTTGATTGTTAATTAGGCGGTTGTTGTGGACTCCCAAGTGGTCGCTTATGACTCGTCAGTTGTTACTGAAGCAACCTCTCTGGAGGTCGACGAGACCACACAATCCGACCCTATGGCCAGGGATCTTATTCTCAACCAGCTGGTTGAGGATATTGCTTCCGACCTCTTGTCGGTGGATGTGGGGGGTCTAACCAACCCTACCGATTTGGAATTGGTGAAGACGGTTGTAAAGAAAATAAAAACGAGCGCGTCGGATTTTGCTTCAGCACGCTTCAAGTTCAAGACTAAGAAAATAAAGTATGTATACATGAAAAATAAATCTATGTAAATACTTACCTTTAGTGTTTCTAGAGTCTTGAGCTTCTTTCCTTATAGATCCTCTGGTGTTCCGATCGCTTCCGACCAGTGCATCTCTTAGGAGAAGGCCTCTGAGGAGAAAAAGGTCGAGCCAGCCCCCAAGCAGGTGACAGAACCAATGCCTGTTTCGGAACCCGTGGCGGCTCCAACCACACCTACGTAGGTGGTGGTATTTGAGGATTTTCAGCAGGTTCCGACCTCTGCTATTGCCTGGGACTTGATTACTGTTTGTGAGATGAAATGGAGGTCGAACACACCAAACTCGACCGCCCATTTTGCTATTTGACCTGATGATTCCCTGTTTTCAAGAACTTGACCAAGGGGATATCCGGTTGGTACGACCACCTTGTGACCTTGAAAGTAATACCTTAGTTTCCTTGAAGACATAAGGAGACCATAGAGCAACTTTTGTACCTGTGGGTATCTTTCCTTTGGTCCATGTTCTACGTTGTCACGTTTACGACCGATACACCGCGATGGTGCGTGGCGTTGCAGCATGTAAATCAGCAATGTTTCTCCCGATCTTGGAGAAACTAAGATCGGAGTACTCGTAAGGTACTTCTTAAGTTTTTCAAAGGCATCGTCTGCTTCCTTAATCCTGGTACAGGCGCCTGTTGGGAGTATCGCGACTGGTCAGAGCGAGTCGACAATTGATGAAGTATCAACTGTTTGGCGATTTAATGTATGTGAGACACTAAACCGCATGGTAGTTTATCGCTAGTGTCTTAGGATCATGAAACGTCGCGTGGTATGGAGCCAATACGACATATGCTCTATTCATCATACGGCAAAGGTTATGTATAGAGCCGAATCAGATACCAGTTCATTGCTTGTACAAGCAATCATCTAGTCGGGGACTAGATATAGAATCTCATTCGACCAGTGTATCTATAAGTAACCTTTGGAACCCTAATGACCACAGAGGTCGTTAGCTTCAGAGGTTACGACTCTTACGACCATGGGGGCCGTTAGCCTTAGGGTTTACGACTCTTACAACGACAAGGGTCGTTAGCTTTAGGGTTTACCACCACGAAAATATATGATCTTTTATTTATGTATTTAAAGTAATACATAGAGATTTTAATGCTCGTCAATGGCGACGCAAATACAAAATTCTTCCACTTGAAAGCCAACTCGAGGAGAAGAAAAAAACAACATTCAAAGGCTGCGCACCGAGCAAGGCTGGGCTATCTCGCACGATGAAAAACAAGAAACCCTAAAACATCATTTTCAGGAGATGTTATCCCCACCAAATCCTAGAACCCATGATATTAGATGGGAGGAGAATTTGGATTACACGCGCAAAGCACGGAGGGTGCGGAGGGACCCTTCACCGAGCAGAAGTCTACAATGCCCTGGCTCTTATGCCAAGCGATAAGGCACTAGGTCTCGATAGCTTCACGTTTACATTCTTCAGATCATGCTGCCCCATTATCAAAACGGACATCATGGCGGTCTTGCAAAGCTTTCACATCCTTCGTACATCAAATATCGACTCCTCAACACGGCAAGCATTGCTCTGATTTGAAGAAAGAAGGGTTGAAGGTGGCGATTCTGAGACCCATCAGCCTCATTCATGGGGTAGGAAAGTGGATCTCCAAGACCTTGGCCCTTCATCTCGCACCACACATGAACAGTATGGTATCAGTAAACCAAAGTGTGTTTTTGAAGAAACGAAGCATCCACGACAATTTCATGTACATCAAAAACCTAACAACTCGGTTCCATATACACAAAACACCGACTTTATTCCTCAATCTTGACATCGTAAAGCCTTCGACCACGATGCTGTTAGGATTACCTTCTAGAGCTTCTCCTGAGACGAGGTTTTTCGCCCAGATGGAGAGGATGGATTACGGCTCTATGGTATTCGTCCTCTTCTAGAATTCTCCTCAATGGCATCCGAGCAAGCGTGACATCAACCACGATGAGGGAGTGCGAGGCAAGGAGATCCGCTCTCCCCCTTCCTATTCATTCTGGTGATCGACGCTCTACAAAGACTGTTCTCAAAGGCAATAGACCAGGGATATCTAGACCATTGACGCGACCACTTTGACACCCTCAGGGCCTCGCTCTACACCGACAATGCAGCGATCTTCATCTCCCCCACTGAGCGAGACGTTAAAGCAACAACGCATACTACAAAACTTTGGAAACGTCTCGAGGCTACACACAAACTTCCATAAAAGCACGGTGGTCCCAACAGGGTGCGAGCATATCAACCTCGACATACTACTCGAAGAGTTTTTGACCATTCGCATAAATTTTCCCATCAAATACTTGGGTCTGCCACTTTTACAAAAGACTTAGGAGGGTGGACTTTCAGCCCCTGATAGACAAAGTTGGGGGCAGGTTTGGTGGGATGGCAAGGCAAACTACTCACCTTGGCTGGTCGCTCCACCTTAGTGAAAGCAGTGCTAACCTCGATCTCGGCTTATTACCTCAAGGCCCTAGGTCCCAAAATCAATCCTACATGTCTTGGACCGCATGGTAGCCGGTTCCTTTGGTCGAGGTAGAAAGCGGTAATAGGAGGACAATGAAAGGTAAATTGGGACAAGGTGTGACGACCAACAAAGCTCAGCGGGTTGGGAACACTCAACCTCACCAAATTCGCAAGGGCTCTCAGACTTCACTGGTTGAGGCAACAATGGACGACCAATAGTAAGCTGTGGGTGGGCATGAAATTACCTTGTGACGAGACTGACAAGCGCCTTTTTGACGCAGCCACCTCGATCACAATCGGAAAAGGCCATGAAGCTAAGTTTTGAACCTCAAAGTGGCTAGGTGGTCCCTGTCTGCAGGAGACTGCCAGAGATCTTCTGCCTCTCAATTCGGAAGCACAAAACAGTCCATGCGGCGCTGCAGGACAATCGTGTACAACCGATGGATACACGACATCAACCTACCGAGGGTCATTACAATTTAGCTGGTCCAACAATTTCTACGAGTCTAGGAAAAGGGTAAGCCAAATCGTCTTGGACACATCTGCCACGGATGAGATCACATGGAGGCTAAACTCGCGGGGAGAGTACACAGCAAAGTTAGCCTACGATATGCAATTCTTAGGTTCCACGGCCACGAACTACAACAGGATAATCTGGAGATCTTCGCCCTCCCCCCCCCCCCCCAATGCAAACAATTCGCGTGGTTGGCCATGCAAAACATGATTTGAACGTCGGACAGACTTCAAAGCATTCCCGACAAGTATGAAGTCTCATGGCAGATTGGTCTGGTTGTGCATCGCTCAACCCATCACACTGGGAACTGAGTCTAAATATCACAAATTTTGTTTTCCGCTATATTAATTTAATAGGCAGCCGTCGTGCCTGTTTTCCAAACAAAAAAAGGTTTGTTTCTGTTTGGGCTTCCGAGCTTGGACTCGTCGCTACTAGACATGAACTTTGCAATTGCAAGTTGCAAACAGTTTGAAACGCAGTGGCACTGAGTGGTCCCCAGCAACCCGCAACGAACACTTTGGACATTATCCGCCAAAGAACTTTCGAAATTTGGATGGAACAAGCAATGGAAACACTCGTATATTTCGTATTTAATATTCGTAGATCTGAGAAGCATCCAATGTTTCTCCACACGACTTGCAAGATGGCAAGAGCGCTCAACTTATGGCTAGTGCTGGTACTACGTATGTACTGAAAACTCTGTGCAGAGAATTAACTAGTACTAGTGTACTCCTGTACTGCAAAAGGCTGAGAGAATAGCTTCAGAAATGAGGACCAGCAAATGAGCAGACATATGGTATGACGAACAACCGAAGTGAAAGAGTAGCCAGGTTAAATTTCAAATAATGTATATTTCGTCTATGACACAAACTAACATGAGACATTGCCCGCAATTACACCAACTGAATCAGAGATGTACAAATCACTCCTCTTGATGTAAACATGTAGTAAATATCATCAGAAAAGAAACCTGTCTATGTTGCAAGCCTGCAACAACAGCTCCCTCATCTTCTCTTGCGGTTCATCTCACTATTGCTGCTTGACTCCACTACATAGCAGCTATCCAAGATCTACTAGTAAATCACCGGAAACAAAAGGTTTCCTACAAATGGCGTTGATGGAACCACCTGAAAGAATGAAATAATCAGACAACGGCACCAGGATTATTACTGAAGCAATAGGAAGGCCGAAGCAACCAGGACCAAGACCAAAGCAAGGGTGGTGCTGAGATGGGTCCTGAATCCACTGCTCATCGGAATCCTCTGGGGCATAGCACACTCATCGCCATTGAAGAAGACCTTTGATGGGAATCCATCTCCAGTGACAACATTGATCCCAGGAGTCAACTTCTTGGTGAACGAGAGCACTGATTGCTGCTTTCCAGGCACGAGGTAGTCCAATCCACTCATGTTGGTCTGCTTCACAAGGTAATTGAGTCCCTCAGGCCCCTGCATAAAGATGGTGTTATTGCCCACCGCTGTGGAATTGAAAGAGTATGCCTTCTCAAACCCGTCATACGCCTTGTCCAAGACAATGGCAGCAAACCAGTTGGCCATGTCGACGTCTTCCCAATTGAACAATGTCACCCGTGCACTCCAGCCCTTGTTGTAGTCTGTCGAGATGTGCCAATTGATGCTCACACCACAGAAATCACCGCAAGGCATTGGCCTAGGCACATTGTAGTGCTTCAACTCAGCCCATGCCAGTGCCTTTTGTGTGCGGTTGTCGAACGGCATAAGTAGCGCCTCCGGTGGCAGGAGCGTGGATGGAGCAGTTGTGCTGCAGGTAGGACCCTGCCGGTTTGCAGGGCACCCGCACGCGCATGTGTTGCAGGGGATCACTGAGTCATTGTAGTATGCTGAGAACGTCACACAACACTTGGGCTTGGCCCCCTTGCTTGTGGTAATGTTGCACACCACCTGCCATGTCGCCATAGCCAGTGTTGTTGAATCGAGCCCACTGGGATCAGGGAACTCTGTGGGGCTGACGGGCACCGGCGGGCCACAGGTATAGTCTGGGTTCAGCGACGACGCCCCAGAGATCTTAAAATTGGCCGGCGGGAACAGCTTCGTCCGGTTCAGGTCCGGCGGCATCTTGAACACCTGCATTTGGAAGGCCGATTTCGACTGCGTCTCGTCCATTGACTTGGGCAGGATGGTGCCATTCCTGCAGCAGTGGTCAATCTTCCCGATCTGGGTATCATTGTACCGGGACAGAGGCAGGTCAAGGATCACCGGCTTCTTGTCGCAGTTGAGCACCTGGGAGAAATCAAGGCTCTGGTAGTACTGCCCAGGCGGGCCATAGATGCAGCCGGTCGTGTCCACCTCCGATGGGTGCGCGCCCTTCATTGAGTAGATGAACTCGCCGCGCCGCCACTCCCACGACAGCCGCCAGTTGTCGAGGCGGCCGAGCTTGGCGTTATTCTCGAGCGTGACCAGCGCGAGGTAGCTGGAGGGGTACGCCTGGAGCACATCGTAGGTGATGACGAGGTCACCGGTGCCGCGCGGGAGGAATTTCTTGGTCGGGTCGGTGGCGTTGGCGTCGATGACGGTGGCGTTGGCCTCGGCCTCCGGGGTGAGGACGCAGCACGTGGAAAGGATCCCAGCGGAGACATTCGTCGCCGCCGGGCACGCGTACGCCGGATCGTCGAGCGACAGCGCGGTGGGGAGCGACACGGACGGGACGGGCCCGCCGAACAGCGTGCCGACGATGCCGACGGAGGCCTGGATCTGCGAGAGGTCCCCGGCGGTGGAGATCGGCGTGAGGAGGTCCGTCTGCGGGTATCCCGAGAAGGAGGTCGCGTTGCCGGCGTCCTCGGTGGTGTTGTAGGGCAGGTCGCCGCCGCCAGTGAGCACGGCGCCGTCGAGGGCGACGAGGATCTCGTTGTAGCCGAAGGTGACGAGCATCGCCCAGGACTTGAGCTGGCGGGTGCCGGAGTTGAGCACGGTGGCGTTGGCCCGGAAGGAGTAGGGCTGCTTGTTCTTGTCGCTGACGAAGGGCCGGATCTTGGTGCGGCCCTCGAAGTTGTAGGTGAGCAGGATGCCGTTGCACCCGGGGTCGGGCGCCGGAGCTGCCGCCGCCGGGGCTGTCCCCCTCTGCGCCGCCGCCAGCCCCACAAGCAGGAGGACACCGAAGAGAACAGCGTAGCGAGCTATGGAGCAAGCCATGGCTGGATCGACCACGAGAGCGCGGACACGGTGGTGAAGTGGTGGCGATTGGGGGGAACGAGGCGAGGTAGTAGATGAAGCGATTGAAAAGCGCGTGCACAGCTGGGAGGGGAGACGAAGAAGGCCAAGGGGAAGAGGCGGGTTTGAACCGGGGGAGCGGCGTGCGTAGCTTGCCTGCTGCTTCCTTCCCTTCCGTCTTTGTATAGTTTTTTCTTTACCAAAAAAATGACGGAAAAGGATGGGATTTTGAACAAAAGGGCGTGGGAAGCGACGCCGACCGGAGAGGAGATGGGAGGGGCGTGGCTCGATGATTGATTGGCCTGCGCGTCAATGGAGAGTGTGCCCGGGCCGGGCCCAGCTGGCAGTGACGCGCTGACGGGGCGTGGCGGGGACTGTTCAAACGGTAGGGTTTTTCTGTTGGGTTTCCTTCCTTCGGGCAGCGGCGCCGCGGGCGAGACGACGAGGGACGGGGCGGGCCGTCCGATTCTGTCGTGTGCGGGGACGGACGGCTGGGGATTTTTTGTTTTTTTTGCATTTGTGGTGTGGGGGTGGGGCCCGCGCATGTGCCGAGGAGACGTTTTGTAGGGCAAGGTTGGGTGGACCGTGGGCCGTGGCATCATGGGATGTGTTATGTGAAGTTTGTCTATTGTTCGGGGCAGTAAATGCGGAGAGAAAATTGTGTAAATAGTATCTTACAATAATTTTGAATAGTATGTTGATACAGGACTGCAGTAATAGTGGTGAAAATATTGTAGCAACGTATCTCATCATTTTTAATCAAGCGGCGAAGATCGCTTCTAATGCCAATGCACTTTAGCATCTACGCAACAATGCAGAGGACCTCATTCTGTGTAGGCTAGTGGTCGGTTGAGGCGAGGAGTTTTGGCGCTTATAGGCTCTTTTGGCGGAGGGATTAATAAAAATAACTCTCTCTTAGTCGTAATGCTAAAAATGGCACAACGGACAAATCGGTGTGCGACAATCCAACCCCAGTAGGACTCCTCCATTGTCTTGGGAAGCGAACTCCTTTCGCCACGTGCAAAAGCGCACCCGGAGGCGGATTTTGCCCTGCTGGGCCCCTGGGGGCCGAAAATGTCTGCATCGTGCCCCTAGGGCACGGTTTTGCTCCTCATCATGCCACATGTGTGTTCGGTGCTCTAGGGGCTAGTTTTAGAGGCGTGCCCTAGGGTTTGAGTAGCTTTCCACACCCTTTCCCCGGTGGCCTACAACTTGCTCTGGTGATGTCCGTCGTAGAACGGTTTGAGTAGCTCCGGCAGAAGTTAGACTTGCAAGAGATGAAAGACACAAATTATTAGTGAATAAATTAATTACTACCAAATTATTTATAACTAATTAATTACCATAAATTAATTACAAATAAATAATTACGACTAAATAATTACAACTAAATCAATTACAACTAAATTAATTACGATGAAATTAATTACAAGTAATTAACTGTGACTCAACTAATTATGACTAAATTAATTACAGCTTAATTAATTATGAGTAATTAAATATTACTAAATTAATTATAAATAATTAATTACAACTAATTATTTGTGTCTAATTAACTAACACTAATTAATTACAGCTAATTAGTTGATAATTAATTACTATGGCACAAATAATTACGTAAGATTAATTTAGTTACGACTAATTGAAGTAATCTATTTAACTATGACCAATTAATCATAACTAAATAGTAATGACTAAATTAAATACGACTAGTTATCTACGACTAATTAACTACATAGTGAATAAAGAAAATGCATATGACAAAAATACCTACTCGATGTCGAACTTTTTGTACTAATACGACCGCTCATGGTTTCTAAACAATCCTTAAAGGTCGATAGCACTCGAGACCATGCGAGGCTTAGAATGAGATAGTGAGGATGAGAGCGAGCTCTGTCGCAGTCGAGCCGGGTTTTATAGCCGCGCGACGCAAAAATTACGCTGACCACGAAGCGACATGAGGGATCGGATTCCCACTCGTGCACAACCTTTTCTTGCAGTGCGTGCATGTGGTGATGGAGATGGATAGTACAGAGGGATTCCCTCCCACGTGGGGCAGCAGACGAGACCTTGGGCCCAGGCCACGATATGGCGCGAAGTTGTGCCTCTAGGGCACCAAATCGGGCAAAACTGGCCCCCAGAGCATCGGACACACATGTGGCACAACAAGCGGCAAAACTAAGCCTCAGGGGGCACGATGCTAGAATTTCTAGCCCCCAGGGGCGCGGTAGGGTGAAATACTGAAATCCAGTCCCCTACGGCGCGGTTTTGCACATGTGGCGCAACAGGGGGAGTCCGCCCCTTGGGCATGATGGAGGGCAAGTCCGCCCCCTGGGGCCGTATTTGGGCATGTGTCGCATGCCAGTTTGTGTGTTGTGCCATTTTTTGGCACTACGGCCGGGAGGGAGCCATTTTTTGTTAATCCCTTCACTAAGAGTGCTATAAGTGCCAAAAACTCAAGACTCGAGAACAAAAGCAGAGAAGGAGATCAATGTAACAGCCCAATTTTCATTTCCAATTAATAGAAAATTTAATTATTTTTATAGAATCTTCAGGTAAAACTCTGTCTAAAAATTCGCAACCCTCTCAGCCTTTTTAAATCAACTCAGTCAAACCAATCGAGTTGACTCGACTCGGTTTCGACCAGAACCACTCGATTTCGAACAACCACTCGATTTTGACTACACCCTTCGACCAGACCCTCCCACTAGGTCTCTCTCTCTCTCTCTTTTCTCTCGCCCACTGTCGGGACCCAAATATGCAAATCTGAACCCTCTGTGTATTCTGCACTAGTCCAGGATCACGCTAGTGCACACAGTGTCAACATTGATGAAATATCACATCCATACAACGAATATAAGAATAAACGAGTACCTTTGAATAACAATTAACTGTTGGGACCTTACGGTCGAGTTTTACATTTATTAAGCCGTGCAAGGCTGACAATAAAGAAATAAAGCCGCGGTGAAGCGAAATAAACTCGATGGCTCCCATCAATTTACCACAGGCAACCGACTGGGATCAAGACCCTAACGTTCAACCTTCATAGAACTCTTCTTCAAAAGCAGGCGACGACTCCTCCACTTCTGTTGATTTGTTTAGCAAGAGTGAGTACACACCGTACTCGCAAGTCATACCACAGAATGCATTTATACATGATGGTTTATTCCAAAGGAATGGCTTCTGTGGTTATTTTGCAGAAATGCAACATTTGCAATTGAATACAAATAGTAGATTGAAAGCGTAATTCAAAACAAATAGACAATAATAAGTTAACAATTGATTTTACAAAGGACACACAGTCTAATCAAGTTCTTTCACACAGCTGAACAAGTTATCTCACACAGCTGACCCTTCCCAATTGTTTTATGAAAATCTACCCCTCGTGTGAAATTCCCGAGCATGTCCATAACCGAGGACGCGGCTATTCGAATAGATTGATTAAAACACTCTGCAGAGGTTGTACACTTTACCCACACGATGAAACCAACCGGATCAGAGTTGATCACAACAAAACCTTTCAGAGACTTCATCTCAAACAATGACACTCCTGGTGTGCTTTCTGCCGTCAATTTGTACACCTGACCCTTGGAGCGACACACACCATTGGACGAGGATGCGTGAACCGTCCGCGATGTGACATATCACACCTCCGACCCATCACATAGCTTAAATACAACTTTGAGTTGTCAATGTCAAGACTCCATAACTTACTAAGTCGGGCCCACCCATACTAGGCATGTGGTCGCATAAAGAAGGCCAGTTCAATGGCGCACAAAGTTAAGTCCTTAATTGACCAAGGCAAGACTTCAGTTTTAACCCAAATCACAAAGTTTAATAAGCACACAGCTCCACCATTCACACAGAATCCACCACTTGCCTCAGTCTAAATCTTTTCCCACCCTGTTGATTAAGTGCAACACATGCCATCAACGAGTAATAGCACACAGCACACACAGATTCATCACACGTTCCATAATCACTTAGTCAAGTTTATAATTGCAACTCTCACATGGAATGATGACTCGTGGCATGGCTAAGCGATCTAATCGTATCTAACCAACCCACGTTGGTGCTACGATAATACCAACTAATTATTAACCAACCTAGGGTGACAAAAGATCATGGTATACAATAGACAAGGTGGCATAACAATTTGGATTAATAACTACACCCAAAAGCATTTAAATAAATACTTGAAATAGAATGCAATACATTGAAACAAAGTATTTTGAAAACTGGGTTCAAAATGATCAAAGGTATAACTTGCCTTGGAATAGATCTAGATATTGGTCTTGGTCTTGAGGTGCTCCTTCTTACGCAAAATTCCCAAGTATCGGCGTCTACTGCAAAGCGAGACAAAAGAAATAAAACAAATAAATAACAGAGGCAAAACAAACTCCAAAAATCAAATAAAATTCACCATTAAATAGATCTGAATTTTATATAAATTTACAAATTTGAATGGGCTCAATTGGACTTCGGATGCAAAAGATATGGGCTTTGGAAGATTGGAAAATCAATTAAACCCTAATTTGGATTTTCTCGAATTTCCCGAATTATTTTTATAAAGGAAAATCAGATTATTGCGCAATGCTTGCGTCAGCTGAGAATTTCCGGAAAAAGAATTATAATTAAAAAGAATTCTGACATGTGGGACCCACTGTCAGTCTCGGGTTCACGGTGGACCGAGTGCACCGAACCGAGGGAGATCTGGCGCGGTGGACCGGTGAAAGATCTAGACCCGCCATTATGAGTTAATGGATTGTTTTGGTGATTAATGACAAATCCAAATATGAGACTAACTCTTTTATCAAGTATTATCTTTGTGTAGTCTCATTTGGATATAGAGGTGAAACACAACGAGGTATGCAATTGACATCTCAATTTATATTATGTTGCATTTCTCGGATCCAAAATATAGGATTGAACTCAACCATAAGTCAAACTTGAATATGTGCATATGACCTCATTACACATTTGTGTATGCACACATTTAGGGGGAGTTTTATTCTATACTTTGTGGTTTCATTAGTATTGATCCATATTCCATTTTTCACATATACTAAGGATCTTTACGTTGAAACAAAACCTTTGAGTATACAAAACTTGTGTAGTTCGTATATACTCATGTTATGAGTATATAGAACTTGTGTAGTTCTTGTATACTCATGTTAGAGTATATATAACTTGTGTAGTTTATATACTCAATTGCTCTCTCATTTATCATCATTAAATTTATGAGAATTTAAGTGGTTATCATCAATTACCAAAAAGGGAAAGATTGGGGTATCTTGTCCCACCATTATGAGTTAATGGTATGATGTGGTAATTAGTGATGATCACATTGTGGAACTAACATCTTCCATAAGTTGGATATATAGGTTATGTTCCAGGATGATGAAGACTTGGGATGATCATGAGTTGATCATCAAGTTAAGAGCTTGGTGTAAATGATGCATCATGAGTTGATACTTATCAAGAAGAGATGATCATGAGTTGATCATCAAGACAAGAGAAGACCCATCATGTGTTGATGGAGGTCAAGTGAAGGAATGCATCATGCGTTGATGCAAGTGAAGAATCGGGATGAAGAAATCATCATGTGTTGATGATGATCAAGACAATATCCCGAAGTGAAGAAATCATCATAAGTTGATGATTGTCAAAGTCAAGGACCCGGACTTGAAGTGTTGATGTGCGTCATCAAGCTTCAAGAAGATGCAAGGCAAAGGTATGGCTAGTTAGGGCTAAGGATGTGTTCCTAGTCTTTTACCGGTCTCGGTGTTTGGTTGAAAGACCGGATTGCTAGTATAGGTTTGCCGTACTATTAAGAGGGATCTTGACTAGTAGTTTGAGTTAGTCATGTGTTGATAGCTCATTATATTTGCTCTAGCTCATCTATGCATGGAGCTATTATTTGCGAATGTGTTTTGCAAATAGCCGATGCTCATGCATTCAACCCTTGTAGCATGTGACTTAAGTTTGCAAATGCGTTTTGCAAATGGTGTAAGTCCATGTACCTTTTTCCTTGTGGTATGATTCCAAAAGTTGGCAAATGTGTTTTGCAACTTGTTGGGAATCTTGCTTGTGACCTTTGTTGGCATGGCTTGTCAATTAGCAAATGTGTTTTGAAATTGAAGTTGTTGAAAAAGCCATTTCTGACTTCTGTCAGGAACATCGGAAGTTCCGGCGGTTTAACGGCGGAAGTTCCGCACCTCGGACTGTCCGATTTTCCGCGGCTTGTTTTTTCCAGAGAGCATCCTTTTAGGACTTAGCCGATTTCTCAAGTGCGGAAGTTCCGCAATGATAAGAGCGGAAGTTCCGATTAATCGGTTGCTCCGAAATCCGGCGGTTGGTTTTTTCCAGAGAAGCACCATTTTGGGGACTTAGCCAAAATTCAATGTGCGGTAGTTCCGCTATGTGTTGAGCGGAACTTCCGAAGAATCGGAACTTCCGATATTTAGTTGGCGGTAGTTCGGACTAAAAATCAAGCGGCTAGTTTCTCGTCGACATAGCCGTTGCGGTGCCTTTTCTCTCTCCTGCGGTAGTTCCGGCCTTTGTACGGCGGAACTTCCGATTTCCCTGATTTTTCAGGGATTTGTCTCCCAACGGCTAGTTTTTGTGTGTGGGCTATATATAGCCACCTTGGCCGGTTGGGGGAGCTGCTGAAGTTGCTTAGAACTATTGTGAACTCTTTGTGAGCCTCTTGAGCTAAGAGCAAACCTCTATTCTCTTTCGTGCATGTGTTGCACTTGGTGAGATTAGAGAGTAAACCCTAAGTGCATGTGTTGCCTTAGGTAGTGGATTGTGTATCCACGTGGCGTTGACACTTGATTAGTTCAAGTGAAAGTTGGATTTGTTACTCTTGGTGTTTGCCGACACCTAGGCGGCGTGGGGCGTCGTGCTCGGTGACCTTCTCAAGAAGCTTGTGAGAAGGCCCGACGGTTGTGAGTGGTTTGGTGCTCGCCATCTCGGAGTGGAGGAAGAGCAACCATAGTTGGCGAGGTGTTGGTTCGTTTTGGAACCGGTCCAAGTGTTGGACTTACCTCGGAGGTGTGTGCTCATTTGAGGAGCCGGTCCAACGCGGGTTGGGCTTACCTCAGCGTGGATTAGGGAGACCAAGCAAGTCTCCGAACACCACGGTAAAACATAATCGCGTCATCTTGTGTTTACTTGTGCTTTACTTAGAGCAATTTACATTCTTGCTTTAATTGATTATATATCTTGTATGATTGCTCATATTGTATTGTGTTCATATTGTCGGTGCACTTAGTTGAGCCTAGTTGATTTAGGTTTTAATTGTGCAAAACCATTTGGCTATTAGCTTCCGCATTTATATATTGGTTTAGCGATAAAGTTTTTTTAAAACCGCCTATTCACCCCCCTCTAGTCGGCCACCTCGATCTTACAAGTGGTATCAGAGCTTGGTCTCTCATTTATTAGACTTAACCGTCTAGAGAGTAAAGGATGGCAACTAGAGATTTAGTGCACCTAGGTGAAGCACCTCTATTTGATGGCACAAATTATGCCCATTGGAAAATCCGCATGTTTTGTTATTTTAGGGCCATGAGTCCAAAAATATGGCGGATTGTAGATGTTGGCTTTTCTTCTCCATTGGATCATCTTGCTCCAACAATTGAGGAAGAGAAAAGCTTACATCTCGACGCTCAAGCAATTAACGGTTTATTTAGTGCTTTGAGTGTAGAGATGTTTGATGAAGTGTGCAATCTTGAGAGCGCTCATGCTATGTGGACACATTTTCAAGATAAATATGAAATGTCCACACCTACTAGTGATGATTGCACACAGAAGTGGACATCGGAAGAAGAATGTTCATCTTCTAGCTCCGATAATGATGAGTCCACAACTCCCTCCACGTCAACTCATTGCTTCATGGCTAAAGGTAATGATGAGGTAAACGAAAATGAAGAACCCACCTATGATGAGTTGACGGAAATGTTAGAAGACTTAAATGAATATCTTGGCAAGGAGAAGTCAAAATTCAAAGTCTTGAAGAAAGAATTTCTTTCTCTCAAGGATTCTTATGAAGAGCTAAAAGAAGCTCATGAGACTCTCCTTCTCAAGGATCTTAATAAGTCCAAGGTGGATATAGGCATTACATGCAAGTTATTAGATGATATGCCATGCATAGTTCCTACATCTTGCATTTCATCTAAAGTTAGCATATCCACCTCTTGTGATGATTTAATTGATATGCCTTGTTGCTCTAAAATGGATACTCCTATTTCCTCGATATCTTGCAAGACTAACATTGTAGAGGAAAACAAAGAGCTCAAGGCCCAAGTCAACAAATTAAAGAATGACTTGGAAAGAGGCCTAAAAGGAAGGCCACTCTTGGCGATATCTTGAGCAAGCAAAGACGCTTGCAAGATAAGAGTGGAATTGGCTTCACTCCTAAGAAGGAGACAAGCAAGACTAGGCACAATGCAAGACACACGAAGAATGTCAAGTGCCATGGATGCAATGAAAAGGGCCACTTCGCCTCAGTGTGCCCAAACAAAGTGAATGACAAGAAATTGTCATCAAAGAAGAGGCGAACCGGCAAGGAGCAAGTAAAGAAGGTAAAAGATGAATACAAACTTGAACTTGCTACAATTCTAGGAAAAGGACATATGAGTAAGGATTGTCCCAAAGGTATCACTCCTAAGCCCATTATTTATAATGATCAATATTTGCTTAGGAAGGATATTAATGGCAATGTGTTTGCTAGAATAGTTAGTACACATAAAACTAATGCTAGGGCCATTTGGGTGCCCAAATCTATTGTGACTAACATTCGTGGACCCAACCTAGTTTTGGGTACCAAAATACGCTTAAATGCTTAATAGGTACTTGGAGAGGCATTGGAGACTTGACTTATTCATATAAAGATGGATGTCATCATGTATCAAATTGGAGCCAAGTTTGAGGATAATCGTTTCACATCAAGAACCAATGCCATCTCGGTAACAAGTATTTACATTGAAGTATCTAGCCCCTTATGCCTTGTGTAGGTTGCATTTCATGAAAATCATTTTAAGAGGGGTACTCTTGCTCTATGTTCATAATGTTCATTATTAATATCTTGAGCAAGTTGTTGTGGCACATTAAGGGGGAGTGCTAAATCATAGTCATGTATATCACATCCCTAAGTGTGCCCAAATTGATTAAGTGCTAGTATTGTTTTTCAAAAATGAGTCTTTTAGCCAAAAGTCAAAAATTTCATAATTATTAGCAATTCTTTGAAAAACTAGTTGCAAAAGGTATACAAATGCTTTTCAAAGATTTACCAAAGGTTTTGGCTTTAGAAAAACCTATTTTAAGTGAAAATAAGTTTATGTCCAAAATCTTACATTATGGTATCTTGTTTTTGACATAAACTAGATTTTCGTGTAAAATCTATTCTAAAAGGAATTTGAAAATTTTGACAAAAGAAAAATCCTAGAGTTGGTTATTCTAAACATTTTTGGTATTCAAAGAATTTCCAAAAGACCAACCTAGAAAAGGTTATTTGATTTTGAAACTCGTCCAAAATCCTACTTTGACCTAAGTGGTCACTTTCTAGCACTTAAGTGAGTTTTTCCATATGAACCAAAACTATTCTTATAAAAAGGTTCAAAATGGCATTTATGACTCATACATAAAATTGGATGCTTTAAAATCAACAATATGTTCTCTTTGAGTTGTTTTGATTAATTTCATGAAAATGAGGATTCATTTGCAAAATCAAAACTAAATTCATAAAAATTATTTTCTTGGATAGACATTAGTCTTTTAATGTACAATGATCACGAATGATATTTATTTGAGTGCAAAACTAGGGATCATTTGCATAAAAATCAAATTCAAGATCTTTCACGAAGTGTCGGGATAATCGGAACTTAGGCATTCTATGCGGAACTTCCGTTTTCCGAACGTCCATTGTTGATTTGCGGAGCTTCCGTTTCAGCTCTCTTCGAAGCGTCGGGAAAATCGGAGCTTAGGCACTCAGTAGCGGAACTTCCGCTCTGTGAACTTCCGCTTTGAAATCGGAACTTCCGCTTCCGAGTGAGAGACTTTAATGCACTGCGGTTCCTCCGTTTATCTCTCTCCTCCACCAGCATGATCTCTTCTCTCCGAGCCCTCTCTCTTCTCCAAATACTCCACCAAAACTCTTTGATCCCTCTTGGTTTTTCTTCAAATCTCAACCGACAAATTGCTTCTCCAGGGTTCAATCACTCCATTCCTCAAGGTATTTCCAATCCCCTTTGGATCTATGCCTCTTATGAACCCTAGGTTTGAGTTTTTGGGGGAAAATGAAATGTGGATGAAATCTGTGGGAGATTCTTGGGCAAATTAGTTTATTCAGTATTGTATGATGTTTATACATCGATTCCATGGACTCAATCCATCAAAATACTGAAAAATCAAAAAAATCTCATTGCCCTAGAGTCGGCCAGGAAAATCGGAACTTCCGCTGTTAAGAGCGCGGAACTTCCGCTAGCGGTAGTTCCGGCGTTAAACTTGCGGAGCTTCCGATTGTCCTGACAGAACCTGAGAATTTCATCTTCTTTTGATTCAATCTTTGACACTTCATCCATTGTTGTTCTTGAAGATGCCGAGGATGAAGATGGCGATCCGAAGCACTATTCGATCTTTGGCGCATCTTCTTCAAGAAATGAGGAAGAATCGAAAATTCGGAAGAAAGTGCATCGGAGAAGAATCGAATATGAATCGATGAGGAGTTAGGTGAACCGGAAGAAATGGAAATTGATCTTAAGGGACTCACGTGACGACTACACTATTCTTGGGATAAAGATCAATATTCACTTCGAGAAATTGCGGCGACCCTCGTTTTCATACCAAGTTTCAAAGGCAAGTCTATGATCTCTTTTATGGACCATCCAAACCATTTGCTGATCACAAGTACATCAATTGGTCCTATCTCAACGGACTTGACAGATATGAGGGTACTTACAGGCTCTTTCAGCGAGCCGGGATTCACAACTTTGTGGCAATTAAATGCAATTATTGTGATGAGATCATCCGTCAGTTCTATGCCACAGTTTGCATTCCTCCAGATTTTTCTCAGCTCACCTGGATGACAGGAACTGTGAAGTATTCTTGCACAAAGCGCGCTTTTGAACATGCATTGAATATTCAGTCAAGCGAATGTGAGAAAATTTATGATGGAACAGTTCTCCCTATTTCAGCCTGGACTGAATTTTATGACACCACACAGAGATTTGTCCCTGGTAAGATCACAGGACTTCTTCCTATTCCCAGCTTGGTAAATAGGATCATCAATCATACCATGTTACCTAAGAGTGGGAATTATGATGCCATTAGAGGACATGTCTGGAATATATTGGAATGCATCATGCATGGTAGAAAGTTTGATGTTGTGGATGTCATCATAAGGGAGATAGCAGGAACAAAGAATGATCGAGTCAAGAGAATAAACTTTGCACCTTACATTATGGCTTTGATCGTTAAACAAACTGGATATAATGGAGCTTTACCTTCAGCACATAAAGCCTATAAACCAAGAGAAGGTCCTCCTATTCCTGCCAATCTTAGGCGTGCTCCAGCAGAAGTACCTGAAGCTGCACCTCCTGCTGCTGCTGCTGCTCCTCCACAAGGTATAGCCACTATGGATCAGATTTATGCCACCTTGTTGGAGATGAGAGCATCCCAGGATACCTTCCAGGCAGCGACCACCTCTAGACTGGATGCGTTTGAGGCAGCTACCACTTCCAGACTCGACGCCTACTCTGCCAGCCTTGACGCGCTTTCAGCCAGATTCGCCGAACAGTTTCCTCCACCTGTTCAGTATGGACGGCGTCGCTTTCGCTCTCCTCACGGTGGTCATCTGTTGCTTCTCCTGCTGCTCCTCCGATCGATCATCCTCAAGACCCTCCCTGTGAGCGAGAGTCGTTTGTTTATTTAGGTCATTAGACCTTGTATGCAAAATTGTAATATCTTATGACTACTTGGTTGTATGACTTTCATTTTGGCTATGCTATCTTATGCTACTCTGTGTGAGAACATGTTTTTATGTCATGATTTTTATTTTGCATGAGATGTGGAAGAGATGTGATTATGAATGAAAATGTTTGTGGTTGATTATATCTTTTTATCTCCTGTCGTGGATGTCCCTCCTTACAAGAGAAATTCTGCCAAATTTGAAAGTATTTCGACTTGAATTGAAAAAGTTTTGACTTTTTCTCTCTTTGCTCAAAAGCTGAAATTTCAGATTTGTGCATGGTTTTGAGCAGATTTGTGAATTTTGTATCTTTAAATGGGTTCACAATTAGAGGAAGCTATAATAATGAAAGATGATCCTCTATAGTGGTTCTATGTTAAAAATTCTTCTCAAATTTATTGGAACCATTTTACCCATTTTCTCAGCTGTCTTTTGAGGCTCAAATGAATTGTCAAAATCTGAAAATCCTGAATTTTTCAGTTTTATGAAATTTTGTGATTTTCATATCTTTAAATTGATTGACATTTGGTTAAGCCTCCCAAAATGAAAATTGTGTGTATATGCCAGCACTAGCTCCATGATTAATTTCATATTTTTCTGAGCTTGCTTCCACATATTTTCAGTATTGGCCATCTTTGATCTTCTCGTTTTGGGATTTGAAAATATTCTTGAGAAGACTTCAAAGTAGGAGGTTAGTTGAATATGTTTCAACTATCATTTCAAATGGTTCTAAATGTTTTGATTTAAAATGGGAGAATGTTATGATCATTAGGTTTGTAACCTAAATCTGTTTCTCCTCTCATATCTTGAGAACAAAATTTCCCCCTTGGTCATATGTGTTCAATTCATACTTTTTGTGACCAATCTCATTGTTTTTACAAGTGGTATTGATTTGCAAATACTCCTTTTGGCTAAGATTTGTCTTGTGCTTTTGGGTGATTTATGCCAAAAGGGGGAGAATGTTTTTATCAATATTCTTCATTTGGATGATTGATTTGTTTAGACATGCTAAAAGAGGGAAAACATATGCATTAGATGTGTAAGGGGGAGAATGTTTTTCATATGCATTTTGTTTATTACTTTATGTTTCACCTCATATGATGCATAGACATAGTTCATTAGTTTAAATTCTTTTCTTATGTCTATAAATATCCAAATGCTGTTATTGATAATGGATTTGTCATCAATCACCAAAAAGGGGGAGATTGAAAGATCTAGACCCGCCATTATGAGTTAATGGATTGTTTTGGTGATTAATGACAAATCCAAATATGAGACTAACTCTTTTATCAAGTATTATCTTTGTGTAGTCTCATTTGGATATAGAGGTGAAACACAACGAGGTATGCAATTGACATCTCAATTTATATTATGTTGCATTTCTCGGATCCAAAATATAGGATTGAACTCAACCATAAGTCAAACTTGAATATGTGCATATGACCTCATTACACATTTGTGTATGCACACATTTAGGGGGAGTTTTATTCTATACTTTGTGGTTTCATTAGTATTGATCCATATTCCATTTTCCACATATACTAAGGATCTTTACGTTGAAACAAAACCTTTGAGTATACAAAACTTGTGTAGTTCGTATATACTCATGTTATGAGTATATAGAACTTGTGTAGTTCTTGTATACTCATGTTAGAGTATATATAACTTGTGTAGTTTATATACTCAATTGCTCTCTCATTTATCATCATTAAATTTATGAGAATTTAAGTGGTTATCATCAATTACCAAAAAGGGAAAGATTGAGGTATCTTGTCCCACCATTATGAGTTAATGGTATGATGTGGTAATTAGTGATGATCACATTGTGGAACTAACATCTTCCATAAGTTGGATATATAGGTTATGTTCCAGGATGATGAAGACTTGGGATGATCATGAGTTGATCATCAAGTTAAGAGCTTGGTGTAAATGATGCATCATGAGTTGATGCTTATCAAGAAGAGATGATCATGAGTTGATCATCAAGACAAGAGAAGACCCATCATGTGTTGATGGAGGTCAAGTGAAGGAATGCATCATGCGTTGATGCAAGTGAAGAATCGGGATGAAGAAATCATCATGTGTTGATGATGATCAAGACAATATCCCGAAGTGAAGAAATCATCATAAGTTGATGATTGTCAAAGTCAAGGACCCGGACTTGAAGTGTTGATGTGCGTCATCAAGCTTCAAGAAGATGCAAGGCAAAGGTATGGCTAGTTAGGGCTAAGGATGTGTTCCTAGTCTTTTACCGGTCTCGGTGTTTGGTTGAAAGACCGGATTGCTAGTATAGGTTTGCCGTACTATTAAGAGGGATCTTGACTAGTAGTTTGAGTTAGTCATGTGTTGATAGCTCATTATATTTGCTCTAGCTCATCTATGCATGGAGCTATTATTTGCGAATGTGTTTTGCAAATAGCCGATGCTCATGCATTCAACCCTTGTAGCATGTGACTTAAGTTTGCAAATGCGTTTTGCAAATGGTGTAAGTCCATGTACCTTTTTCCTTGTGGTATGATTCCAAAAGTTGGCAAATGTGTTTTGCAACTTGTTGGGAATCTTGCTTGTGACCTTTGTTGGCATGGCTTGTCAATTAGCAAATGTGTTTTGAAATTGAAGTTGTTGAAAAAGCCATTTCTGACTTCTGTCAGGAACATCGGAAGTTCCGGCGGTTTAACGGCGGAAGTTCCGCACCTCGGGCTGTCCGATTTTCCGCGGCTTGTTTTTTCCAGAGAGCATCCTTTTAGGACTTAGCCGATTTCTCAAGTGCGGAAGTTCCGCAATGATAAGAGCGGAAGTTCCGATTAATCGGTTGCTCAAAATCCGTGGTTGGTTTTTTCGAGAAGCACCATTTTGGGGACTTAGCAAAATTCAATGTGCGGTAGTTCCGCTATGTGTTGAGCGGAACTTAGAAGAATCGAACTTCCGATATTTAGTTGGCGGTAGTTCGGACTAAAAATCAAGCGGCTAGTTTCTCGTCGACATAGCCGTTGCGGTGCCTTTTCTCTCTCTGCGGTAGTTCCGGCCTTTGTGCGGCGGAACTTCCGATTTCCACGATTTTCAGGGATTTGTCTCCCAACGGCTAGTTTTTGTGTGTGGGCTATATATAGCCACCTTGGCCGGTTGGGGGAGCTGCTGAAGTTGCTTAGAACTATTGTGAACTCTTTGTGAGCCTCTTGAGCTAAGAGCAAACCTCTATTCTCTTTCGTGCATGTGTTGCACTTGGTGAGATTAGAGAGTAAACCCTAAGTGCATGTGTTGCCTTAGGTAGTGGATTGTGTATCCACGTGAGCGTTGACACTTGATTAGTTCAAGTGAAAGTTCGGATTTGTTACTCTTGGTGTTTGCCGACACCTAGACGGCGTGGAGGCGTCGTGCTCGGTGACCTTCTCAAGAAGCTTGTGAGAAGGCCCGACGGTTGTGAGTGGTTTGGTGCTCGCCATCTCCGGAGTGGAGGAAGAGCAACCATAGTTGAGCGAGGTGTTGGTTCGTTTTGGAACCGGTCCAAGTGTTGGACTTACCTCGGAGGTGTGTGCTCATTTGAGGAGCCGGTCCAACGCGGGTTGGGCTTACCTCAACGTGGATTAGGGGAGACCGGCAAGTCTCCGAACACCACGGTAAAACATAATCGCGTCATCTTGTGTTTACTTGTGCTTTACTTAGAGCAATTTACATTCTTGCTTTAATTGATTATATATCTTGTATGATTGCTCATATTGTATTGTGTTCATATTGTCGGTGCACTTAGTTGAGCCTAGTTGATTTAGGTTTTAATTGTGCAAAACCAATTTGCTATTAGCTTCGCATTTATATATTGGTTTAGCAGATAAAGTTTTAAAACCGCCTATTCACCCCCTCTAGTCGGCCACCTCGATCTTATAACCAAGACGACCTTGCAGCGTGTCTTTGGCTGATCTGGCGCCACGCGGCCACACACCAAAGACCGGCGACATTGGCGCCGAATTTGGCGATAACTTGGCCGGCGTGGCGCTCGGGACCGATGGTCACCGTGACAGCGGCTCTTCGCCGCGGTGAGTGGTACCAACGTGTAGAGGAGGTTAATGCGCACACATGGGCTTTGGTTTGAGCACACAGGGTTGTGGAGATGGCGTGGCGAGGAAGAAGCGGCGGAGAGCTCGGGTTTTGTCGGACGGGCGCTCGGCGATGCTCGGCGGCGAGAAGGTGCGCACAAGGTAACTGTGACTTGCGATCACAATGGTGCGATCGGTGGAGCAAGGGCGGCGGCGGCGGCGCAAGAATCCACCGGAGAAGAAGTTCGGCCGAAAACACTAAAACTTGGAATGCGGCGGCGCTAGAGGCGATCAGGCGATGGGAGTGGCGGATTAGGGTTGCGGAGGTCGAGCGGTGCTAGGGGAGTATTTATAGGCTCGGAGACGCGAGATTTGAAACCCCAAATCGGGTCCGAAGCGGTGGGTTTTTGAATTCAAAGATTTTCGGAGATTGAAACCGATTCGAGGTTTGATTTGGTTTGGAACGGATAAGGAATAACCAGGAGACATGATTTGGTGGGGTCGGCACGAAGAATCGAGAACGAATACGCATTTGTCGGACGCGGCGAGCTCCGGCAATGGCGCGGAAGGCGCGCGCGAGGAATAAGCGGTAGGAGGCGACGACTTCGGTCGCGGTCCCACTGGCGGCGGGCGAGGCGCGGGCGAGCGAGCGTCGCGATGGCGATCCAAGCGCGAGCGAGCGAGGCGGCGAACGAGCGAGATCAGCGAGCGAAGCCACGCGGCGACAATCCAACGGGCAAGGGCAAAACGCAGGCGAGCGGCGGCGGGCGATGTTGATCCAACTACCGGGATTGAGCGGTGGAATAGTCTTGGGCTTCGCCCCGATCTTATTCAAGGATTTAAAATAGGTTTTCTTTTAAATAAATCCAGAAAATGCAAATAGCAATTAGAAAATAGCAAATGACTTTGGAAAAATTCCAGAAAATTCTATAAAATATATCCAAGCATATAGAATCTAAATAAAATAGTTTTGACAATTGTTGATGTTGGGATTAAGCACATTAAATCAGTTTGTCCTTAAAGTCCATATTAAGCTTTTAATTTAATATTCAATTAAATCCAAATGATGAATTTTCTTGCTACCATTATTTAAAAGATTTTCAAGCTCGAAAATAGGGATGTTACAAACCTCCCCCTTAAGCGAATCTCGTCCCGAGATTAGGCTAGCTAGAGAAAAGGCTAGGGAACTCGGCTTTTAACTCTTCTTCACGTTCCCACGTTGCTTCTCCTTCTGAGTGGTTACTCCAATGGACTTTGCAGAAACGAACGGTCTTGCTTCTGGTGCGGCGCTCTGCGACATCCAAAATCTGACAGTCGTTCTTTGTACGTGAGATCTTCCTTGATTCAATTGACTCCAGCGAGTGCGCTCTTCCGCACACGAAGACACTTCTTGGTGAGAGACATGAAAGACATCATGCACTCCTCGCTAACTTATTGCAGTAACTCAAGCTGATGCACGCAACTTCTCCACGGCGTTCCAAAACCTTGAATGGACCCACATACCTTGGAGCAAGCTTCCCTTTGGTGTGGAATCTCTTAACACCTCTCGGCGGAGTAACTCGCAGATACACAAAATCCTCGGTTCAAAGTCGAGGTCACGACGACGATTATCGGCATAACTCTTTTGCTCGGGTGGGCTATCTTTAGTCTTTTTCTCGATCATCGCAACTTGTTCTTGGCTTCGAATAATATCGGCCCGAATACTACACATTTGGTGTCTCGACCAATTCAACGGAGTTCTCGAGCACGACCGTCTGAGCTTCAAATGGTGACATTTGCAAACCGGCTTGATAAGCTGTTGTTGTACGAGAATTTCGCATCGACAAACTTTTATCCCAAGCGGTAGCATTAGCTAAGGCACGTGCTCTCAACATATCTTCTAATATCTGGTTGACTCTTTCGGTCATCCATCATGCTGGGATGATAAGCGATCGAAATTGAGATGAGTTCTGGGCTTCATGTAGACTCGCCGAAGCGAGAGGTGAATTGAGATCCTCGATCGACACTATCTTCTTAGGCACACCGTGCGGTCGACGATTTTGACATATACAATTCCGCCAAGCGGTCTCACGAGTAAGTGGTTTTGGTGGCAAGAAATGGGCAACCTTAGTCAAGCGATCCACTATTACCCAAATCGAATCATAACTGATTGAGTCTTGGGTAATCCGTAATAAAATCCATCCGATCTCTTCCCACTTCCATTACGGTATCTTGGTGGTTGTAGCAATCCTGCCGGTCTCGATGTTCGGCCTTTACTTTCGACACACGTCGCATAAGGCAACGAACTCTGCGACGTCTCGCTTTAAGTTTGGCCACCAAAACTTATTCTTAACATCTGATACATCTTAGTGCTTCGAGGTGAATTGAATACTTTGAGTCATGGGCTTCCTTGAATCGGTTGTCTTAATCCATCCATATCCGTACACGAATCGTCCATTGATCCACAGTATATCCTGATCATCTATGGTGAAGTCTTTAAATTTTCCTTCTGACATCTTCTTCTTGAGATCAGCAAACTCAGAATCCTTGGGTTGCGCTTCACGAATCTGTTTCTCCAGAGTAGATTGCACTTCTAGGCTGGCCACAAATCCTTCCGGAACAACTTCTAGCTGTAGCTTCTGGAATTCCTCCTGAAGTTCTGAACACAACTCTTTTACTTCCAGAGTATTGCAGTAGCTCTTACGACTCAGTGCATCTGCAACTACATTGGCCTTACCAGGATGGTAATGGATTCCAAGATTATAATCCTTTATTAATTCCAGCCATCTTCTCTGTCTCATGTTCAAATCAGACTGAGTGAAAATGTACTTCAGGCTCTTATGATCTGTGTAGACTTCACAGCGATTACCGATGAGATAATGACGCCAAATCTTCAAGGCATGCACTACGGCAGCTAGCTCCAAATCATGGGTAGGGTAGTTCTCTTCATGAGGCCTTAATTGCCTTGACGCATAAGCGACAGCTCTTCCTTCTTGCATAAGGACACATCCTAATCCTTGACGCGAAGCATCACAGTAGATATCAAAATCCTTACTAATATCCGGCAAAACTAGCACTGGGGCTGAAGTCAAACGCTTCTTTAACTCTTGAAAACTTTCTTCACAAGCTGGGGTCCAAATAAACTTCTTCTCTTTCTTCAACAATTGCGTAAGAGGTTTAGCAATCGTTGAGAACCCTTCAATGAAACGACGATAGTATCCTGCCATTCCCAAGAAACTACGAATTTGAGTAACCGTCTTGGGCCGCTCCCAATTCATTCTGACTTTAACCTTTCCGGTCAATTGCTACTCCTTGGTTTGTCATCACATGACCGAGAAAATCAACTTTCTTCTTCCAAAAGTCACACTTTCTGAACTTGGCATACAACTGATGTCCTCTGAGCTTCTCTAGGATTAATCTCAAATGTTATGTATGTTCTTCTTCTGACTTTGAGTATACCAAAATATCATCAATAAACACTACCACGAACTTATCCAAATATTCCATGAATACTTTGTTCATCATGTTCATGAAATAGGCAGGGGCATTAGTCAATCCAAAAGACATGACTAGAAATTCATAATGTCCATACCGGGTTGAGAAAGCGGTCTTTGGTACATCCTTAGGACAAATCTTTAGCGATGGTAACTCGATCGTAGATCGATCTTGGAGAATACTCGGCTCCTTTCATCCGGTCGAACAAATCATCTATTACGGGCAATGGGTACTTGTTCTTGATGGTGACTTCGTTGAGAGAACGATAATCGATACACATTCTCATACTTCCATCTTTCTTCTTAACGAACAAAACAGGTGCTCCCCATGGCGACGAACTAGGTCTTACAAAACCTTTCTCCGATGGTTCTTCTATCCGCTTCTTCATTTCCACAAGTTCATCATTGGCATCCGATAGGGTCTCTTGAAATTGGTCTTTGTTCACGGCACTAGATCGATGACAAATTCAATGTCACGGTCGGTGGCATTCCCGTAATTCTTCCGAAATACATCCGGGTAATCTCGACTACGTGTACGTCTTCCAAAGCGTCTTGATCGTTGACTACCAAATGTCCATCACGCATTGAGGTGGCTAGAAATTCTACTTTCTTTCTGTGGTATCCTCAATTGTCACGGCTCTTGCCACAATCTAGCAATCGCTTTATGTTTGGATAACCAATCCATACCAAGGATGACATCTATGGTGCGAGTGTCTAGAACTATTAGGTTGGCTAGAAACTCAACTCCGACTATGAGTAGCCTAGCTCCTAAACATCCAACTTTAGAACTTAGCTCGCTCGGCGCATTGGACTAACAGAGTATGCTTAAGATGTATAACTTCCAATTTGTTCTTAGTTGCAAAATTCCGAAACAAGCGAATCGAAGCTCCGAATCAAAGCAGAATCGATGCAGTAATCTTGAATTTACTAGGAACTTACCAAGACAACGTCAGTGCTTCTTGAGCTCCTTCGAGTGGCGTGGTTGACACGACCTCGACCACCGATGGCGGTGCTCCTCCGGATTGACCGTAGCTTGAGAAGTTCCTTGATGGTTGCCTTGTCTTGGTGTCTTGGTGGTGTGTTCCCAAGGTTGAAGCGTCTTTGGAGTGATAGTACCATTTTGCGGACATCGGTTGGCGAAATGCCCTGGTGACGACGCTGTAAAGTAAACTCTGGTTGTATACGTGGGTTGCTTCTTTGGATTGGGGTTGGTAGTGCGGGGTTGCGAAAGTTACGAGCAATCGGGCGAGGTCTTCAAGTTGGTGCGGTGGTCGCGCGACTGCGTGGTGGAAAACGGCTAAAGCTGCGGTGGAATCATTCTTGCCCTCGGTGGGGTTGGTGACTTCCTTCTTTGAGCCATTCTGCGCTACGATGATCTTCCAATTCCTTGCGCTTATCCTCTAGAATCAAAGCCTTGTTGATCAACTCTTGAAAATCGGGAAAGGTGTGGGCGATCAAGTTGACTTGAAGTCCGATGTTCAATCCTTTCGTAAAACGACTACGACGAGCCTTGTCGGTGGCGACATCTTCTGCGACATATCGAGCAAGTTGTGAGAACTTGTTGAGAATGTCGATCATCGACATTCCTCCTTGCTTGAGAGCACGAATTCATACTTCTTTAGATCCATGATTCCTTACGGTACATGATATCTTTGGAAAAGGTTGTGAACTCTTCCCAAGTAATATCTTGCGGCGTTCCATGCGTTGCACAAAGTTTTCCCACCATTCGGCAAAGAATGCCTTCCATCAGTGAGAGGCGAGAGAACTTTTTCATGATCGCCGCATTGAGTGATCGCAATTTTCTCTCAATAACACGAAGCCAATCATCGCCTTCTCTTGGTGAGACATGTCGTAAAAGGTTGGTGGGCGGGTCCTCATAAACTCCGCCAACTTGGATGATCCATTGTGACCATGAGCAACTGGGGCTCCATTGTGATGCTGATTATTGTTGTTCTGATTATTCATAGCTTGCATCTGATTCATCATGGTGTACATCAGCTGGGTTTGAGCTGTCATGAATGCTCCAAAATTCTGCAGATCAAGCGACGGTGCTTGTGGTGGAACCGCTTCTCAGGGATTTGCTCCGCCCTTCCGACCTTTGGAGTATCGTAACCACTTGCGTGACTTGACGAGTTTGAACCATCTGGTGAATCTCCAAGGGTTAGATAAGGTAGCAAGCACGAGATAAGTTGTAGAACTAAGCGGGGTAGGTAAAACCCAACAACATATTTTAAGAAAGCTCAACTGAAACTCTTATATTGATTAAGATAATAGTATGGCTTGCAACAAATGCCTAAGGGCCTTTGCAGCTCATACTTGCACACAAAAATAAGGACGAACTTAAGCACACAAAACTACCGCCTAAAGGGCGACTCAAGACATAAAGCGGCTAAGCTCAAACAACGCGAAGCAGACTACTCAATCAAATAGCCTCCATGACCTTGGCGGTGCTCCTTTCTTGTAGACTGAAAGTGGTGGCATCCTCGCAAACCGATCTCGATGTCCGGGGATGGTGCAATAGGAGCAGTGTCCACGTGCAGTCTTCTTGGTTCTCACGCCTCACTGGCTCTTCTTGTTCAAATAGGTCCATCGACTTCTTCAGGTCTTCCTCTTGATGTCTTCTTCGTGTCGTCCATAAAGAGTTTCTTCTAATATGGCGATCCTTTCTTGACTCTCAAGAGTCTCATAGGTACACTCCACTCTGAGCGGCTAACTCCAACGATTCCTCTGAGCGCGAATCGGGCGAGATGCACGCGGTGGCGTTGTCTTCTCCCTCCGTGAGCGGAAAGCGTGCGCAAGATCCACGTCGGAAGTGCGGGGATGATAACGGAAAAGCGTGTCAAGAAGCTCGAGTAGATGTTGCAGATCCTCGGGATGGCAAGGCGTGAAGACTCTGGATTGCTTCAATCCAAATACTCCTTCGAGTGAGATGTTCAATGGTTTACTCGCCTTGGTGTTCACTGGCGTAGATGGTCAAATGGCGATTACTCCACGATCTCGGCCGTTCACAATCCAAGCACCGCCACGGTACAATGGACGATCGAACCTCCAAGTACTTGTAGCAACTTCCAAAGCTCGTGCAAGTCCTCCTTGCGCTCTCCATAACTCAAGACGAGGCATCTGTCAAGATGGACAAGGATATGAAAACAACTTTAAAACAATGGGAGAGAAAGAATTTTAGCGAGAGTTGAGTCAAGAGAGACATGAGATGAGTTAAAGAGTTCAATTAATCTTGCAAGTTAATTTTGCTTTAGAAAATAGTTTGGACTCACTAAGAACGGCCAATCTAACTAGGGTCAAGACCTACGATCGGTATGGCTCGATACCACCTCTGTCGGGACCCAAATATGCAAATCTGGACCCTCGTGTATTCTCGCACTAGTCGAGGATCACGCTAGTGCACAAAGTGTCAACATTGATGAAATATCACATCCATACAACGAATATAAGAATAAGCGAGTACCTTTGAATAACAATTAGCTGTTGGGACCTTACGGTCGAGTTTTACATTTATTAAGCCATGCAAGGTCGATAATAAAGAAATAAACCGCAATGAAACGAAATAAACTCCGGTGGCTCCATCAATTTACCACGAAGCAACCGATCGATCAAGACCCTAACGCTCAACCTTCATAGAACTCTTCTTCAAAAGCAAAGACGACTCCTCCACTTACATTGATTTGTTTAGCAAGAGTGAGTACACACCGTACTCGCAAGTCATACCACGTAATGCATTTATACATGATGGTTTATTCCAAAGGAATGGCTTCGTGGTTATTTTGCGAAATGCAACATTTGCAATTGAATACAAATAGTAGATTGAAAGCGTAATTCAAAACAAATAGACAATAATAAGTTAACAATTGATTTTACAAAGGACACACAGTCTAATCAAGTTCTTTCACAGTGAACAAGTTATCTCACACGGTGACCCTTCCCAATTGTTTTATGAAAATCTACCCTCGTGTGAAATTCCGAGCATGTCCATAACCGAGGACGCGGCTATTGAATAGATTGATTAAAACACTCTGCAGAGGTTGTACACTTTACCCACACGATGAAACCAACCGGATCGAGTTGATCACAACAAAACCTTTCGAGACTTCATCTCAAACAATGACACTCTGGTGTGCTTTCTGTCCGTCAATTTGTACACACCCTTGGAGCGACACACACCATTGGACGGGGATGCGTGAACCGTCCGCGATGTGACATATCACACCTCCGACCCATCACATAGCTTAAATACAACCTGAGTTGTCAATGTCAAGACTCCATAACTTACTAAGTCGGGCCCGGCCCATACTAGGCATGTGGTCGTGCAGTAGGGCCAGATTCAATGGCGCACAAAGTTAAGTCCTTAATTGACCAAGGCAAGACTTCGATTTTAACCCAAATCACAAAGTTTAATAAGCACACGGCTCCACCATTCACACAGAATCCACCACTTGCCTCGGTCTAAATCTTTTCCCACCTCGTTGATTAAGTGCAACACATGCCATCAACGAGTAATAGCACACAAAGACACACAGATTCATCACACGTTCCATAATCACTTAGTCAAGTTTATAATTGCAACTCTCACATGGAATGATGACTCGTGGCATGGCTAAGCAGTCTAATCGTATCTAACCAACCCACGTTGGTGCTACGATAATACCAACTAATTATTAACCAACCTAGGGTGACAAAAGATCATGGTATACAATAGACAAGGTGGCATAACAATTTGGATTAATAACTACACCCAAAAGCATTTAAATAAATACTTGAAATAGAATGCAATACATTGAAACAAAGTATTTTGAAAACTGGGTTCAAAATGATCAAAGGTATAACTTGCCTTGGAATAGATCTAGATATTGGTCTTGGTCTTGAGGTGCTCCTTCTTCTGCAAAATTCCCCGAAGTATCGACGTCTACTCGCAAACGAGACAAAAGAAATAAAACAAATAAATAACAGAGGCAAAACAAACTCCAAAAATCAAATAAAATTCACCATTAAATAGATCTGAATTTTATATAAATTTACAAATTTGAATGGGCTCAATTGGACTTCGGATGCAAAAGATATGGGCTTTGGAAGATTGGAAAATCAATTAAACCCTAATTTGGATTTTCTCAAATTTCCCGAATTATTTTTATAAAGGAAAATCAGATTATTGCGCAATGCTTGCGTCAGCCGAGAATTTCCGGAAAAAGAATTATAATTAAAAAGAATTCTGACATGTGGGACCCACTGTCAGTCTCGGGTTCACGGTGGACCGAGTGCACCGAACCGAGGGAGATCTGGCGCGATGGGCCAAGGCCACGCGCAGCGTGTCGGGCGCTGATCTGGCGCCACGCTGCCGCCACACCAAAGATTGGCCGACGCCTGGCCGAGTGGCGACAACGGCGGCGGTGGCGCTACGGACCGATGGTCACCGGCGAACGGCGGCTCTTCGCCGGCGGTGAGTGGTACCAACGGGTAGAGGAGGTTAATCGCACACATGGGCCTTGGTTTGAGCACAGGGTTGACGGAGATGGCCGGGCGGAAGAAGCGGCGAGAGAGCTCGGGTTTTGTCGGACGGCGCTCGGCGATGCTCGGCGACGAGAAGGTGCGCCTAAGGTAGCTCGTGACTTGCGATCACAATGGTGCGGTCGGTGGAGCAAGGGCGACGACGACGGCGGCGCAATCCACCGGAGAAGAAGTTCGGCCGAAAACCCTAAAACTTGGAATGCGGCGGCGCTAGGGCGATCGGGGCGATGGGAGTGGCGGATTAGGGTTGCGGAGGTCCAGGCGGTGCTAGGGAGTATTTATAGGCTCGAGACGCCGAGATTTGAAACCCCAAATCGGGTCCAAACAGCCGGGTTTTTGAATTCAAAGATTTTGGAGATTGAAACCGATTCGAGGTTTGATTTGGTTTGGAACGGATAAGGAATAACAGGAGACATGATTTGGTGGGGTCTGCACGAAGAATCGACAACGAACACGCATTTGTCGGACGCGGCTTCGAGCTCCAAAGAATGGCGCGGAAGGCGCGGCGCGAGGAAGAAGAAAGCAGCGGAGGCGACGACTTCGATCGCGGTCCCACTGGCGGCGGCAATGGAGGCGCGGCGAGAGCGTCGCGATGGCGATCCAACAGGCGCGAGCGCGCGCGGCGAGCGAACGAGCGAGATCAACGGGCGGCCACGCGCGACAATCCAGCGGGGCAAGGTGGCGAAAAGCGGCGAGGCGGCAACCGGGCGATGTTGATCCAACTTTTGGGATTGAGCGAAATTTGGAATAGTCTTGGCTTCGCCCGATCGTTCAAGGATTTAAAATTCGTAAAATTCTATAAAATATATCCAAGCATATAGAATCTAAATAAAATAGTTTTGACAATTGTTGATGTTGGGATTAAGCACATTAAATCAGTTTGTCCTTAAAGTCCATATTAAGCTTTTTAATTTAATATTCAATTAAATCCAAATGATGAATTTTCTTGCTACCATTATTTAAAAGATTTTCAAGCTCTGAAAATAGGGATGTTACAAACCTCCCCCCCTTAAACGAATCTCGTCCCCGAGATTCCGGCTAGCTAGAGAAAAGGCTAGGGAACTCGGCTTTTAACTCTTCTTCACGTTCCCACGTTGCTTCTCCTTCTGAGTGGTTACTCCAATGGACTTTGCAGAAACGAACGGTCTTGCTTCTGGTGCGGCGCTCTGCGACATCCAAAATCCTGACAGGCTGTTCTTTGTACGTGAGATCTTCCTTCAGTTCAATTGACTCCAACGGGGTCTGCTCTTCTGGCACACGAAGACACTTCTTCAGCTGAGAGACATGAAAGACATCATGCACTCCTGCTAACGACTGCGGTAACTCCAACTGGTACGCAACTTCTCCACGGCGTTCCAAAACCTTGAATGGACCCACATACCTTGGAGCAAGCTTCCCTTTGGTGTGGAATCTCTTAACACCTCTGAGCGGAGTAACTCGCAGATACACAAAATCCTCTGGTTCAAAGCTGAGGTCACGACGACGATTATCGGCATAACTCTTTTGCCTGGACTGGGCTATCTTTAGTCTTTCTCTGATCATCGCAACTTGTTCTTCGGCTTCCTGAATAATATCTGGCCCGAATACTACACATTCAGCTGTCTCTGACCAATTCAACGGAGTTCTCGCAGTACGATCCGTCTGAGCTTCAAATGGTGACATTTGCAACCGGCTTGATAAGCTTGTTGTTGTACGAGAATTACGCATCGACAAACTTTTATCCTAACCGGTAGCATTAGCTAAGGCACGAGCTCTCAACATATCTTCTAATATCTGGTTGACTCTTTCACCGTCCATCCGTCAGGGATGATAAGCGATCTTGAAATTCAGATGAGTTCCCAGGGCTTCATGTAGACTCTGCTAGAAACGAGAGGTGAATTGAGATCCTCGATCTGACACTATCTTCTTAGGCACACCGTGCAGACTGACGATCCCTTATGATCTGTTTTCACTTTTTACATCTTGCCATGATTTATGCTAAACTGCTAGATCTATCATGACTTTTTATGTGTAGTTTAGTCTTTGACATGCTAAGGTATTTAAAAATGCTAAACTTGAATTAAAATCTTGTCATGATAGCTCTTGAGACTAGTCTGGTTAAAACTATCCTTTTATGATTTTCGCCATGTCAAGTAGGCTGAGTTGAGTCCTGAATCTCTTTTTGAACTTTTGAGTAAGCTATGTCAGTTTGTTAAGAAACGTGACTTATCTCTAATCACTGGTCTAAAAATTTCAAAAGCAAAAATGATCTCTTTTGTGCGAAAAAACTGATCTCACCAAATCTTTCTCATGAGACGGCTTGCCATTGCAATAGGCATGAACTCAGGGGGAGCCTTGGATGACCTAAGATCACCTCCTTAAGTCTGTTGCTTGGAGTGGTCGATAAGGCTTGGGATCTAGCATGAGAGACCATGTGAGAGGTCCTCCACTGAGTGATGAGTATTTGACAAGTGTGTTGATTAGATTGAGAGTTGAGGTTTTCAAGGGGAGAATGATTGTGAGAAAAAAAGCCTTACAAGAAAAGCCTTGAGTTTTGGATTGCTCTTTCATCTCATCTCAAGTCTTTTCTTTTTCAACTTGGTCTTGAGCTTAATTGCACTTGTTTAGACCTTGGTTGACTGGAATCTCAAACTCATCTTAGGAAATCGAACTATTTCACAAGTGTGTTGTATGGAGCGGAAGTTCGATTAATCGAACTACCGGTGTTGGAAAAGGAGGAACTTCCGATAGGATCTTCCGATTTTCCGGTTTTGAGTTGGTGAAGGAAATCGGAACTTCCGCACAAGGGGTAGCGGAGTGTCCGATAATATCGACATTGAGTGTTTCTCGAGATATCAAATCGAATTAAATATCCGAAGTCGGTTGTTCGGATATCGAAGTACCGCAGTTGTTGAGCGCGAACTTCCGATATTCCCGACAGCGCGGATAGTTCGAAATCGAACTTCCGCCGTGGTAAGCGCGAACTTCCGATTGTGTCCGTAATCGTGCGTAGAAGGTTAAATTGTGATTTTGATTTTGTATGAGTTTGAGTCTTATACAAATATTGATGCTATGATATTGTGCAATGCTATGTGATGTGTTTTTGTCTGTGTTGATCGCAGGCATCAAGATGGAGTCGTGGCGAGACACGTGGACCGGACTAGGCGCAGGAGGCGCTGAGGTCGAACGGCCGGATGTGTCAAGACGGCGTGAATCTTGAAGCGGTTGTAGTCGTCGCACAACAAGGTGTACGGAGGCTTCCGTAAGGTGCGCAAGGGGCGAAGGGTCTTTTCGCAAAGCGCAAAAGTGGAGGCGGTTCCGCTCGGTGTAGCGGGCTTAATGGGTTGGAGGCCCATTAGCCAAGGCTATAAATAGGGAGAACCCCGAGTTAGGGTTAGACCTTGAGAGAGAAAATTAGGTTAGCTCCACCAAAAGGGTGTGTTTTGCTTTTGATTTGTGGAGTTGATGAACTCAAACCTATTGTAATCATTCCTCTTTGTGTTACCTCTGTAATCCATGTTTCAATTCAATGAAACTGAGGTTTTGATTACTTGATTTTGCAACTCTCTCTCTCTGCTCATGTTGAATATCTAGGGTTTTGACATATCTTTTGATTTGTTTTATAAGATAGCATGAAACTTCATATCTAGAATCGCTTTGGTATTGCTATTACTTCCTCAAAGTTTCATGCTCTAAGAATCGAGAATCTCGCTTATCATTGGTTTTGGTCTTTCTTGCCCCTTCTTCAAGAAATCCGCTTTTGGTTCGATTATTGAATCTTTGGTTGCGATTCTTCCATAAGGTCAAGATGGTGTTTAGGATGATGTCCTGTAAAACTTGACCCGAGAAGAGCATTCAAGATTAAGTAGTTTGATTTTTGGGCAAAACCCGAGAGCTCGTTTTTGGTCAGATAATCGAGCTTCCGATTTTGTGCAATGAAGTATCGCAAGCGGAACTTCGCGCTATACATCGCGGAACTATCGCAAGCGGAACTTCCGCACTCTACCGCCTTAACTTCCGATTTCCGTAAGAACACCAAACTTGTTTTTGATTGTTTGATCTTGCTTCATTTACTTTCTTTAGATCTTCGAGATCTTTGTAGGCTAGTTTTAAATACATTGAAGGGGAGTATTAATTTTAAGGCACCATTCACCCCCTCGCTGCCATTTCGGTCCTTCAATTGGTATCGAGCCTGTTAGCTCTTCTTGATAGATCTTAACCGGCCGGTTGAGCCATGGCAACTGACAAGTATTCCACCAAGCCTCCAGCTTTTGATGGTCCGGATTACCCTTCCGAAGAGCCGAATGGAAACTTACATCCGTGCTCGTGGGTATGCCATCCGGAGAAAGGTGAAGGTTAGATTTGTTGTTCTCGCCGATGAGAACATCAATGCCGGAAACATGGCCGATGTTGAGGCAAATGCTAAGGCAAGGAACATAATCATTCGTGGTTTAAGCGTATGAGTTTGATCGATTTTCATTTGATTTCGCCATTTACATCCGGGTGACCTCGATGCATACCATGAGGGCACCACTCGATTAAGACGGTTCGACAAGACCAGCTCAAGCGTGAATACAAGAAATTTGAGATGCTTGTCGTGAATCTTTAGACGAGTGCTTTTCGCTTTCACAAGATTTTGAGCAACCTCCGAGCGGTCGGTCTTACATACCCCGACTCTGATAACGCCGATGATGCTTTTCGACTTGATCTTCGTGTTTGGGAGATGAAAGTGACTACCATCAAAGATAGCACGACCTCTCGACTCGACTCTTGATGCGCTTTACTCGCCTCAAGACTCACGAGATTGACATTGTCTCTCAAGGTCAAGTCACAATGATGGCTTTAGTCACCGATCCCACTTCTCGATCTTCTTCGAGTCGACACGGGTTCTCCCTAGTCGCTTCTCGTGACATAACCGATGATCGCTAGAGCAATTTTGAGGATGAACAACTAGCCCTCCTAGCTCTAAGTTTTCCCATGCTTACAAGAGGAGGAGGGATGGTAAAAGAGGAGGTCCTGTGATTTGTTTCGAGTGTGGTGGCCCCAACCACATCCGAGCAAACCGTCCCAAGCTTGGGAAGGGCAAAGGTGACTATGGCGGTCCAAGCAAGAACGACTACATCGACAAGAACCGCAACACGAAGCCCTCAAAGACTGATCAAGGCAAGAAGAAGTTCCGCAACTTTGGGAAGGCAAAGAAGTTGCTCCATCGCGCCCTCACCGCCTCGACGAACCGGACACCAGCCGAGGTGGAGGGGTGGAGGACGATGATGGGAAGGACGATCATGATCCCAAGGACGACGGCAACTTCTCCCAAGATGTGCTTCATGGCCCTCGGGCGAATCGAGCGACAATGAGCAGATCCGACCGATGAGGTTAGTCCCACTTATGACCAGCTTAATGATGCTTTTCTTAAGCTAGGTAGATTTCATGCTAAGTCTAGGGCTAAGTGTTCGGGTTGGAGAAGGAAGTAGCTAGACTATCACGGAGCTTACTTTACTTACATCCGCTCCCTCCCGTGATGATTGTGACACTTGCCGTGCTTTGCTTGATGACATGGAAAACTAAGGACCTTGCATGATAGTGTGTCCTCCGAACTTGACATGATTAAGGTAGAGAACATTAGCCTTCTTGTGAATTAGAGATGAGTAGGGTAGCACCTCCTTCATCCACTACTATTGAGGCTATCGCTTGCACCTCATGTGAGGTTAAGGACAATTCGCTTAGAGGTCTTTATACCATGTTGCTTGATCCGCCTCAAACTTGTGAAAATTGTAATAATCTCAAGATGAACCTAAAACGGCAGATCACAAAATTGTCAATTTCAAGTCGCGCTTACTAGAGCCTATTGTTTCTTGTTTAAACTGCCCTAAGTTAATCAATAACTAGAATCAGATTCAAGCAGCTTCAAGAAATGATTGATCACAAGAATAAATTGGCTCAAGATGCTTCTAAGGACCTTGTTAGCTCACCATGCAATCATTGTAATAAACTAAAATGTGATTTGGTTGCATTGATGAAAAATGTGAAGCTAACTAAGGACCTTCTAGAGACACAATCATCCGCTTGTATTGTGTGTGGGAAGAAGTCTAAGGGTTTGGTAGAGACGCCTAGTAACGTGAACCAATCTGCTAGCGAGAGGACTGCCCTCAAAGTCTACCGTGCGCGCACAAGCCAATCTTTCCTCCGTTGTTGGTTCTTCTTCCGCTCCCTTACCTTCTTCTGTCCCTTCTTCCCTCGCTTCTTCTTGCACTCTCTCTTTCGGGAGTGTCAAGATCTTATGAACACTCTCGAGAGGTTTGTAGGAGGCAAGAAGAAGCTCAATCTCATTCTAGACAAATCTAAAATTTGCAGATTTAATCGTGGTCTAGGATATGATATCCGTGAGGATATGAGGAAGCATCCACCGTCGTGCTCAAAACCATAGCACTGTGTGTGATCAAAACTAAGCCTGTGGATCGAGAAAGTCAATTTTAAGTCACGGGTTTTGTTCAAAGGATTTCGACAAAGAAGGTGATTCCACCGCAGCTTTCGCCCTCGTAAGGCAAAGTATCATTGCACCTTCGCCGTAAAGATGGACATTTAGTTGATCATTGCTTCAGCGCGCCAAGATCGCTAAGAGACCGTGTTGAGTCTCTTAGGCACATTCGTGGTCAGCCCCTGATCTTGAGTGCACCTAAGACCAACACGAGGTCTAGGTTTGTTCCATCCGATGATTTTGGGCAAGATCGAGGACTTGGTTTTTCCGAAGTTTTCGAGTTTCGTCCTCATGCTCCCTTTGGTCGAATCTCCGCCGCCCCGAGGGTAGATCTCGCTTTTCCTTTCGAGATAGCTACCATGGCGAGATCAAGATGTTATCGCACTTCGACTCGCTTCTTCCATAGCAATGGATCCAAAGAACAGTCGAGATCTTTTGACTTGTTGAGTGACAGAGAGCGAGGGTAGATAGAGGTCGGCCTTGCTTGACTACTTCATCTGCTCGCCGTGTTACTCAAGATTGGGTGCCAAAATCATCGCTGATTCACCCCAAGATCGAGACTTTACTGCTTGACTGTGGTCGCGGCCGGGAAGGGAAAGGTCCGGATTGTAGACTCCGTTGTTCACGCCATATGACCGTGAGTCTCGCTGGTTTTCTTCCCTAGCCCGCGCCTGTGTGATGAGACGATCACCTTCGAGATGCTTCATTTGGGCGCCATCGCTAAAGGTACCGTGAGCATTAATGATTCTTTTATTTTAAAAGATGTTGCCTTAGTAAGTAAGTCGCAGATAATCGCTTTCGCCTCTCACCACCGATGACGGTTTCGAGGTGAGCTTTAAGAAAACAATTGCAAAATTCTTGATTCTTCTGTAGTCTAGTTTATGGATTTCTCGATATGGGAGGATCTTTCGTGCTGATTTTTCCGATCTTCCGTGATCCTCTCCGATGTTTAATTGCTTCAATCCCGTGATTTGACTTTCTCGCATAGGAGACTTGGTCATATAGGATTTGATCATCCGACCGAAAGTTAGCGCCACGATCTCATTCGTGGTTTGCCAAACTCAAAATGGTCAAGGATCTTGTTTGTGCTCCTTGCCAAGACGGCAAAATGGTTGCCGCTTCACATCCTCCGCCATAAAGGACTATGACAGATGCACTGTGTCAATCGCCCATATGGACACAAGAGGACCACTAGAGTGCAACAAGAGGAGGGAAGTGGTACGCACTTGTCGTGGTCGATGACTTCTCGAGGTATTCTTGGGTGTTTTTCTTAGCCTCAAGGATGAGACGCTTACTCTTTTCGTGGTCTTTTAGTAGGCTTTCGTTGAGCTCCCTGTGCATTACGAGCAATTCGACCGATAATGGCACCGAGTTCAAGAATTCCTACTTTGAGAGTTTTTGTGGTGAGACAGTGTAGAGCACCGCCTGCCTCCATACGCCCCCAACAAAATGGCGCTAGGAGAGGAAGAACCGCACCTTGGTCGAGATGGCTGTGACGATGCTTGATGAGTACTCTACACCTAGGAAGTTTTAATGAGGCAATTGCTACCGCTTGTCATGTTTCTAATGTAGTTTTTCTTCTGCACTCTTGCATCGCACTTCTTATGAGTTGAGATATGGGCGAAACCCATGGCCTCGCATTTTCGTGTGTTTGGTTGCAAGTGTTTTATTCTCAAGTCCGGGAACCTAGATAAGTTCGAGTCACGATCTTGTGATGGGATCTTTCGGGTTACTCGACTTCTTCTCGTGCCTATAGAGTCCGGAATCGCGAGTCTAGTAAATTGTTAGAAACTCAGGAGGTGACCTTCGATGAGGCCACCCAGGACTAGGCCCGATATCTCGTGTTCCTTAGAGCACCGAGTCCATCTTTGTGGACGATGAGGAGGATGGAGATGAGGGTTGTTTACCCGATCCAGCTTCCTTCTCTTCCTCTTGAGGTGCCTTCTTCCACCGCACTCGAGGAGATCACCTTACCTTTCGCTTCTTCCAAGCTAGTGGCTCTGCTCCTATCTCATCCGCTAATGAGGTAGAGGCCACTTCTTCATCTCACCTCGACCTCCAAGACACATTCAAAAGGACCATCCTTCAGAGCAGATCATTGAGATCTCTTTGAGCGAGTCACACGCTCAAAACCGGCTTGTCTCTATTCTGCTCCATTCTCGCTTTGTTGCCTCATTTGAGCCCAAAGACGCTTGTCATGCTCTTTCGATGAGTCATGGACTAACGCCATGCACGAGGAATTGGAAAACTTTGAAAGGAACAAGGTCCGTCCCTTGTTGAGCCCCTCAAGGTCACAATATCATTGGGACCAAATGGGTGTTCAAGAACAAGCAAAGTGAAGATGGGTTAGTCATTCAAACAAGGCTAGGCCGGTAGCTCAGTGGGTACTCTCAAGTTGAGGGTCTAGATTTCAAGAGACCTTTGCCCTCAGAGCTAGACTTGAAGCCATTAGAATCTCGCTTGCCTTTGCAGCCTTCTAAGGGTTTCAAGCTTTACCAGATGGATGTCAAGAGTGCCTTCCTCAATGGCCTTATTGAGGAAGAAGTCTATGTCGACACCTCCCGGTTTCGAGAACCCCAAATACCCTAACCATGTCTACAAAGCTTTCCAAAGCTTTGTATGGACTCAAGCAGCTCCCTGAGCTTGGTATGAAAGGCTTAAGTCCTATCTCACGAGCCATGGTTTTGAGATGGGTAAAATTGACAAGACCTTGTTCATCCGCCGCCTTGGCACCGATCTTCCGTCGCCCTGATCTATGTGGATGACATTATCTTTGGCGGCTCCTCGCATGCTCGCTTCCCGCTTTTCCGATGTCATGAGCTCTGAGTTTGAAATGAGCATGATGGGCGAGTTGAGCTTCTTCCTTGGCTTCCAAATCAAACAGACTGGAGGGTACCTTTCTTCATCAAGGCAAATACACTCGAGACCTCCCAAGCTGCTTCGACATGAATGATGGAAAGCCAAGATCAACTCCAATGGCATCTACAACCGCTCGATCCGTATGAAGACGGCGAACCTGCTGACCAAAAGGATTTCAGAGCATGATTGGCTCTCTTGTACCTCACAACCTCGAGACCGTATATACATTTTTCTCAGGTGTCTTTGTGCTCTGGTTTCGTGCTTCTCCTCACAGATCTCACCGTCAAAGTGAAGCGATCTTTCGCACCTTCGAGCTACCATTGACTATGGTATCCGTACTCTTCCTCTTCTTGTCTATCTCTTAGAGCCTTCTCCGATGCGCATTTCACCGGGTCAGAGGATAGATAGGAAGAGCACTTCCGCACTTGCCAATTCATTGGCACTTCTCTCGCCTCCGGTCGCCGAGGAAGCAATCCTGTTGCGCACCCACCGCAGAGGCCGAGCACGCTGTCGCAGCCTGGGCTGTCGAGTCAAGTGCTTTGATGGTCTCGACCGCAGGATTTCGGCTATCTATCGATCGCGCTCCACTCTTCTCGTGATAACACGCTCGCGATTTGCATTGCCAAGAACCCAAAGGCAACATTCTCGACCAAGCATATTGATATCGATATCACTTTCTTCGAGACCATGTAGAGAAGGGTGACATTGTGCTCCAGCCAGGAGAGGAGCACCAGATGGTGATATCTTCACTAAGCCTCCGGATGCCTTGCTTGCCACTCATGGGAGAGCTTAGTGGTTTGTCCTTACGGATCACTGTGAGGGGAGCTTTGTGCTACTATTGTATTATATTATATTATATTATATTATACGCTTACTCCTTTCTCGTTTCATTTCTTTTAATATTTCGGTCAAGTCCTTCCAAAGATAGGTTAGAGTGTTCTCTTGCCAAATTGCTTTGACTGCTACTTCTTGTCTTGTGCTTCTAGGATGTCGCTTATTAGTCGCCTCTTCCTCTCTAAGTAGAGCTTACTCACTTCTTATAGGTTCTAGCAGGGTCGGGCCACCCTTGGGTAGACAGGATGTTGTTTGCTCCTTAGTGTTTGTGTAGATCACCGATAGTCCTAGAATCATATGGGGTAGATAAGAACCCGTCTGAGCGATAGTTTTCTATATCTTTTCTATGCTCTAAAGGACCGCTTTTCTCGTTTACTTATCGATTCTCGCTTTTGTTCCTTTGGTTCGTGGGGAGTTATTCTTGGTTATTCCATACTCTTAATTTTGTCATAACTCAACCTCAATTAAAAGATGCATCTCATTCAAGGGAATCGATTTTTGTGTATTTCATCAAGCATTGCATGATAATCAAATGGAGCCTTGTTTATTATCCCTTATGATCTGCTTTCACTTTTTACATCTTGCCATGATTTATGCTAAACCGCTAGATCTATCATGACTTTTATGTGTAGTTTAGTCTTTGCCATGCTAAGGTATTTAAAAATGCTAAACTTGAATTAAAATCTTGTCATGATAGCTCTTGAGACTAGTCCGTTGAAACTATCCTTTTATGATTTTCGCCATGTCAAGTAGGTCGAGTTGAGTCCCGAATCTCTTTTGAACTTTTGAGTAAGCTATGTCGCTTGTTAAGAAACATGACTTATCTCTAATCACCGGTCTAAAACTTCAAAAGCAAAATGATCTCTTTGTGCGAAAAACCGATCTCACCAAATCTTTCTCATGAGACGGCTTGCCATTGCACTAGGCATGAACTCGTGGGGAGCCTTGATGACCTAAGATCACCTCCTTAAGTCTGTTGTTTGGAGTGGTCGATAAGGCTTGGGATCTAGCACATGGCTAAAAAAAAAAATGGTTGAAGCTCAGGAGGCGCTTGTGGATGGCACCTAGTCCAGAGCTTGCTTTATCGAGATAAAACCTAAAGAGCCTTAAAATAAAAGTCTTCTAAAAAGAAAATGTGCTAAAATTGCTTATCATCAAAGAGACCAAGTTCGATAAAATGAGTCCTTCTTCAACTGTAGCACTCTAAACTGCTCAAGATGAGTCTTCTTGGTTCAACTTAGATTATTTGACATGGCTTGTATCATCCTTGGATATCTTTAGCTAGACTTCAATCTTGACTTATTTGACTCGCTAAAGAATTGGATCATTAATCGATTATGGACTTTCTGCCTTAGCTCTTCTATACATCGATTGTCATGATCTTGATAGCATTCTTCCGTGTTATGGCTTGGTGTAATACTCTAATAGTCATTTTGGATAATCTACATGGCTCCTAATGCTTAAAATGAACATCATATAGTCTTTTCCTCCCTTTTCTACATATTGATGATTTTATTGCCAAAGGGGAGAATGATTGTGAGAAAAAGCCTTCAAGAAAAGCCTTGAGTTTTGTGCTAAAATTGCTCTTTCATCTCATCTCAAGTCTTTTTCTTTTGTCAACTTGGTCTTGAGCTTAATTACTCTTGTTTAGACCTTGGTTGACTGGAATCTCAAACTCATCTTATGCTTTTTTTTGCATTGTCAATATACTCATCAAGGGGAGATTGAGAGACCATGTGAGAGGTCCTCCACTGAGTGATGAGTATTTGACAAGTGTGTTGATTAGATTGAGAGTTGAGGTTTTCGCTTGGACTGCTTCGGTCGAGTCAGGAAATCGAACTACCGCATGTGTATGGAGCGGAAGTTCCGATTAATCGAACTACCGTGTTGGAAATAGGAACTTCCGATTTATCCGGTTTTGAGTTCGGCCAAGGAAATCGGAACTTCCGCACAAGGGGTAGCGGAGTGTCCGATAATATCGACATTGAGTGTTCTCTCGAGATATCAAATCGAATTAAATATCCGAAGTCGGATTGTTCGAGATCGAAGTACCGCAGTTGTTGAGCGCGAACTTCCGATATTCCCGATAAGCGGATAATTCGAAATCGAACTTCCGCCGTGGTAAGCGCGAACTTCCGATTGTGTCCGTAATCGCGTAGAAGGTTAAATTGTGATTTTGATTTTGTATGAGTTTGAGTCTTATACAAATATTGATGCTATGATATTGTGCAATGCTATGTGATGTGTTTTTGTCTGTGTTGATCGCAGGCATCAAGATGGAGTCGTGGCGAGACACGTGGACCGGACTAGGCGCAGGAGGCGCTGAGGTCGAACGGCCTGGATGTGTCAAGACGGCGTGAATCTTGAAGCGGTTAGTAGTCGTGGCACAACAAGGTGTACGGAGGCTTCCGTAAGGTGCGCAAGGGGCGAAGGGTCTTTTCGCAAAGCGCAAAAGTGGAGGCGGTTCCGCTCGGTGTAGCGGGCTTAATGGGTTGGAGGCCCATTAGCAAAGGCTATAAATAGGGAGAACCCCGAGTTAGGGTTAGACCTTGAGAGAGAAAATTAGGTTAGCTCCACCAAAAGGGTGTGTTTTGCTTTTTGAGCTTTTGTGGAGTTGATGAACTCAAACCTATTGTAATCATTCCTCTTGTGTTACCTCAGTAATCCATGTTTCAATTCAATGAAACTGAGGTTTTGATTACTTGATTTTGCAACTCTCTCTCTCTGCTCATGTTGAATATCTAGGGTTTTGCATATCTTTTGATTTGTTTTATAAGATAGCATGAAACTTCATATCTAGAATCGCTTTGGTATTGCTATTACTTCCTCAAAGTTTCATGCTCTAAGAATCGAGAATCTCGCTTATCATTGGTTTTGGTCTTTCTTGCCCTTCTTCAAGAAATCCGCTTTTGGTTCGATTATTGAATCTTTGGTTGCGATTCTTTCCATAAGGTCAAGATGGTGTTTAGGATGATGTCCCGTAAAACTTGACCCGAGAAGAGCATTCAAGATTAAGTAGTTTGATTTTTGGGCAAAACCCGAGAGCTCGTTTTTCGGTCAGATAATCGAGCTTCCGATTTTGTGCAATGAAGTATCGCAGCGGAACTTCCGCGCTATACATCATGAACTACCGCAAGCGGAACTTCCGCACTCTAACGCCTTAACTTCCGATTTCCGTAAGAACAAACCAAACTTGTTTTTGATTGTTTGATCTTGCTTCATTTACTTTCTTTAGATCTTCGAGATCTTTGTAGGCTAGTTTTAAATACAATGAAGGGGAGTATTAATTTTAAGGCACCATTCACCCCCTCTCGCTGCATTTCGTCCTTCAATTGGTATCGAGCCTGTTAGCTCTTCTTGATAGATCTTAACCTGGCCGCTTGAGCCATGGCAACTGACAAGTATTCCACCAAGCCTCCAGCTTTTGATGGTCCGATTACCCTTCCGAAGAGCCGAATGGAAACTTACATCCGTGCTCGTGGGTATGCCATCCGGAGAAAGGTGAAGGTTAGATTTGTCGTTCTCGCCGATGAGAACATCAATGCCGGAAACATGGCCGATGTTGAGGCAAATGCTAAGGCAAGGAACATAATCATTCGTGGTTTAAGCGTATGAGTTTGATCGATTTCATTTGATTTGCCATTTACATCCGGGTGACCTCGATGCATACCATGAGGGCACCACTCGATTAAGACGGCTCGACAAGACCAGCAAGCGTGAATACAAAATTTGAAATGCTTGTCGTGAATCTTTAGACGAGTGCTTTTCGCTTTCACAAGATTTTGAGCAACCTCCGAGCGGTCGGTCTTACATACCCCGACTCGGATAACGCCGATGATGCTTTCAGACTTGATCTTCGTGTTTGGGAGATGAAAGTGACTACCATCAAAGATAGCACGGACCTCTCGACTCGACTCTTGATGCGCTTTACTCGCCTCAAGACTCACGAGATTGACATTGTCTCTCAAGGTCAAGTCACAATGATGGCTTTAGTCACCGATCCCACTTCGATCTTCTTTCGAGTCGACACGCGGGTTCTCCCTAGTCGCTTCTCTCGTGACATAACCGATGATCGCTAGAGCAGCCTTGAGGATGAACAACTAGCCCTCCTAGCTCTAAGTTTTCCCATGCTTACAAGAGGAGGAGGGATGGTAAAAGAGGAGGTCCTGTGATTTGTTTCGAGTGTGGTGGCCCCAACCACATCCGAGCAAACCGCCCCAAGCTTGGGAAGGGCAAAGGTGACTATGGCGGTCCAAGCAAGAACGACTACATCGACAAGAACCGCAACACGAAGCCCTCAAAGACTGATCAAGGCAAGAAGAAGTTCCGCAACTTTGGGAAGGCTAAGAAGTTGCTCCATCGCTGGCCCTCACCGCCTCGATTTAACCGGACACCAGCCGAGGTGGAGGGGTGGAGGACGATGATGGGAAGGACGATCATGATCCCAAGGACGACGGCAACTTCTCCTAAGATGTGCTTCATGGCCTCTGGGCGAATCGAGCGACAATGAGCAGATCCGACCGACGAGGTTAGTCCCACTTATGACCAGCTTAATGATGCTTTTCTTAAGCTAGGTAGATTTCATGCTAAGTCTAGGGCTAAGTGTTCGGGTTGGAGAAGGAAGTAGCTAGACTATCACGGAGCTTACTTTACTTACATCCGCTTCCCTCCCGTGATGATTGTGACACTTGCCGTGCTTTGCTTGATGACATGGAAAACTAAGGACCTTGCATGATAGTGTGTCCTCCGAACTTGACATGATTAAGGTAGAGAACATTAGCCTTCTTGTCAATTAGAGATGAGTAGGGTAGCACCTCCTTCATCCACTACTATTGAGGCTATCGCTTGCACCTCATGTGAGGTTAAGGACAATTCGCTTAGAGGTCTTTATACCATGTTGCTTGATCCGCCTCAAACTTGTGAAAATTGTAATAATCTCAAGATGAACCTAAAACGGCAGATCACAAAATTGTCAATTTCAAGTCGCGCTTACTAGAGCCTATTGTTTCTTGTTTAAACTGCCCTAAGTTAATCACAACTAGAATCAGATTCAAGCAGCTTCAAGAAATGATTGATCACAAGAATAAATTGGCTCAAGATGCTTCTAAGGACCTTGTTAGCTCACCATGCAATCAATGTAATAAACTAAAATGTGATTTGATTGCTTTGATGAAAAATGTGAAGCTAACTAAGGACCTTCTAGAGACACAATCATCCGCTTGTATTGTGTGTGCCGGGAAGAAGTCTAAGGGTTTGGTAGAGACGCCTAGTAACGTGAACCAATCTGCTAGCAAGAGGACTGCCCTCAAAGTCTACCGTGCGTGCACAAGCCAATCTTTCCTCCGTTGTTGGTTCTTCTTCCGCTTCCCTTACCTTTCGCTGTCCCTTCTTCCCCGCGCTTCTTGCACTCTCTTCGGGAGTGTCAAGATCTTATGAACACTCTCGAGAGGTTTGTAGGAGGCAAGAAGAAGCTCAATCTCATTCTAGACAAATCTAAAATTTGCGATTTAATCGTGGTCTAGGATATGATATCCAGAGGATATGAGGAAGCATCCACCGTCGTGCTCAAAACCATAGCACTGTGTGATCAAAACTAAGCCTGTGGATCGAGAAAGTCAATTTTAAGTCACGGTTTTGTTCAAAGGATTTCGACAAAGAAGGTGATTCCACCGCAGCTTCGCCCTCGTAAGGCAAAGTATCATTGCACCTTCCGTAAAGATGGACATTTAGTTGATCATTGCTTCAGCGCGCCAAGATCGCAGAGAGACCGTGTTGAGTCTCTTAGGCACATCTGTGGTCGCCCCTGATCTTGAGTGCACCTAAGACCAACACGAGGTCTAGGTTTGTTCCATCCGATGATTTTGGGCAAGATCGAGGACTTGGTTTTTCCGAAGTTTTCGAGTTTCGTCCTCATGCTCCCTTTGGTCGAATCTCCGCCGCCCCGAGGGTAGATCTCGCTTTTCCTTTCGAGATAGCTACTCATGGCGAGATCAAGATGTTATCGCACTTCGACTCGCTTCTTCCATAGCAATGGATCCAAAGAACAGTCGAGATCTTTTGACTTGTTGAGTGACAGAGAGCGAGGGTAGATAGAGGTCGCCTTGCTTGACTACTTCATCTGCTCACGTGTTACTCAAGATTGGGTGCCAAAATCATCGCTGATTCACCCCAAGATCGAGACTTTACTGCTTGACTGTGGTCGCCGGCCGAAGGGAAAGGTCCGGATTGTAGACTCCGTTGTTCACGCCATATGACCGTGAGTCTCGCTGGTTTTCTTCCCTAGCCCGCTCCTGTGATGAGACGATCACCTTCTGAGATGCTTCATTTGGGCGCGCCATCGCTAAAGGTACTGTGAGCATTAATGATTCTTTTATTTTAAAAGATGTTGCCTTAGTAAGTAAGCCGCAGATAATCGCTTTCGCCTCTCACCACCGATGACGGTTTCGAGGTGAGCTTTAAGAAAACAATTGCAAAATTCTTGATTCTTCTGTAGTCTAGTTTATGGATTTCTCGATATGGGAGGATCTTTCGTGCTGATTTTTCCGATCTTCCGTGATCCTCTCCGATGTTTAATTGCTTCAATCCCGTGATTTGACTTTCTCGCATAGGAGACTTGGTCATATAGGATTTGATCATCCGACCCGAGTTAGCGGCCACGATCTCATTCGTGGTTTGCCAAACTCAAAATGGTCAAGGATCTTGTTTGTGCTCCTTGCCGCACGGCAAAATGGTTGCCGCTTCACATCCTCCGCCATAAAGGACTATGACAGATGCACTGTGTCAATCGCCCATATGGGACATGAGAGGACCAAATAGAGTGCAACAAGAGGAGGAAGTGGTACGACTTGTCGTGGTCGATGACTTCTCGAGGTATTCTTGGGTGTTTTTCTTAGCCTCAAGGATGAGACGCTTACTCTTTTTCGTGGTCTTTTAGTAGGCTTTCGTTGAGCTCCCTGTGCATTACGAGCATTCGACCGATAATGGCACCGAGTTCAAGAATTCCTACTTTGAGAGTTTTTGTGGTGAGACAGTGTAGAGCACCGCCTCGCCTCCATACGCCCCCAACAAAATGGCGCTAGGAGAGGAAGAACCGCACTTGGTCGAGATGGCTGTGACGATGCTTGATGAGTACTCTACACCTAGGAAGTTTTAATGAGGCAATTGCTACCGCTTGTCATGTTTCTAACAGAGTTTTTCTTCTGCACTCTTGCATCGCACTTCTTATGAGTTGAGATATGGGCGAAACCCAATGGCCTCGCATTTTCGTGTGTTTGGTTGCAAGTGTTTTATTCTCAAGTCCGGGAACCTAGATAAGTTCGAGTCACGATCTTGTGATGGGATCTTTCCGGGTTACTCGACTTCTTCTCGTGCCTATAGAGTCCGGAATCGCGAGTCTAGTAAATTGTTAGAAACTCGTGAGGTGACTCTTCGATGAGGCCACCCAGGACTAGGCCCGATATCTCGTGTTCCTTAGAGCACCGAGTCCATCTTTGTGGACGATGAGGAGGATGGAGATGAGGGTTGTTTACCCGATCCAGCTTCTTCTCTTCCTCTTGAGGTGCCTTCTTCCACCGCACTCGAGGAGATCAGCCTTACCTTCTCGCTTCTTCAAGCTAGTGGCTCTGCTCCTATCTCATCTCGCTAATGAGGTAGAGGCCACTTCTTCATCTCACCTCGACCTCCAAGACACATTCAAAAGGACCATCCTTCAGAGCAGATCATTGAGACCTCTTTGAGCGTGTCACACGCTCCAAAGTCGGCTTGTCTCTCTTCTCGCTCCATTCTCGCTTTGTCGCCTCATTTGAGCCCAAAGACGCTTGTCATGCTCTTTTCGATGAGTCATGGACTAACGCCATGCACGAGGAATTGGAAAACTTTGAAAGGAACAAGGTCCGTCCCTTGTTGAGCCCCTCAAGGTCACAATATCATTGGGACCAAATGGGTGTTCAAGAACAAGCAAAGTGAAGATGGGTTAGTCATTCAAACAAGGCTAGGCCGGTAGCTCGTGGGTACTCTCAAGTTGAGGGTCTAGATTTCAAGAGACCTTTGCCCTCAGAGCTAGACTTGAAGCCATTAGAATCTCGCTTGCCTTTGCAGCCTTCTAAGGGTTTCAAGCTTTACCAGATGGATGTCAAGAGTGCCTTCCTCAATGGCCTTATTGAGGAAGAAGTCTATGTCGATGTACCTCTCCGGTTTCGAGAACCCCAAATACCCTAACCATGTCTACAAAGCTTTCCAAAGCTTTGTATGGACTCAAGCAGCTCCCTGAGCTTGGTATGAAAGGCTTAAGTCCTATCTCACGAGCCATGGTTTTGAGATGGGTAAAATTGACAAGACCTTGTTCATCCGCCGCCTTGGCACCGATCTTCCGCTCGCCCAGATCTATGTGGATGACATTATCTTTGGCGGCTCCTCGCATGCTCGCTTCCCGCTTTTCCGATGTCATGAGCTCTGAGTTTGAAATGAGCATGATGGGCGAGTTGAGCTTCTTCCTTGGCTTCCAAATCAAACAGACTGGAGGGTACCTTTCTTCATCAAGGCAAATACACTCGAGACCTCCCAAGCTGCTTCGACATGAATGATGGAAAGCCAAGATCAACTCCAATGGCATCTACAAATGCCTCGATCCGTATGAAGACGGCGAACTCGCTGACCAAAAGGATTTCAGAGCATGATTGGCTCTCTTGTACTCTCACCTCGAGACCGTATATACACTTTTTCAGGTGTCTTTGTGCTCGGTTTCGTGCTTCTCCTCACAGATCTCACCGTCAAAGTGAAGCGATCTTTCGCACCTTCGAGCTACCATTGACTATGGTATCCGTACTCTTCCTCTTCTTGTCTATCTCTTAGAGCCTTCTCCGATGCGATTTGTCGGGTCAGAGGATAGATAGGAAGAGCACTTCCGCACTTGCCAATTCATTGGCACTTCTCTCGCCTCCGGTCGCCGAGGAAGCAATCCCTGTTGCGCAGCCCACCGCAGAGGCCGAGCACGCTGTCGCAGCCCGCTGTCAGAGTCAAGTGCTTTGATGGTCTCGACCGCAGGATTTCGGCTATCTATCGATCGCTGCTCCACTCTTTCGTGATAACACGCCGCGATTTGCATTGCCAAGAACCCAAAGGCAACATTCTCGACCAAGCATATTGATATCGATATCACTTTCTTCGAGACCATGTAGAGAAGGGTGACATTGTGCTCCAGCCAGGAGAGTGAGCACCAGCTATGATATCTTCACTAAGCCTCCGGATGCCTTCGGCTTGCCACCATGGGAGAGCTTAGTGGTTTGTCCTTACGGATCACTGTGAGGGGGAGCTTTGTGCTACTATTGTATTATATTATATTATATTATATTATACGCTTACTCCTTTCTCGTTTCATTTCTTTTAATATTTCGGTCAAGTCCTTCCAAAGATAGGTTAGAGTGGTTCTCTTGCCAAATTGCTTTGACTGCTACTTTTGTCTTGTGCTTCTAGGATGTCGCTTATTAGTCGCCTCTTCCTCTCTAAGTAGAGCTTACTCACTTCTTATAGGTTCTAGCAGGGTCGGGCCACCCTTGGGTAGACAGGATGTTGTTTGCTCCTTAGTGTTTGTGTAGATCACCTAATAGTCCTAGAATCATATGGGGTAGATAAGAACCCGTCTGAGCGATAGTTTTCTATATCTTTCTATGCTCTAAAGGACCGCTTTTCTCGTTTACTTATCGATTCTCGCTTTTGTTCCTTTGGTTCGTGGGGAGTTATTCTTGGTTATTCCATACTCTTAATTTTGTCATAACTCAACCTCAATTAAAAGATGCATCTCATTCAAGGGAATCGATTTTTGTGTATTTCATCAAGCATTGCATGATAATCAAATGGAGCCTTGTTTATTATCCCTTATGATCTGTTTTCACTTTTACATCTTGCCATGATTTATGCTAAACCGCTAGATCTATCATGACTTTTATGTGTAGTTTAGTCTTTGCCATGCTAAGGTATTTAAAAATGCTAAACTTGAATTAAAATCTTGTCATGATAGCTCTTGAGACTAGTCCGTTGAAACTATCCTTTATGATTTTCGCCATGTCAAGTAGGTCGAGTTGAGTCCCGAATCTCTTTTGAACTTTTGAGTAAGCTATGTCGCTTGTTAAGAAACATGACTTATCTCTAATCACCGGTCTAAAACTTCAAAAGCAAAATGATCTCTTTGTGCGAAAAACCGATCTCACCAAATCTTTCTCATGAGACGGCTTGCCATTGCACTAGGCATGAACTCGTGGGGAGCCTTGATGACCTAAGATCACCTCCTTAAGTCTGTTGTTTGGAGTGGTCGATAAGGCTTGGGATCTAGCACATGGCTAAAAAAATGGTTGAAGCTCAGAGGCGCTTGTGGATGGCACCTAGTCCAGAGCTTGCTTTATCGAGATAAAACCATAAAAAAAAGTCTTCTAAAAAGAAAATGTGCTAAAATTGCTTATCATCAAAGAGACCAAGTTCGATAAAATGAGTCCTTCTTCAACTGTAGCACTCTAAACTGCTCAAGATGAGTCTTCTTGGTTCAACTTAGATTATTTGACATGGCTTGTATCATCCTTGGATATCTTTAGCTAGACTTCAATCTTGACTTATTTGACTCGCTAAAGAATTGGATCATTAATCGATTATGGACTTTCTGCCTTAGCTCTTCTATACATCGATTGTCATGATCTTGATAGCATTCTTCCGTGTTATGGCTTGGTGTAATACTCTAATAGTCATTTTGGATAATCTACATGGCTCCTAATGCTTAAAATGAACATCATATAGTCTTTTCCTCCCTTTTCTACATATTGATGATTTTATTGCCAAAGGGGAGAATGATTGTGAGAAAAAGCCTTCTCAAGAAAAGCCTTGAGTTTTGTGCTAAAATTGCTCTTTCATCTCATCTCAAGTCTTTTTCTTTTGTCAACTTGGTCTTGAGCTTAATTACTCTTGTTTAGACCTTGGTTGACTGGAATCTCAAACTCATCTTATGCTTTTTTTGCATTGTCAATATACTCATCAAGGGGAGATTGAGAGACCATGTGAGAGGTCCTCCACTGAGTGATGAGTATTTGACAAGTGTGTTGATTAGATTGAGAGTTGAGGTTTTGGCTTGGACTGCTTCGGCCGAGTCGTGGAAATCGAACTACCACTGTATGGAGCGAAGTTCCGAAGTTCCGTGTTGGAATTAATCCGAACTACCGTGTTGGAAATAGGAACTTCCGATTTTCCGGTTTTGAGTTCTATTGAAGGAAATCGGAACTTCCGCACAAGGGGTAGCGGAGTGTCCGATAATTCGACATTGAGTGTTCTCTCGAGATATCAAATCGGAATTAAATATCCGAAGTCGGTTGTTTCGAGATCGAAGTACCGCAGTGTTGAGCGCGAACTTCCGATATTCCCGACAGTGCGGATAATTCGAAATCGAACTTCCGCCGTGGTAAGTGCGAACTTCCGATTGTGTCCGTAATCGTGCGTAGAAGGTTAAATTGTGATTTTGATTTTGTATGAGTTTGAGTCTTATACAAATATTGATGCTATGATATTGTGCAATGCTATGTGATGTGTTTTTGTCTGTGTTGATCGCAGGCATCAAGATGGAGTCGTGGCGAGACACGTGGACCTGACTAGGCGCAGGAGGCGTTGAGGTCGAACGGTCTGGATGTGTCAAGACGGCGTGAATCTTGAAGCGTTAGTAGTCGTGGCACAACAAGGTGTACGGAGGCTTCCGTAAGGTGCGCAAGGGGCGAAGGGTCTTTTCGCAAAGCGGCAAAAGTGGAGGCGGTTCCGTTCGGGTGTAGCGGGCTTAATGGGTTGAGGCCCATTAGCCAAGGCTATAAATAGGGAGAACCTCGGAGTTAGGGTTAGACTTTTGAGAGAAAATTAGGTTAGCTCCACCAAAAGGGTGTGTTTTGCTTTTGATTTGTGGAGTTGATGAACTCAAACCTATTGTAATCATTCCTCTTTGTGTTACCTCTCAGAATCCATGTTTCAATTCAATGAAACTGAGGTTTTGATTACTTGATTTTGCAACTCTCTCTCTCTGCTCATGTTGAATATCTAGGGTTTTGACATATCTTTTGATTTGTTTTATAAGATAGCATGAAACTTCATATCTAGAATCGCTTTGGTATTGCTATTACTTCCTCAAAGTTTCATGCTCTAAGAATCGAGAATCTCGCTTATCATTGGTTTTGGTCTTTCTTGCCCCTTCTTCAAGAAACCGCTTTTGGTTCGATTATTGAATCTTTGGTTGCGATTCTTTCCATAAGGTCAAGATGGTGTTTAGGATGATGTCCTCGTAAAACTTGACCCGAGAAGAGCATTCAAGATTAAGTAGTTTGATTTTTGGCAAAAAAACCCGAGAGCTCGTGGAGTTTTCGTCGATAATCGAGCTTCCGATTTTATGCAAATGAAGTATCTTGCATTTACCTTCTTTAGATCGAACTTCTAGTTTTAAATACAGGAAGGGAGTATTATACATCCTGCCATTTCGGAACTTTACCGCAAGCCGGAACTTCCGCACTCTCGCGCCAACGCCTTGAACTTCCGATTTCCTTCTAAGAACATAGATTTTCAAACTTGTTTTTGATTGCCCCACCGTTTGATCTTGCTTCATTTAGCTTCTTTAGATCTTCACCAGATCTTTGTAGGCTAGTTTTAAATACAGTCGAAGGGGAGTATTAATTTTCAAAAGGCACCATTCACCCCCTCGAACTCGATTCCGTTGATTGAAATTCCTAAATTCATCATAATTGAGCTCTGTATTTAAAACTATTTAAATTCTATTTTAAACTATTATTGCATGCTTATTTATATTCTAGTAATTTAAATTCCTATTTTAAATTACTAGTTAATTTTGTTGCCGCTTGTACAACCAATGTTGAATTTGAAGTTGTCATTCCCTTGTCACCTTAGTGGTAACTGTTGGTACACTAGTATAACTAGAATATGTTGAAAATCTTGATTTGGGGAATTTAGCCAAACTTTTCAGCCATGATTACATGAGGCTATGGTATTGTATTTACCACAGAATCTTTAGCAAATGATTTAACTTGTAAAAGGAATAAAAATTAGTTTAGACCTAGGCAAAATGGATGTTTGATGGTGCAGTTTATGCACGGATCGAGTCATTTCTATGATCGAGGCCCATGGGTTGTTTTGGAAAGTCGCCCAAGTCAATTAAGGACCGGTCTTCGAGTCAGATATATCTTGCTAAGCCCCTTTGTACTACCATATGTCCTGTGGGCGGGCTTGGCTAACTAATTTGTAATATTTCACCGTGGTTGTGCCATCCGGCTATGTGGGTGTCTTTATGACTTACTTTTATGTATTCCCACATGGCGCAAGAGGGGGCTTAAATCCCATGGATGGTTCAATCCAAAGGAAGCAAAACCTTAGCGAGGGGATCGCAGTGGGATGGTGCATTGTAAAGGCCTTGTGATAATCTTTCACGCACACCTTCAAAGCGCAGAAATGTATATTACGAGTGATTATCTCTTGTAGGTAAAGTTGTATGACCTCGCATAGTGTTAAAACTATTCGAATAGCCGTGTCCATGGTTATGGACATGCTAAGCAAAGCCACTCAAAATTAGACTTTGGTTTTGTTTTTAAAATAAATTTGGCAAATGTTTTTGATTGTTTATCCACTTGGGAAATTTGGGCAGTAAGACTGGTGTAAAAGGGCAATCCTTCACCATTTGTGTATGGAGGTTTATCCCGCACTTGAGAATTGATGTATCGTAATAAAATTTGACTTTTGTAACACCGACTATAAGGAAGTCAAGATGTCACCTACAATCACTAATCTTTAGAAAATTCGCAACAATAAGTATTACTAGAATTGGCGTACCACAAGGATATACGTGAACAGGAAATCATCAACAGTTTAATCAACGGATTGGAAATAAACATTTCAGTGGAGATATGGTAAATACGCCAAGTTGGCTTATTACAATTCAACACAAGGTATAAATAGAAGACAATATTAAGTTCTCAAATGTTTTGGATTATGGTAGTGAGTGCATCATGTTGATCTACCCTCCATGAAAACCGCTCTTCCTTGTCATTTACCTAAATAAAACAACAAAGCAAGAATGAGCCAAAGACTCAAGAAGTACTTGAAAGTAACAATCAACATCCAATGAATCATATATACTATCACAGATTGAACATTTATTGGAAACAATTCTTATGAATGGATGAAATGAAATGGTGCAATGAAGGAAGTGGACATATCGCAAAGATATACCGCAGATAGCGAGTGAAACACCCGTCGGTGTTCACTAAAAGTTTCCGATGAAGAACGTTTCATACGGTTGTCCAACGTGGCCCACATTGGAATGGTGGACACACGCATCCATTCGGAATTGATGAGATTTGATGCCCATTTGGAATTGATGGGTCTGACACGAGAACTCCACTTTCGTGGTCATTATGAATTCATGCATGACATGATGTGATCTCATGGTAAATTTGAACATCAAGCATTAATGGAAAGAAATACACATGGCATTCAACTACACATGAAAATAAGTATAACCATGTACACACACATCACATATTGTATCAATAATAGCATACAAGTATTTTGCTGCTCACACACAAGGACAGGTTGGGAGGTAACTGAGATACCCTTCCACTCACCGCTTCACCGCCTACAATATAAAATAATCGAAATGAGGACAAACGAGCAAGACATTACTACACGTGCCCTCCCACAATCTCTAACCAAACCAACCAAACAAAAGGTTCAATTTGATCCATTCGCCCAAACATTCCAAATACCCCTAAACTGGCAGTTTTACTAGAAAATTCACCAATAAATAACCGTAAGTCCAAAAGACCTGAAACCAGTGCTCAGCTTCTCTTAACGTAACTGGCTACGAAACTCTAGTTGATGGTAAACTCTAATTCGGCCAAAACAGAGGTCTAACCATCCAATGAAAAACTATAACCGCAGTCTGCCCAGAATTCAGAACAGCCCTAAAGAAAAGGCTCTAACTTTTAAACCACTGATCCAAATAAAGTGATCTTTATCAGACTGGAAACATGGTGAAATTATCTTCATAAACCTAGTTGGGTGGCCGACCTGATTCTGACTCTAACTAGATCAAAACCTAGGTGCAACCGACTATACCCAGCATTTCTGTCAGACAGAGCAGTACGTGGTAAAACAGTCATAACGTTTCAACTACTGGGTGAAAATTCGTGATCCAGGTGCCAAAAGAAAGCTACTGAAACCAGGATCAATTCTCCAGAAGGCACAGATGTACAATTCGGCCTCTAAGACACCCAAAACTGAGGTACAACGTACTGGACAGAATCAATCTACTGACAGAATTAAAACGAAACTACAAATCCAATCGGATTCTCAACTCTAATGGAATCAAACAACGAATCGATGTCTAATTACCCTTGCAGACCAGTAGGACGACGATGATCCGCTGCACAAGGGCCTTCCTCCCTTCCCCTCTCTTCCCTCTCTTAGGGCCGGCCACCGGGAGACGACGAACGGCGGTCGACGTCGGCGGGGAACGGAGATGTTGGAGGGGACCTTGAGGAGGAGCGACGGGGATCACCGGAGATGGCACCACCACAGCGAGGAGGCACCAAGGAGCAGCAAGGGAGACGGCTTTGGGGAGGAGAGGAGGCGGCCAAAGGGGGAGAGAGAGGAGACGGCTAGGGTTTGGGGGGGGGAGAGGCGCCCCCCCTTTTTGGCCGGCCCCCTCTTGGGCCACCTAGGTCATGATCGCGCCCAGTTGATGTAAAATAACATTTACCCCCGCTGATTGGAAAAATCCGACGAAAGTCGTTTCTTTTACCCTCCGACTTCTTTCTTTTACCGATTCTTGTTCCGAAAGTTTTAAATCTCGCCGAATAACGCTCCTGCACCATCAAACGATACAACCTAGCCGGATTTATGAGGTATTACACTCTACCCCCCTTAGAAAAGATTCGACCTCGAATCTACGCAACAAACTTCGAGAAAGATAGATGAACAACTTAGATAGTTACCTGAAACGAACATGTGTCGGGATATTGTTCTCGCATGCGGACTCCAACTCCCAAGTGGCCTCTCTTCGCATCGATGAGACCAAAGGATTTTAACATACTTCAAGGTTTTGTTCCTCAAAACCCGCTCGATTCTTCTAATATTCTCACCGGCCGATTCAATAGTAAGATCTTGCTCAATAATCAAAGGCTCCAAAGGAATGACATGGTCTCGATCTCTCTAAATTTTCTCAACATCGAAACATGAAACACGCTAGAACCCCACTCATGGAATCGGAAGGTCCAAACGGTAAGCTAGTTTTCCAATTCGTACACGATTGGGAAGGGTCCAACATACCTTGACTAAGCTTCCTTTAGTGTCAAACGCATTCACGCCTTTAGATGGCGATACTCTCAATGTAACTTCATTTCCCACCTCAATTCCAGATTTCGTCTTTCGACATCAACAGAGTTCTTCCGCGGCTCCGGCACCAACAAATTCGCCTAACCTCTCGCCACTCTATCCATCGCTTGCTAAACCTACCGGACCTAAGATCGCCTGCTTTCCAATCTCATTCCAAAGACAACGGGACTCGTGACTTACGCCCATAAAGAACCTCGATGGTGCGGCTCGAACATCGGAATGATAATCGTTGTTATAAGCAAACTCGCCAAAGCTAAATACTCTTCTCAATTCCCTTTCCAGATAAAACACAACACCGAGCATGTCTTCTAATGTCCGAATGGTGCGCCAGATCGCTCATCCGCTTGGGGATGAAAGGCCGTGCTAAGACGGAGTTGTGTGCCCAATGCACTCGCAAACTTTCCTGTAATTTGGAAACGAACTTGGCATCTCGGTCGTAAACAATGGTCTTTGGCACTCGTGCAAACGCACAATTTCTCGTGACATAAAGAGGAGCCAAGTCGCTGTCAATTGGTTGTACGAATAGGAATGAAATGTGCGTACTTCACCAATCGGTCCACAATTACCCAAATAGCATCCTTTCTCTCAAGCGTGCGAGGTAAACCAACCACAAAATCCATAGATATATCGCCCCATGGCCAAACCGTACCTCCAAGGGTTGCAATAGCCTGCTGGTCGCTTGTGCTCACTTTGACTACCGGGCACACCCCACATGAAGCCACATATTGTGCGATATCAATTTTCATCCTGCTTCCACCGTAAACTTTTCTTTAAATCTTTGTACATCTTGGTCTCACCAGATGTACAGATAAGGAGTACGATGGGCCTCTTTCAAAATCTCCGCTTAACTCGAGACTCCTATGGCACACAGAGGCGCCCTTTAAATCGCAAAGAATCAAACTTGTCCACACCGGCGACTTTGCTTGCCCTCAAGACAACGCTCCTCACTGTTGGAGCATCCGATCTTGTCGCCGCTACTCGCGACCGATCCGAAGAGTCGACTTAAAATCAATCGAAGTCTCGTGATAAAGCGGTACCGCAGCGTAAGGAAATATCCATACGCCAAAGTCGCAATAAGACAATCGAGGGTAGGAGGTGTCGCTTGCGACTCAAGGCATCACTACCACATTAGCCTTGCCGGATGGTATCAATAGTAAGATCATAGTCCTTGATCAACTCTAACCATCTCCTCCGCCTCAAGTTCAAGTCCTTCCGGTAAAGATGTATTTCAGTGCTCTTGTGGTCGTGAATACATCACAAGATTCACCGTACAAATAATGACACCAGATCTTCAAGGCGTGAATCACCGCAGAAGCTCTAGATCATGGGTGGGATAATTGCTCATGCTTCTTCATTGCCTCGATGCATAGGCAATCACTTTACCATCCCGCATGAGTACACAAACAAGTCCAACTATGGACGATCCGAATAGATAGTGAACCCTTCCTGTGCTCGTGAAGAGTAAGAATTGGAGCAATCACTAATCTATCTTTCAAAGTGCAAAACTCGTGCTCACAAGCATCGTAATCATCGAACCTAACACCTTTCTCGTGGTCAATCGACATTGGTTTAGCAATGGTTGAAAACCTCAACAAACCGCCTGAATAGCCACTAAACCCGTAAAACTCCTTACTTCTTTGACATTGGTTGGTCTCTTCCACTCTACCACCGTCAAATCTTGCTAGGATCAATCAAATACCCTTCCGATTAATAACGTGACCTAAACCCAACTTCGTAAATCCGTAACTCACACTTCTTCACTTGGCATAGAATTGATTCTCTTAAAGTTTCAAGCACCAACCGCAAATGGTGGGTGTGATCCTCTTCCGCCTTGGAATAAATCAAGATATCATCTATGAATACCACAACGAAATCATCAAGGTATTGATGCAAAGATACCGCTCATGGCTTCCATGAAAATCGCAGGAGCATTCGTTAGTCCAAAAGACATAACTTTATACTCATAATGACCATACCGTAGAGAAAGCCATTTTCTCAATATCCCGCCACGAACTCGAATCGATTATAACCCGATCGAGGTCAATCTTGGAAAATATCTTAGCTCCTTTCAACTGGTCAAAAGATCCTCAATGCGAGGCAAAGGATATTTGTTCTTCACAATACCGATTAAGAGCTCGATAATCCACGCACATACGCCACCGCCATCTTTCTTCTTAGTAAAAGAATGACGCTTCCCATGGCGATACGCTACGCCTAATCATACCTTTGGACAAAGAAGTCGCCCAATTGTTTCTTCAATTCTTCCCGAAATGGCCGAGCTAATCGGTAAGGAGACTTGGACAAAGGCCGAGTTCTTAATAAGATCAATCCGAACTCCACTTTCTCACCGGAGGCATTCCGGAAGTTCCACAGAAAGACATCTAAAACTCCTTCACAACTCAAATCTCCTCAATACGCCGCCAAGAATCATTCTTTTCATTGAGGGAACAAAGTAATCCGATGGTCGATGCACGGCGGCTAGGAATAGGTTAGCCAAGACAAATCAATCGACGGCATCGCCTCGAATACCGCTTCTTCACCTAAGGGGCTAGTAAGGTCACCGCCTTCCAAAACAACAAATCTTGGCACGGTATTGGAATAACCACCCATACCTGTAATAACATCGAAGGTGCCAATTGAATAACCATAAGATTCGCGATGAAAACCTCATCATCAATAATTATAGAACACCCGGATGATTTCAGAGCTAGAAATAAGTCCTCCGGGAGCCGACTACCACCGACTCGTAAATAAGTCAAAACTCAAACCCACTTTTCTAACAAACTCCAAAGACACGAACGAGTAAGTTGCCCCGAATCAAACAAGACAAAGGTATCATGCGAATCCACTAGTAAAGTACTGCCACCACATCAGACGCCCCAAAGTCTCGGGGTGGGCATGGCGAGACCTCGATGCACCGGCAGTAAGACGACCGACACTCTCATGACGGAAAGCCGGAAACAATTACTGAGGGACAAATGACGGAGGTGCGATGGTGCGGGATTCCAATAGAACCCGCAGAGGCGCCGGAGTAAAAGTCGAGGTGGAACCTATGCCGAGGGTACTGTGGTGCAGAACCGCCGCCGAGTCCGAATCAACCTCTGTGGAAGCTGGAGGAAGAAACTGCTGGGATGGCCTCCCATTTGATGATACTAGCTGGATTTTGCTTGCACACGGAGGACTTGTGGCCCTCCCGATCAAGATCGGCTGCATGTTCCTTGAAGGAACATTCAAGCTCGATGCCCGTCACCACACCGAAAACACTTCATGCCCTGACCTAGAACAGGACGCAACTGTGGGGCGAAAGATGAAGAACATGGCGCCGAAGAGGAAGACTGCCACTGCTGAACCGGACGAGAGTTTTGGTTCTTTTGAAACCTCTTAGCAGAGGGTCGCTGAAAAGACCCACCTCCTCCACCGAACTCCGCTCGCCACCGCCAGATCCACCGTAATAACAAAACCATCGCAACATGCCCTTGTGACGGAAGGAGCTCTTTCCAACTCCATCCTCTAGCCGCGCCAACCATCGAGCTAAAATCACGCAGACTGCCGCTTCCTGTAATTTGGCGATACTCTCGATTGAGGCCCCGCCAAACCTCTTAGCCTTCTCTTTATCATCACTTGCCACTACCGTACAAAACGCACTGCATTGTTGAACCCGCCTCATACTCGACATCGCCATCTTCCTTGCACAAAAGTCGAGTGATTGCTCCATCTTCTCAATGAAGGAGTCGGATAAACCGTGTCCCGAACCTCTCCACAAATACCTCCCAAGTAACAGATTCTACACGCTGGAGTCCCGAAGACAGACTCCTTCCCACCAGATGTCGGCCGCCCTTCACCGAAAGGTTACAATCGCGCTTTCTCGCGCGGTTGCAGCTCTAATGCCCCAAATCGACGCTCCATGTACCTCAACCAGTCCGCACTGAATCGGTGTGCTCGCCCACAAAAGTGTCCAGACGGCGACATCCACTCACAGAGGCTCATCCTAACCTCTGTGGAACAAGAGTAGCAATGTGTTCCGCCACAAAGCAAAGAATCGCAGGAATGGCCGCCTGCAATTGTTGGCGGAGTTGTTGATTCTCCCTTATAAGGTTCTGAATAAGATCTGCTGTTGCGGCCGGTGGCTCAGCGACCGGAGGCGCAGCTGAGGCAATCTCCTCAGTAGCAACACCAGCCAACCCTTCAGACGAAGACGATGTAGCTGCCGGACCGCGGCCACGACCACGACTACGGGTCGGTGGACGACCACGACCACGGCCTCTACCTCTTGCCATCTATGAACAACACAACATAAAGAAAACCAAACACTTAGCTCAACGAACTGATAAACAAAATGATTGGAACATAACCAAGCAATTGCGGAAAACAATGGTTTACCCAACCCTTCCTATTGTGCACAGTGTGTCATTTTAATATTATTACCACGGACCTGAAGCCCGCTCTGTGTAACAGCCCAAAATTTCAATTTCAGTTAAAAATGAGACTTTATTAATTTTTGTGGATTTTCTGGAATTTTTAAAAGCTTTTTCAATAAAGTATATTAAGGCTAAAAGAATTTATGTGCAAAATCTATTACCAACTAAAAGTTGGAATTATTTTATTTAAGTCCGTAATGCTTAATAGAATTTATGTGAATTTTCTCAAAATTTTGGACTTCATTTACTATTTTCTAAAGCCTATTTGAATTTCTCGAATTAAATCAATTGAAAAGAATTTTAAATCTGTTACATAAGATCGGGTCAAGCCCAAAGATCAGGCGCTTCTCGCCCACGCCTTCCCAGGCTGAATAACGCGGACCGTCCGATCAAAATCGGACGGCCAACGCTAATCCGCCAAGGCCTTCTCCCGCTCTCCTCATTGCCGTGGGGCTCACAGCATGTCGTCGCCTTCCCTGCTCCTTCTTCTCGCGCAACGCTACTCCCGCCGCCATTAAAGCCTCGCCGAGCTCTTCAAGCCCGTGTTTCTCCCCATTTCTCTCGCCATCACGCGCGAATGAAAGCGCTGCCTTACCGCTGCTCATTCCCGCTTTACTCACCTTAAAACTCGCCAGAACACCGCCGCCTCACCTCCGCAAGAACGGCCGTTGCCACTCGCCCACGATCTCCACCTCCCGCCCGCCCCGCCTCTATAAAAGGGAGCACCAGCGCCTACTCCTCAAGCTTTTGCCCCAACTCTCCACACCTCCTCGCCTCCCCGCTGTTCGCACTGACTTCTTCTCTCACGGCCGAAGTCAGGTTCACGCTTAGCGCCGCCACCGGTGAACCTCCGCCGCTGATCGCACCATCCGCTTCGGCAAAGATCGCGAACTCGCGCGCACCTCGCGACTCAAGCATCGCCGAGCTCCTTCGCCGCTAACGACCAACCACACCGCCGCCTCGCTGCCGCCGACCAACTTCCGCCACGCCTCGCGCCGCCAGTAGCGACTGACTCAGTATTCCTCAACGTTTTGCGCGACTCACGGAGCTCGCCGCCGCTGCTCGCTCGCGCGCCATTTGCCCCGAGCGCCTCTCTCCGGCCGACGTGGTTAGCCACATCGCCACATCATCGCGTTACTCACCCCTACGGCAGGCGTGGCGTACCACGTGGATGCTAACAGACATACAAGGCCAAGACAAACCGCTTCCTTCAGATCAGGCTGCGGAGCCGAGTCCACCGTGGACTTGAAAACACCGTGGACTCACCCATGACTGCTTGGGCCCACATGTCGGCCTCAGGCACAAGATCGCTGACGTCGGTGGCGCAATAAATAGAATTTCCTTTAGAAAATTAATTGGAAATTTCAAATTTGATTTTTGAATTAAAATTTGATTTAAACTTTCAGAGCTCGTATTTCTTCATACAAACTCCGATTTAGGTGATTCAAATTTCTAAATTTGTATAAAATCAAGATCTAGCTAACTAAACCAAAATTATTTAATTTGGAGTTAATTTGAATTTTCATTTGAATTTATTTGTGTTCATTTGAATTCGCTTGAATTTGGAATATTTTCACAGATAGATTTTGACGACTCTGAGAGCTTGACCCTATTGAAGAAGTAGAATACTGTGAATTTGAGCAAGGCAAGTTACACCATTGACCATTTTGCCCCAATATTTAAAATTATTTAATTCTGCTTTTAAATTATTATTGCATGCATAATTGTATTTAATTATTTTAAATTCTGCTTTAAATATTTAATTATTCCAATTCCTTTGTATAGCCAAATTTGATTGTTGTATTACCAATTCCTTGTAACCTTAGTCAAAAGAATTTAAAATAAATATATGCATAGCAAATGCTTAGACCATGAAATATTTGACTTTGGGAGAATTTAGCCAAAATTTCTTAAGTTGATAATAAGCCTATGACATTGCTTTGTCATGGTGGACTTTTTCAAATGTCTTTGAAAATCTAAAATAAAAGAAAATGGTTTGTACTTGGGCAAACATGGACCGCTGGTGGGTGCAAGTTTATGCACTGCCCTGTCTGTTAGGATCGAGACCTGTGGTTTTATTGAAAGTTGCCCAAGTAGATTAAGGACCGCCTTTGAGCCGATCTTGCAAAAGCTCCACCAGACTACCACATGTTCTGTATGGGCGTAACTGTGCTTAATAATTTGTATTACCTCAGATTATTTATGCCATTTTTGTTGTGTGGGTGTTTGCTAGACTTTATTCCCACTTGGCGCAAGAGGGGTTTCCAGCAGTGGTTAGCCTAATGGAAATGAAACCTTAGCTGCATATTGGTATTGAGGAAAAGCATTGAAACGCCTTGTGATAATTGCCTAGTCACACACCTAAGGAAGTGTGTATTGGCCGACATAATGTGCAAATTATCTCTTGTGGGTAAAGTTGTACAACCTCCGCAGAGTGTAAATCTATTCAATAGCCGTGTCCACTGGCCAAGGACATGCCGAGCAAAGCCACTCTAAGTTAGATTTGTTTTTGGTTTTAAAATAACTTTGGACATGATTTGAGGATGGTTAATCCTTGTGGTAAATTTATGTAGCCTTGTGATAGGAGGGTATCCATCACCATGTTTCATATGGAGGTTATCCACTATAAAATGATCAATCTTTAAATCTGATTTTAGTTATGTAATAAAAATGTGCCTTGAAACTTAGTATAACTATTTAAACCAAAAGGTCGATTTATGCAAATAAACCCTACAACCTTCCTTTGAATAACTTATGCATGCATTCTAAATTTCAGATTGGTGTAATTTGCAGCACGCTTGTAGTGCTCACTCTTGTCAATATTATTATTCAGAGAAGACTGCTATCCGTAAGGTGAGGAGCAGGACGATTAGGTCGCGATCTCCGCATTTATTGCCTCGTGGCGATCGTGTGGCTTACCTTTATTATTTGCTTCCGCTAATCGTTTTATTTGGCCTTCGCCCCAGCTTGTAATAAACTCTATGCTTATTAATACACACTGGATATGTTTGTGATAACATTTTGTGATGGTACACCGGAAATCCTCGGACTAGTGTATGAACACAGAGAATTCGGATCCTTCGCTCCCGGTTCGACAAAAGTGGTATCGAGCCATATCGATCGTAGGTCGTGACCTAGAAGGAAATCAAACCCTTAAGGACTTATTTTGAAAATTAAAAATACCTTGGTCTTCCGAGTCATTCCTCAACTTTTCTCTTGAAAATTATTTACTAACTCATCTCCTGCTCAAAAATTGTAGATGGTCAAGTTCCGACCGCCATTTCCCATGGAGTCTTTGTTGGTCATTGGGCCGCCATTCTCTCGAAGATGATGCAAGACTTAGACTTTGAAGAAAGACCGACGATCAAGGATACAAGTATAAAGTGGGAAATCAGAACGATGGAGAGTAGAGGTGATCCTTACTCCAATCTATCACCAACACGGACTTCCACGCCTTCGATGCCCCAATGCGACGAGACACCTTCGCCAAGGCATCCAGATGCACCAGGAAGCAACCCGCAGACTTCGCTACATCTACGATCATCGCCTCAACGGACGGGTTCCACTATTACCCAATGCACATTCCAACCCGCATGTGGTGCTTTCCGCCAACTAGAGATGAAGACCGCCCCGATCTCACTCATCGTGGATCTCGCCGAGCTATGGATTATGCCTACGGAATACACTAGATGAGCCGCTCTTCGCAAGTGAAGTTACAAGATGCGTAAGAAAAGTTGAAGAGTGCGTAAAAGAACCGGTCTCTTACAAGGAAGGCGAGGCTAGTTCTAGTGAGCCGATTATACCCCAATAACACCATAGATTTGACCTTAAATTTTTCCTTTAGTTATAATTATGAGCTACCAAACCTTTGTAGTAGCCATAATGAATTAATAAAATAAAAATAAATTATTTTGCTGAAATGTTCTTGTCTTGTGTTTGTTGAATTTGGGCTATTTTAGATCTATACTCTTATAATTCCTATCTCTTGTCTAACTGTGAAAGTTCATCGATGGTGACCACCCGCACCGAAGTGTCGGTGCTAGAGGGCAAGGAAATGAGAATGCCGAATATCAAGAAAATCCAGCTCAACAAACCACCACCTCCTCCAATCAAGCTCTCGATCGGCGCTAAATGATGGCCAATCGACTATCCGATTGAGTTGCTAGCCCACCCTTCACAAAGAATCGAATACCCAAGCGCCGCACTTATCATGCTCCTCCACCTCCCGCAAGAGTAACTTTGTCGAGTTCATGAGGATGCGCCCGCCAACATTTTCTAGTAGCACGTAACCCATGGACGCAGATGATTGGCTCAGGCCATTGGAAAGAAACCGGATATTGCTCAAGGTACGATCGTGAGAGAGTTTTGTTTGCCTCTCATCAATTGGTTGGTCCCGCATCGTAATGGTGGGATAATTTCAAGATGTCCCATGCTAATGCCCAAGAAATCACTTGGGATGAGTTCATGCAAGCTTTCCACGATCTCACATTCCATCCGCATGGTTACCTTGAAAAGAAGGAGTTTCGCCGCCCGCCAAGGAAACCGCTCAGCTTGGCGAGTATTCGCATAAGTTTAACCAACTTGCTCGCTATGCCCCGAGGATGTAGCCGAGACGAAGACAGCAAGAGCGGTTTCGAAGGGTTGAACGACGAACTCTCTGCTCGCTTGATTTTCGTGATTTTACCGACTTTCAGCAGCTTGGTAATAAGGCCATACGCCAGAAGGCAAACATCGAAATGGAGAATCGCAAGCGAGGATGGCGGCTGGTTTAACTCGAGGATCGCCCAAGCCTCGCTTTCTCGCCTCACCACCTCAATGGGAGATTCCGCACTACTACACCAAGAGTTCCAGCCCGATTCGCGCCCAAATACTTCCGGATTCGTAGTAGTTCATCCGAGGATGCCAGCAGGCTGATTATTTCCACAAATAGAATCACTTGCTTTCACCGCAACGAGTTGGGTCATTATGCCAATAAGTGTCCCAAGAAGCAGCAGATCACACCCCGCAAGCCAACTCCCGAGTTTCAGCCTCCGGCGGTCCTCAAGACCACCGGTCGGGTTCATGAAGGGACGTGAATCACGCCACCGCAGAGGAAGCCCATGCAAGACCAGATGTTGTTCTTGGTACGCTCCTTGTCAACTCAAGATCAAAGATCGCTTTATTTGATTCCGAGCTTCGATTCTTTTGTTTCAAATAAGTTTGTGGAAAAGTATGGGTTATATACCTTCCCTTAGTTAAGCCCATGTTAATCCATTCCCTGCTCGTAAATGAGGGCTAGTTTATTCTCGTCCAAATCTTACCTTTGAAATCTCCGAGTAACTTTCTCGCCAACTTAATAGTCTTATGCTCGCAAGGATTGGACGTAATTTTGGAATGGATCGCTTGCCAAAAATCGTAAGGTAATAGATTGTGCTAGTAGATCTATCAACCTCACCAATGAACAAGGGATTTCAAGAGAGTTCCAACCCAAGACTTCTACTAAAGAAGTCCTATCTTGACCAGCTTTAAAGGAAGTGAAATCGAAGATATACCCGTGGTACAAGAATATCCAGATGTTTTTCCGAGGACTTACCGGTATGCCACCGACCGACATAATGTTCTTAATTGACTTAGTCCTGTGGATCGCCCAATTTCAAAGCGACCCTGCTGCACGCCGCAGCAAATGATCTAGCAGAGTTGAAGAAGCGATTGAAGAACTACAGAGTAAAGGTTACATTCAACCAAGTTCATCGCCTTGGGAGCTCCAAGACTATTTGTCAAAAAGAAAGACAATAGTATGAGAATGTGTGTGGACTATAGATCACTCAACGAGGTAACAATCAAAAACAAGTACCGCTACCTAGGATAGATGATCTGCTTGATCAACTTAAAGGAGCCAGTGTTTTCTCCAAGATTGATTTGAGGTCGCTACCATCGCTAAAAATCGACCTAAGATATTCAAGACACCTTCACCACCGTGATATGGATCAGACGAGTTCACAAAGTGATGTCATTTGACTAACAAATGCCCCCGCTTATTTCATGAATATGATGAACAAAGTGTTCATGGAATTTTTGGATAAGTTTGTGGTAGTATTCATAGATGATATTCTCATCTATTCAAGAGATATGGAAGAGCATGAAAACATCTCGTAATTATTTTGGGCAAACTTCGAGAACACCAACTTTATGCCAAACTCAAGAAAAGTGAATTTTGGCTCACCAAGTGGCATTTCTTGGACACATTGTGTCACAGGAGGAGTTGCAGAGACCCTCAAAGGTTGAAGTCAGAATGGATTGAAGCAACCCAAGTCACCATGTATGAGAAGTTTTCTGATTAGCTGGGTACTACCGCAGATTCATTGAAAGTTTCTCCAAGATCGCCAAACCCATGACTCAACTTTTGAAGAAGGAAAAGAAATTTGAATGGACAAGTGCTTGTGAACATAGTTTTCAAGAGTCAAGAAAAGACTAGTCTCGCACTGCTAGTTTTACCAGATATACGTAAGGATTTTGAAGTTTTCAGGACGACACCGCCTGTGGGCTAGGATGTGTACCGATGCAGAAGGAAAAGTTGTGGCTTATGCATCTCGCCGCTTAAGGCCACATGAAGGAAATTATCCAACTCATGATTTGGAGTTAGCAAGAATTGTGCATGCTTTGAAAATCAGCAGCATTACCTCATTGGTAATCACCGTGAAATTTTCACAGATCATAAGAGTTTGAAATATATCTTCACCCAATGATCTTAATCTCGTGCAAAGAAGATGGTTGAGCCGATAAAAGATTATGACCTTGGAATTCACTATCACCTGTAAAGCTAACGTGGTAGCAGATGCTCGAGTAGGAAGGCATATCGCAACACGGTGTTAGTTCAAGAAAATCAACCAGAGTTGTATGAAGAACTAAAGCATCCGAACTGAAATTGTTAGTCAAGGTTGTATCAACACGGTGGAAGTCCAACCAACCATACAAAGTCCGATCGAGAAAACAAATAGAAGACGAAGACATCAAAGAAATCATGAAGAATATGAGAAGAGGCAAAGCCCTGTGATTTTCTCAAGACGAGCAGGCACAAGATGGTTTGGCAACCGATCTGTACCTAAACATTATGAAACCGCATAACCGATTCTCAAAGAAGCTCATGAATCACCTTACTCTATTCATCCCGGAGTACAAAGATGTACCAGATCCAAGGAAAAGTATTGGTGGGTTAGTATGAAGCGAGAGATCGCTGAGTTTGTTGCACGCCAGATGTATGTCGCGTGTTAAGGCGTAACATCGAGACTCACGGATTGTTACAACCATTACCAATTCCCGAGTGGAAATGGGAGGAGATTGGTATGGATTTCATCACCGACTACCTAGGACCCAATCAGTTGTGATTCCATTTGGGTAATAATTGACCGATTAACAAAAGTGGCTCATTTTATTCCAACCAAGACCACCTACGAAGCAATAAGTTAGCAGAATTGTACATGGCCAGATCGTCTGTCTACATGGTATACCCAAGAAAATTGTGTCCGATGAGGTTCGCAGCTCACTTCAAAATTTTGGCAGTAGTCTACATGAAGCTTTGGGAACTGTGACTCAACTTCAAAGACAAAGATATCATCCCCAAACAGATGGCCGACCGAACGTAAATCAGTCCTAGAAGACATGCTTCGAGCTTGTGCTATAGATTATGGAAGAAGTCGATAAGAATTTGCCCTATGCAGAATTTTCCTACAACAACAACTTTCAAGCCACCGCAGATGTCGCCATTCAAGCATTGTATGGTAGAAAGTGTAGAACCCTCTTCTTTGGGATCAAGTAGGAGAACACCAATTCTTCTGACTGTAATTGATAAAAGAAGTCAAAGTAAGGTAAAAGCAATAAGAGAACGTCTCAAAGTAGCTCAAACCCGACAAAAGAGTTATGCCGATAATCGCTTGAGAGAACTATCCTTCGAGATGGGAGATTTTGTCTATCTCAGGTAACTCCACTCCGAGGAGTGAAGAGATTTCGACTAAAGGAAAACTCGCACCTGCATTTGTCTGACCTTATAAGATTTTGTCAAAGAGAGGTGAAGTTGCTTATCGCTTGAACTACCAAAGATCTCTGTCACTGCTCACAATGTCTTCCATGTATCCCGCTTAAAGAAATGTCTCAGAGTACCAACAGAAGAAACACTGCTGAGAGCATCGATCTTCGTGAAGATCTCACCTATGTGGAACAACCAATCAAGATTCTCGATGTGGCGTAACGCGCCACCGTAAGCAAAGTCATTCGCTCTTGTAAGGTTCAGTGGAGCAATCATTCGTAAGAAGAAGCTACCGGGAGCGAGAAGAAGTTTTGAGAGCCGAGTATCCCTACCTTTTGTCGACTCAAATCAATCTCTGGTCGAGATTCCCTTTAAGGGGGTAGGTTTGTAATGCCCAAAATTTCAATTTCAGCTTAAAATGAGACTTTATTAATTTTTGTGGATTTTCCGAATTTTTAAAAGCTTTTCAATAAAGTATATTAAGGCTAAAAGAATTTATGTGCAAAATCTATTACCAACTAAAAGTTGGAATTATTTTATTTAAGTCCGTAATGCTTAATAGAATTTATGTGAATTTTCTCAAAATTTTGGACTTCATTTACTATTTTCTAAAGCCTATTTGAATTTCGAATTAAATCAATTGAAAAGAATTTTAAAATCGTCACATAAAGATCGGGTCAAGCCCAAAGATCAGGCGCTTCTCGCCCACGCCTCCTCGCTGAATAACGCGGACCGTCCGATCAAAATCGGACGGCCAACGCTTAATCCGCCGCGCTCTCTCTCCCGCTTCGTCTCATTGCCGTGGGGCTCACGACAATGTCGCCTTCCCTGCTCCTTCTTTCTCCGCGCAACGCCACTCCCGCCGCCATTAAAGCCTCACTGGAGCTCTTCAAGCCCGTGTTTCTCCCCATTTCTCTCGCCATCACGCTGCAATGAAAGCGCCGCTCCTACCGCGCTCATTCCCGCTTTACTCACCTTAAAACTCACAGAACACCGCCGCCTCACCTCCGCAGAACGGCCGCTGCCACTCGCCCACGATCTCCACCTCCCGGCCGCCGCCTTGCCCTATAAAAGGAGCACCAGCGCCTACTCCTCAAGCTTTTGCCCCAACTCTCCACACCTCCTCGCCTCCCGCTGTTCGCATTGACTCTTCTCTCACGGCCGAGCCGTGTTCACGCTCTAGCGCCGCCACGGTGAACCTCCGCCGCTCGATCGCGCACCACCGCTTCGCCAAGATCGCGAACTCGCGCGCACCTCCGACTCAAGCATCGCCGAGCTCCTTCGCCGCTAACGATCGAACCACACCGCCGCCTCTCGCCGCCGACCAACTTCCGGCCACGCTCGCCGCCAGTAGCGACTCGACTCGGTGTATTCCTCGAACGCTTTTGCGACTCACCGAGCTCGCCAAGGCCATTGCTTCGCGCCATCGGCCTCGAAGCGCCTCTCCGGCCGGCCGACGTGGTTAGCCACATCGCCACATCGCGCCACTCACCTACTACGCGGCGTGGCGCCACGTGGATGCTGGCCAGCATACACAAGGCCAAAGACAAACCGCTTCCTTCAGATCAGGGTTGTGGAGCCGAGTCCACCGTGGACTTGAAAACACCGTGGACTCACCCATGACTGCTTGGGCCCACATGTCGCCTCTCGGCACAAGATCGCTGACGCCACCGGCGCAATAAATAGAATTTCCTTTAGAAAATTAATTCGGGAAATTTGAAATTCGATTTTTGAATTAAAATTTGATTTAAACTTTCAGAGCTCGTATTTCTTCATACAAACTCCGATTTAGGTGATTCAAATTTCTAAATTTGTATAAAATCAAGATCTAGCTAACTAAACCAAAATTATTTAATTTGGAGTTAATTTGAATTTTCATTTGAATTTATTTGTGTTCATTTGAATTCGCTTGAATTTGGAATATTTTCACAGATAGATTTTGACGATTCAGGAGAGCTTGACCCTATTGAAGAAGTAGAATACTGTGAATTTGAGCAAGGCAAGTTACACCATTGACCATTTTGCCCCAATATTTAAAATTATTTAATTCTGCTTTAAATTATTATTGCATGCATAATTGTATTTAATTATTTTAAATTCTGCTTTAAATATTTAATTATTCCAATTCCTTTGTATAGCCAAATTTGATTGTTGTATTACCAATTCCTTGCAACCTTAGTCAAAAGAATTTAAAATAAATATATGCATAGCAAATGCTTAGACCATGAAATATTTGACTTTGGGAGAATTTAGCCAAAATTTCTTAAGTTGATAATAAGCCTATGACATTGCTTTGTCATGGTGGACTTTTTCAAATGTCTTTGAAAATCTAAAATAAAAGAAAATGGTTTGTACTTGGGCAAACATGGACCGCAGGTGGGTGCAAGTTTATGCACTGCCTGTCTGTTAGGATCGAGACCTGTGGTTTTTATTGAAAGTTGCCCAAGTAGATTAAGGACCGCGCCTTTGAGCCGCATCTTGCAAAAGCTCCACCAGACTACCACATGTTCTCAGATGGGCGTAACCAGCTTAATAATTTGTATTACCTCAAGATTATTTATGCCATTTTGTTGTGTGGGTGTTTGCTAGACTTTATTCCCACTTGGCGCAAGAGGGGTTTCAGCAGTGGTTAGCCTAATGGAAATGAAACCTTAGCTGCATATTGGTATTGAGGTAAAGCATTGAAACGCCTTGTGATAATTGCCTAGTCACACACCTAAGGAAGTGTGTATTGGCCGACATAATGTGCAAATTATCTCTTGTGGGTAAAGTTGTACAACCTCCGCAGAGTGTAAATCTATTCAATAGCCGTGTCCACGGCCAAGGACATGCCGAGCAAAGCCACTCTAAGTTAGATTTGTTTTTGGTTTTAAAATAACTTTGGACATGATTTGAGGATGGTTAATCCTTGTGGTAAATTTATGTAGCCTTGTGATAGGAGGGTATCCATCACCATGTTTCATATGGAGGTTATCCACTATAAAATGATCAATCTTTAAACTGATTTTAGTTATGTAATAAAATGTGCCTTGAAACTTAGTATAACTATTTAAACCAAAAGGTGATTTATGCAAATAAACCCTACAACCTTCCTTTGAATAACTTATGCATGCATTCTAAATTCAGATGGGTGTAATTTGCGAGCACAGTTGTAGTGCTCACTCTTGTGAATATTATTATTCAGAGAAGACCGCTATCCGTAGGTGAGGAGCAGACGATTAGGCCGCGATCTCCAGACGATTGCCTGTGGCGTATCGTGTGGCTTACCTTTATTATTTGCTTCCGCTTAATGTTTTATTTGGCCTTCGGCCCCAGTTGTAATAAACTCTATGCTTATTAATACACGCTGGATATGTTTGTGATAACATTTTTGTGACTGTGTACACTGGAAATCCTGGACTAGTGTATGAACACAGAGAATTCGGGATCCTTCGTTCCCGGGTTCGACACTCTGATACCAACTGTAACACCCTGACTATAAGGAAGTCAAGATGTCACCTACAATCACTAATCTTTAGGAAATTCGCAACAATAAGTATTACTAGAATTGGCGTACCACAAGGATATACGTGAACAGGAAACCATCAACAGTTTAATCAACAGATTGGAAATAAATATTTCAGGGAGATATGGTAAATATGGCCAAGTTGGCTTATTACAATTCAACACAAGGTATAAATAGAGGACAATATTAAGTTCTCAAATGTTTTGGATTATGGTAGTGAGTGCATCATGTTGATCTACCCTCCATGAAAACCGTTCTTCCTTGTCATTTACGTAAATAAAACAACAAAGCAAGAATGAGCCAAAGACTCAGCAAGTACTTGAAAGTAACAATCAACATCCAATGAATCATATATACTATCACATATTGAACATTTATTGGAAACAATTCTTATGAATGGATGAAATGAAATGGTGCAATGAAGGAAGTGGACATATCGCAAAGATATATCGCAGATAGCGAGTGAAACACCCGTCGGTGTTCACTAAAAGTTTCCGTATGAAGAACGTTTCATACGGCTGTCTAACGTGGCCCACATTGGAATGGTGGACACATGTACCCATTCTGGAATTGATGGGATTTCTGATGCCCATACTGGAATTGATGGGTCTTACACGAGAACTCCACTTTCGTGGTCATTATGAATTCATGCATGACATGATGTGATCTCATGGTAAATTTGAACATCAAACATTAATGGAAAGAAATACACATGGCATTCAACTACACATGAAAGCAAGTATAACCATGTACACACACATCACATATTGTATCAATAATAGCATACAAGTACTTGCCTGCCGCGCTGCGATGGGTTGGGAGGTAACTGAGATACCCCTCCACTCACCGCTTCACCACCTACAATATAAAATAATCAAAATGAGGATAAACGAACAAGATATTGCTACACGTGCCCTCCCACAATCTCTAACCAAACCAACCAAACAAAAGGTTCAATTTGATCCATTCGCCCAAACATTCCAAATACCCCTAAACTGGCAGTTTTACTAGAAAATTCACCAATAAATAACTGTAAGTCCAAAAGACCTGAAACCAGTGCTCAGCTTCTCTTAACGTAACTGGCTACGAAACTCTAGTTGATGGTAAACTCTAATTCGGCCAAAACAGAGGTCTAACCATCCAATGAAAAACTATAACCGCAGTCTGCCCAGAATTCAGAACAGCCCTAAAGAAAAGGCTCTAACTTTTAAACCACTGATCCAAATAAAGTGATCTTTATCAGCCTGGAAACATGGTGAAATTATCTTCATAAACCTCGTTGGGTGGCCGACCTGATTCTGACTCTAACTAGGTCAAAACCTAGGTGCAACCGACTATACCCAGCATTTCTGTCAGACAGAGCAGTATGTGGTAAAACAGTCATAACTTTTCAACTACTGGGTGAAAATTCGTGATACAGGTGCCAAAAGAAAGCTAATGAAACCAGGATCAATTCTCCAGAAGACACAGATGTCCAATTCGGCCTCTAAGACACCCAAAACTGAGGTACAACGTACTGGACAGAATCAATCTACTGACAGAATTAAAACAAAACTACAAATCCAATCGGATTCTCAACTCTAATGGAATCAAACAACGAATCGGATGTCTAATTACCCTTGTAGACCAGTAGGACGATGATGATCCACAGACAAGGGCCTTCCTCCCTTCCCTCTCTTCCTCTCTTAGGGCCGCCACCGGAGACGACGAACGGCCGTCGACGTCGGCGGGGAACAGAGATGTTGGAGGGGACCTTGAGGAGGAGCGACGGGGATCACCGGAGATGGCACCACCACAGCGAGGAGGCACCAAGGAGCAGCAAGGGAGCCGGCTTTGGGGAGGAGAGGAGGCGGCCAAAGGGGGAGAGAGAGGAGGCGGCTAGGGTTTGGGGGGGGAGAGGCGCCCCCCCTTTTTGGCCGGCCCTCTTGGGCCACTGGTCATGGATCTGCTCCAAAGTTGATGTAAAATAACATTTGCCCCCCGCGATTGGAAAATCCGACGTAAAGTGTTTCTTTTACCCTCCGACTTCTTTCTTTTACCGATTCGGTGCCGGAAAGTTTTAAATCTGCCAATAACGCTCCTGCACCATCAAACGATACAACCTAGTGGATTTATGAGGTATTACACTTTAGTACAAGATAAAATATCTTGGAACTTAGTAAGTGTATTTCGATTGAAAAATGCAACTTTATGTAAAATACCATATAAGCCTTCCTTTGATATTACCCGCATGCATTATATTCGTTATTGGGTGTAACTTATGAGTACATTCGCTTGTACTCACATTGCTTAATAAATTGTTGATCGTGAGTAGAGTATTACGAGGAGGACGAGAACTTGGGCGACTAGGTTACGCCCTAGACGATTGGTCGTGGCTAATCTTGTGGTCTATCTTAGTACTTTTGCTTCCCGCTGTATCTAGCTTCAGATATATCCTTTTGTAATAAATTTAAGTATTACGAATGAATCGCATGTTATGGTTATGCTATCACCTTTTTTGACTGTGTACACTAGCTAACGATCATAGGACTAGTGTGGAATACAAAGAGAATTCATGATCCTTTGCCCCGGGTTCGATAAGAAGTGGTATCGAGCCATATGGATCGCTGAACGTGACCTAGTTAGAATGGGCGTTAGTTGAAAAGCTTTAAAACTTATTTTTGTATAACAAGAAAAATAAATTGTTCTCTCCTCATCTTTGGTCATTTTTCTATACTTACCTCCTTCATGGTATTCTTTCTTACTTTGTTATTACTTCAATATTTTATAATGTTAAATGGATGCTTTTACCTCAGAAATTTCTATAGATAGTCAATGCGATTCTAACCATTATGATCAAGACCACAAGGTATGAAGCTTTCAAGAGAGCGAGCCATACAAGAATCATCAAGATCGTGGAACCAAGATTGCGATGTCAACCAAATCATATAGCTTAAGTTTGTTAAGACTCATTATGTGCATTGAGTCGCCCAACAGATTAAGAGTCTTGATCGAGTAGAACATTGTATAAAGCTATTAAAGATATTTGGAAAAGCTTTTGAGTCCGTTGTTTCGCTTGGGTTGTTTCTTTCGCCTACTCCCCGGTTTCTTTCTTCTTTCCTAAGTCCTTGAGATCCAAAGAGATGGCGACCATCGCAACTGTAGTGGCAAGACCAAAGAATCAAGACAGTAAAAATACGGATTTTCAAGAGCTCTCAATTCCACGCCACCATCCCTCCAAGAGAAGGACCCGATTGGCCCCAAATGATGGCCAACCAAGCACAATCGATCAACATATCGCTCGGCCACTCAACAACACACGTAACTTGGAAGCAAAGCAGCAGCCAACCTCAAGCTCACACTACACCTTCCCATGGGCCAACATATTTGAGTTCATAAGGATGCATCCCCGACCTTTCCAAAGAGCAATCAACCAATGGATGCCGATGATTGGCTTAGGGCAATCAACAAGAAGCTGGATATCGCCCAATGCACTGATTGCAAGAGGGTTCTGTTAGCCTCTCACCAGCTGAATGGACCAGCATCAAAGTAGTGGGACAATTTCACTCAGTCTCACGCTGATGCTCAGACTATCACTTGGGACGAGTTCGTGAAGACTTTCTGCCACGCTCACATCTCATCAAGCACGGTGACCCTGAAGAAGAAAGAGTTCTGCACCTTGCCCTAAGGCAATCGCTCAGTCAATGAGTATTTGCACAAGTTCAACAAGCTAGCACGTTATGCACCTGAAGATGTGTCCACTGATGAGGCCAAGCAGGAACGTTTCTTGGAAGGACTCAATGATGATCTCTCCGCCCGCCTCATTGCTAAAGACTACACTGACTTTCAGCAGTTGGTGAACAAGGCTATCCGCCAGGAGGGCAAGCACTTAGAGATGGAGAACCACAAGAGAAGGATCTCATCCTAGAAGTTCAACTCTAGGGTTTTCCCAAGCTCCAGACCACCCAGCCACCTCAACACGGGAAATTCCAGTTTCCTTCATCCAAAGCACCTATGCCAGCTCAACGCCTCAAGCAACTCCGGCTTCTGCCACACTTCCCCCGGAGACTAGTTCCAAAAGAGGGCACCTACCTCAGCTACAGGAATTACTTCCTTTCATTGCAATGAGTTGGGGTACTATGCCAATAAGCACCAAAAGCAAAGAACTAGCAAATCCCAACAGACCAAATCGTGGAGTTCCGGCCTTTGGCAAGACTCAATCGCAAGGCAACCAACTCAGTTCATGAAGGGACGTGTAAATCACGCCACACCAAGAAGCTCATATCGCACTGATGTGGTCCTTGGTACGCTCCTTGTCAATTCAAGACTGCATTAGTTTTATTCGATTCAGAGCTTCATGTTCTTTTGTTTCAAATAAGTTTGTGGGAAAACATGGGTTATCTATCTCTCCCTTAGTTAACCCTACGTTAATCCATTCTCCGGACTCAGAAATGAGGGCTAGTTTACTTTGCCCAAACCTTAGCTTGGAAATATCAGGAGTATCCTTCTTGGCAGATTTAATAGTCTTGCACTTCCAAGTATTGGATGTGATTATCGGAATGGATTAGCTAGCCAAGAATCAAGGTCAGATAGATTGTGCCATTAAGTCCATCACCCTCACAAATGAACAAGGAATTAAAGTGGGATTGACCATTCTGAAGGAAGTGAAGTTAGAAGATATTTCAGTGGTACAAGAATACTCAGATGTATTTCCTGAAGAATTACCTGGTATGTCACCACATAGGGACATCATGTTCCTAATTGACTAAGTCCTAGGGACAGTTCTAATTTCAAAGAGACCCTACAGAATGCCCGCAAATGAGTCCGCAGAATTGAATAAACAGATCAAAAAATTACAAGAGAAATGTTATATTCAGCCAAGTTCATCACCTTGGGGAGAACCAGTACTATTTATCAAAAAGATGGACAACAATATGAGGATGTGTGTAGATTACAGATCACTCAACGTGGTCACAATCAAGAACAAGTATCTGTTGCCCAGGATCGACGATCTCTTTGATCAGTTGAAGGGAGCAAGGGTTTTCTCCAAGATTGATTTAAGATCCGGCTGTCATCAGCTGAAGATTATACCCAACGAGGATCTAGAAATCCTCATTTAATTATCTATCCGTAATCCTTATTATAGATAATGACGTCATTATATGGTTCTTGAGTATACCCCTTAATGTTCATAAGGGAGAAGCTAGAGTCGTAAGATCTTCTACGACTACCTCATGATCGTGAGTTCTTCTACGACAATGTTAGCTATAACTGCCCTATAGTCGTAAGTTCTTCTACGACTAGCACGGGATTGTAAGTTCTTCTACGATCACTGCATGGTCGTAAGTCCTTCTACGACCAGGTCAATTACGGCCACCCTATAATTAATCGAGCTTACAGCAGGTAGGCCCAATTGATTAAGGCATCTAAATAGTCAGTAGACGCTATTATTCTTTGGAATAACTACACGATTAATCTCTCTGTCCTGGTGATAACTGCACACCTGGCTACGAGCACCTGGCTACAATCTCTTCGCGCAAGAGATCGCACGAAGGCTTTGAAGCGTGATGACTAGACTCGAGCACCCTCACCGTAATCATTTTGGAAGTCGTAGCGGTACGACTCCATCGGCTTCCAGTCGTTCGAACCACTCACCTCACGGAGATCGGCGCAACAACATGGTATGTCGTTCTCCTAACCAGAGAAAGGTTCTTCGAGTGGTTGATGACAAACAAGCTCTCAGGAGAGGTGATCGTTCACCAATCCAACAAAGAGGTCTGCAGCAGCAGAGGAGATACGAGGAGTATTGCTTTGTAGAATCAAGACTTATGATAAGTCGGGTTCACCCACCACCGGGTATCGCGTGCATGATCACCTGATGACAACAACCCTTCTTTTCTGCCAAGGAGGCGTTATGAAGTAATTATCAGACATAGGGCATTCTTGCCTGACCTCCGAGCAGTTCACTGGCCGCCGCGGTTTCGACCATTGAACATGGAGAAATTCTATGGGTCTTAGAATCCCATCGAGTTCCTCCAAATCTACCCAACCGCTGTCCGACTATGCTCGAAGGGTCCACTCAATCGTTGTTGTTAAACCAACCACTCGAGTTGATCTACTCGTGGCAACACCTTTGTGACCTTCTGCTAGCTAACTTCCAGGGTACCTACAATCACTCTGGAAATAAGGACGACCTGCGCAGGATAAGACAGAACGACCATGAGACCTTACGTCAATTCATCGTGCTTCAACAGTTCGTAATTCAATTTCGAGGTTTCGACTTCAGTTATCATAGCCTTCAAGCAGAAAGTCCGCAACAGAAGAATTATAGAGGACACCGTTTTAAATCATTCGGCTACCATATTTGAACTCTTCGAGATGGTCGATCGATATGCGATCATCAGAGAAGCAATGAGTGGAACAAAACCATCGATCGAGACGACAAGAATCCTTAAGAATCATTCGAAAGTACCAAGAAGGACAAAAATGCCAAGAAATCCAATAACAAGGTAAAGGACCTAAAAACTCGAGACAAGTGTTCTAAGGAGGTCTTGGTCGTAAGCGATAAGGAACCACGAAGTTCCAAGCAATATCCCGGTCGAGGCAAAGATAAGCATCCCGAGCGGAAGAATGACAAGCCTAGGTGGTGTCCTTTCCATAAAAAGGAAGGACACGACCTTCGCAACTGTAACATCCCAAAATTCTGTTACCAAAATAAAAATAAATAAATTTATTATATTGTTGGATTTTCTGGTTACCAAAGAATTTTCTTGATTTTCTGTAACTTAAAAAGAGTTTTCGTTGTTAAAAGGAAGAAGGAAAATTAATTATTTAATTTCTTGGTTTTAAAGTCAAAAAGAAATTTTATTGAGTTTTGTTAAATTTCTTGAATTCTATTGGATTTAAATTGAAAAATAAAGTTTTAATTAATTTCTAGAATTTCCTGGTATTTAAAAATGTTTTTCCTATATTTCATAAAATGAGTTTAATTACTGTACAAAAATAAATATAAATTTAATTATTAATTATTTTTATTAAGTTCAAAATAAATAAAGGAATTTCTAAATTTTTCTAGAATTTTGAACACTGTTTGTTATTTTCTAAAAATCTCTATTTGATTTTTGTATTATCTAGCACATAAAAATGAATTGCCGTTCGCAAGTAAAAGAGAAATTTTGTTGAAACTATTTTATTTAAGATAAAATACCCTATTGAACTACTCTAAAAGTTATAGAATTTTTAGACCTATATTACTATTTTTCAAGATTAAAAATAATTTTCAGGAATATAAAATAATTACTGTATAATAATAAAATTATTATTTTTACTTTTATTATTTTATTTACGTTCAGAATCTGGTGTTTAATATCTGTGATTTATTTGGGATTTTTCTGAATTGATTTGCTATTTTTCCGAATTAATTAATGCTTTTGAATTTTGAAAAAAAGAATATTCCTCGAATATTCCGGCTGCTACAGATGCTGCGCCCCAAATTCAGCCTAAAAATCCGGTTATAACTCCATGAAGAATTCGCCAAACCGTACTCCTTTCGCGCTTATAAATTGAACCGTAGCTCTCCTCCTCATTCCCCACATCCCACTCGCCAGATTCGCGAAAGATCCCTGAGCTCCTCTGCTAGCTTTTCTTCTCCAACTCCGTGACAACTCCATGAGCCCGATCTCCCATCCGGTCCGTCGTTGTGCCAAATTTACCAAAGTGAGTTCATCTCAATATTCTCTACATTTCTATTCAAACTGAATTTTGATTTACCTATTGTTTCACCTCACCTTAAAAGACTGACGGCCTTCTTCTCCAACTCGGTGACAACTCCATGAGCCCGATCTCTCCATCTCAGAGCTCACAGCACCAAATTTTACCGTGCGTTCCTATAGAGATTCTCTACATTTCTATTCAAGCCAAATTTTGATATACATATTGTTTCACCTCGCCACAAAACACCGACTGCCTTCTTTCTCCAACTCCACGAGAACTCCATGAGCCCGATCTCCTCATCCGTTGATCCATTGTGTACCAAAATTTATTGGTGAGTTCCTATTGAGATTCTCCATATTTCTATTCAAGTGGAATTTGATTCCCTAACTTTTCACCACCGGTCACATCTTCTTCCCCAAGTCCCATGACAACTCCGTCGAGCCCGATCTCTCCATCTGTTCGTAATTGCATGAGCCCTTTACCTACATGTTCCTTTCAATATTATCTACCTTTTATTCAAATAAAATTTTGAATTTCGCAATAATTCAAGACCATTATGTCGACTACGTGGTGCCAATCATCGCCATGTCACCGCCACATCACCACATAGTCTATACTACTGCACACCCAAGTCGCCACTCACTTTCTCTCCAAATCAATAGCCACGCCATACCATGTGTATATTTCCTCTTTATCTTTGGAAAATCAATCTCTTAAATTCAAATTCGAATTTAATCTTTTCATGTGACTTTCAACCTTCCTAAATTGTTCTTCTTCATAATAACTCCGATTCCATCGATTCAAATTCCTATATTCATATAAAGTAGATATCTTCCTTATAGTATTTATTTTATAATTTTGGATTTTATTTGGATTTTGTTTGAATTTGGCTTATGTACGCCAGATAGATTTCGACGACTTTCGAGAGTCGATTGACATTGCTTGAGAACAACACATAACCAATCAAGGCAAGTTATACCTTTGATCATATTTAATCCCGTTATTTCAAATTATTTAAATTCTGCTTAAAATTATTATTGCATGCTTATTTTTATTCAATGTAATTTAAATAATTGCTTTAAATTTATAGTTATGCCTAAATCCTTTGTATGGCCAATGTTGATATTTGAATCAAATATATTGTCACCCTAGATAAAAACCTAGTTGATACGATAGTATGAACTGGATCATTTGAAAATATTATGTAAAGACATGCTTACACCAAAAATGTTTACTTTGGGAAATTTTAGCCAAATGATTAACTATTGTTTAAAACCCTATGACATTGGTTTGTCATGGAAGATTTTGCAAATGATTTTGAAAAGCAAAAGGAAAAGATGGTTTGTACTTGGGCGAAATGGATGCTTGGTGGGTGCAGGTTTATGCACCGCTCAACTGGCAGGATTGAGGCCCAGTGGTTATTTGGAAGTCGCCCAAGTCGCTTAAGGACCGGTCTTCGAGTCGCATCTTGCAAAGCTCCACCGCACTACCACAAGTCCGAATGGGACAAAGCTAGGTCAATAATTTGCAACGCTCCATTGTTAGTTGTGCCATTTTGGTGTGTGGGTGTTCTAGACAAGATTCCCACTTGGTGCAAGAGGGGTTTCCATGGTGGTTAACCCAATGGAAGTGAAACCTTAGCGGCGCAAGAGGGGCTTCTAGCGGATGGTTAATCCAAAGGAAGTGAAACCTTAGCGGGCATGACTACTTTGGAATGACGATTGTAAAGGTCTCGTGATAATCACTTAGTCGCACACCTACCAAGTGTGTCGACGGACATTAAAAGTTGATTATCTCTTGTGGGTAAAGTTGTACCACCTCCGCAGAGTGTAAAACTATTCAATAGCCGTGTCCACGGTCATGGACATGCTGAGCAAAGCCACTCAAAGTTAGACTTTGATTTTGTTTTCAAAATGATTTTAGCAAATGATTTGAGGATGGTTAATCCTTGTGGTAAAATTCGGCGGTTAGCCATGTGATAGGAGGGTATCCATCACCATGTTTCATATGGAGGTTATCCTACTATAAAACTTGAGAATTTATAAAATGAATTTTAGTTATAGAATAACCGCTGGAACTTAGTAACAAATATTTAAAGAAAACATTGCTTTATGAAAATTGAACCAATAAACCTTCCTTTGATATATCCATGCATGCATTAACTCGTTATTGGTGTAACTTGCAGCACTGTAGTTGTGCTCACCCTTGCTTCATGCAAATAAATTTCAGAGGAGAAGGACTTCTGATCTCGACGACTAGGCCGCTACTCCTACCGATTGCTCATGGGCGATCACCGACTCCACTACTTCTTCGCCTTCCATTGTGTTTGTTTAATGTTGGCTTGTAAGCCTTTCTTGTAATCAACTCGATATTTATTAATAAAGTTGTGCGATTTATGGATGTTACCATATTCGCATCGTGTGAACTAGCTAACGATCATGGGACTAGTTCGTAAATGCATGAGGATTCTGGTGTTACTCCCGTCCGACAAAGAATCGCCGGGTTTTCAAACGAAACTCAAGACTACTACAACTAAGAAGGATCACTTTCTACCCTCGAAGAGGTAGGGCAAGCGAGTGGTCGTACGCAATCGGACGACCACGAGGAGATGTCATTCTAAGATCCTGAGCATACCATCGAGCATATCTATAGGGGGTCATCGGCATACGAGTCAAAACGACATCTTAAGACTGTCGAATGCGAGGTAAACTCTATTGACCCCTCTTGTCATTAATTTATCAAGTGGTCGAAAGTCACCATCTCATTCGAGAAGAGTGACTGCCCGATCCCTTCCACTCGACCAGGTCATTTTCTGATCGTGGTTGAGCCCACCATCAACAATTGTAAAGTAAATCGAATGTTAGTTGATGGTGGAAGCTCGTTAAACATCATGTTCACGAGTACCCTGGACGAGATGAAAGTACCCAGGACCAAGGTAAGACCGGTACGATACTCTTTCCATGGTATTGTACCAGGATTTTCGGCCAAACCTATTTGCCAAGTTTCTCATCCTTTAACATTTGGTTCGCCAAGTAATTTCAGGACAGAGAAGATCTCCTTTGATATGGTCGATTTCGATACGGCATATAATGTCATACACGGACGACCAACTTTGGCAAAATTATTAATGGCTACTCAGTATGGGTATCAATGTCTTAAGATGACAGGTCCCAAAGGAGTAATCACGATTCGCTGTGATAAGAAGATGGCACATACGTGCGACCGTCGATCCCTCGAGATGGTTGGCTAGATACCAACTCGGGAAGAAAATAAGGAGTAGTCTTCGACCAAGCGGTGGAAGTCGAAAGCTGCACTGAAGTCGAACGTGAAGGATCGTGGGAAGGCTATGATAGCACAAATTAAAAATTTACCGCGCAACTAATGAACCTCCGCTAGTAATAGATCACGAGATTACCACTAGACGCGCCGACTCGTAGCGGAAGTAGAGTCGATGTAGCGAGTTGATGTAGTCGTAGTCGTACTCGCCGCACATCTTCTTCTCCGAGTCTTGTGATCGTCATGAGTTGCGGATTGTCCTACTGCTGATGCTTCGCAACTTCTTCTATGAGTATTGTGATCGTCACGAGTTGCGGATCGTCCTAGTGCTGATACTTCGAAACTTCTTCTTCGAGTCTTGTGATTATCACGAGTTGCGGATCGTCCTAGTGCTGATGCTTAGCAACAACACCTCCAAGGTGTCCACATGTACGGGGCAGGCTTGCCACGCACTGGTGTGCTAGCGCCGACAGCGTGGTATGAGGAAGGCGTGGCTGTTAGTGATGAGGGCATCCCTACTATGGATATAGCTGCGCCTACACATACAACTCATCCACTACAAGGATCTCTTACCCGAGCTCGTGCTCGCCAACTTAATTATCAGGTGAATTCGTTCCTATGTTTATATATTACTGAGAATAAACCGCTACCTAATGCAAGTGATTTAATTGTGCTTAGGAACATGAGAACGGATCAAGGAGAGGCTTGTGGAGTCAGGGATATGCATGGAAGACATAATGAAGGTCACCACTTCGCTTTGGGTCAATGTCAAGCAAGAGTTCGAGTTGGGCTCGTTCTGGATTCGAATTCGGACTGCTGCGATAGTACTAAGTTCAAACAGGCGTAACTTCTTCATACGAACTCCGTTTGGGGTGATTCTAAACTTCATGGAAATATTATCAAGTCTACTTTCCAACGGATCCAAGATCATCATCAAACTCCATCCGAGCCGGCCACAATCATCAAAAGAGTGCACATCTATTTCTAAGTCCGAGTCAAACGGTGTTGCGCCACCTCCACTTGGCCCCATAGGTTTGAACCCTAGGGGCATGCGCCCACTTCGGCCGCCACTACCGCCGCCTCCCTATATAGGAGCCGCCATCTCCTTTTTTAGAACTTGGATTTCGCTTGATTAGTTTCTCCATTGTGAAAACTCTCGTTCTTCGCTTGTGTCGACTAGACACTACTACGTAACACGCCATCACGCACGGTTCGAATCGTCATCACGCAGCGGCTTCCAACCGCCTATATTTGTTCGCCTCGTGATAACAGCGATTATCACGCAGCAAAACCGCTTCGGATGTGATAGCACTTATCACGCACGGTTTTTAAAGTAAACCGTCGTGATAACCACTTATCACGGACGGTTTACTTTAAAAACCGCTGTGATAAGTGTTATCACGACGGTTTACTTTAAAACCGCTCAGGATAGTGTTATCGCGAGACGGTTTTATAAGTAAACCGTCGTGATAACCACTTATCACGGACGGTTTACTTTAAAAACCGTCTCGTGATAGTGGTTATCACGCACGGTTTTAAAGTAAACCGTCTGTGATATGTTTATATCACGACGGTTTATTTTAAAATCGTCAGTGAAGGCTATTACCACGCACGGTTTTATGTTGAAACCGTCGTGGTAATAGCCTTCACAAACGGTTTCAACATAAAACCGCTCGTGGTATCGAGCGATCCTAGCTACATTGTTTGTCGCTTTTTGGCCACCTCAGAATTGCTAGCCATGCCCTCTCAAAACAAGCATGTACAAAAAATGATACATCGCAGATAATCAATTGTTGACAACTCAAATTGATCATTACTCAAAATAAATTAATAAAGATCGAATTTGTTGAAGTATTTTCGCTATAGTTGTACAATTGGATTACAATTAAGTCAATTGTTTGCGTGAATCTCTGGTCGCGATGGAGTGAAACTCTCCTTTGTTAACTATTTCGTCATGATAAAGGTGCATAGCGCCTCGAACTTCCACGAGCTCTTGCGCAACGAGTCCATGTAAATCTATTATCAAACCTCGCCGCTAGGTCAAGAAAAATGGTAAGGATATATATTTGAATTTACAATTACAAAAAATTATTTCGAGATCGACAAACCTCCTGATTCTTCATCTTAGCACTAATGATTTGTCGATATGATGGCAAACGAGAATGCACATAACTCATCATTTTTTTTGTCAAGCAGACCGCAAAAATAGAATTACATATGTACGTGAGAGTCATTGAAGACACATTTTTATGAAGTATGATATATATAGGATTATTGTGTTGTAGCGCGCACTGGAAATTTCGTCATGTGTGTTAGTTGGGCCGATCCATCAGATCTTCCTTGTTGGCTAACATAGGAGATGAACGAACTACATAATTGAAAAAGTTATCCTCGGGCATTTCAAAAGAAGGAAGACTACAATAGAGTTATGTATGGAGGAAATGATCATACTTGTCGAGTATTCCTTGCACGTCAAGTCGTGATCGTTTCGACTAGGGAATCAAGATATATCATGTTGTTCCTCTTGGGTATAATGACTAAAAGGATCCAAATGGTACCTACTCATGTATGTCGCTATAACTATTAAACCTAAGTACAAATGAAATTTGAATAGCAAATAGTGAAGCACTTACCCCGGTTGTAGGGCACCAAGATGTAGTCCTTGCGATTCGAAGAAGCAATGTCGTCGTTATATAGTTCTCGACGAAGGTCGCTCCGCTTGGATGGTTTGCATAGATACCACGTGTGGGTCGAGGAAACCCACGGTTCTCGCCCTTCGGGCATTTTTCATCATGTATCTATACATAAGCAACGAGTTGCGATATTTATCGGTATTACATGAATGTAGAACTTGATTGTACACACTTACAAATGTCCAACATCGAGAAGCGAGGCGCCGATGGCTTCGAGATTGAATAGGTTGAATAAGTCGCTGAAGCCCACCACGGTTGCCCGCCCGTTGAAGAAATGCTCATCCTTGTATGCGACGGTGATTCCGAAGATCGCACCCTTCTTTGCGGTATTCGCAGTACGTGCATGCAAAGCCCGACAAGCAAATCCAACAGGCTAATTGTGCGTTAGGGCACAACGGTTTTCGATGGAGTACTTCCGTGCTTCGGGACTTGGGAGGCGGCTTAATGTTCGTCGATTTCGATTTGGCCTTAACGATTGGCGTCTTCTGCGAGACGACTCGGGAACCGATACGGTAGCACGCTTTTGTTGTTCCTTCGGCGTCTTTTCCACGGGAACCGATGAGGTGGCCTTCGAGGCGAAATATGAGGTGGAGTCATGGAGGGTCCCGTTGGAGAGGAATGGTCTGTCGAGATTGCGGATCACTGGGTCGGGGCGATGTCCGCCTTGGGACATCGGATAAAAGCGTACACGGCATCCCCTAGTGTTGTGATCTATTCGCTTGGGCGAATGTCCGGCGGGACGGCCATGAAATGTTGATGTACCATGTCCACCTCCACCCTTGCGTAACCATGCGCCACCGACACCGGTCGCATCGCTTCCTTCCGGTATGGATGCACCATCCTCGCCCGACCTCAATAGGAATGGACCCAACTAACCTCGCTTGAGCTTCCAGCCGTCGGCTCCTACAAAACGACACGCAATTAGCTAAGGCGCCCTATAGGTCTATCTTTGGTGCATTCCATAGATGTACATTACCTTGATGCGGTCTATCGGTAATTGATCGTCGTCATGTTCAAAATTATGCGTGGACGCGACACTACCCGATGTCGAGGACTTGTTCCCGCAATAACAGGCGGCTTGCGCATCGGTTGCGAGTACTTGATTCGATTGATCCCGCAAACTTGCTATCGTCCTGAAATTCGCCTTAAGCGGTTCAACCGATTGTCGATTCGGCCTTGGATCTCTTCCTACTTCTATACATGAAGTACTCGTCAGGAATCCATGTACCCAAGGTACGTTAACCCCTTGCCTCGCGTGCGACCGGGTGCTCCTTGTTTCCTAGGGCCGTAGATAGTATATCCTTCTCCTCGTGCTCTTGGAAGGAGCCTTGAAGTTTGGGCAATCAATTCACGCCGCAAGAGGTCATCATGTTATTATAGTCACTATGAAGTTATGGACTTATAAACAAGTAGGTAGTTCGACATATTTACCACACGCTGGGACACTTCACCGTCCGCGGGTTTGGGAAAGTGTGACGCCATCGACGAGACTTTTTCCTCGCTTTTAACCGTGCACGGAACGGGGTGTGTGATATCGAAATAGATTCTCCTCCTCTGCCTCCCATTGCGCTGGATTTAGCCGCTGCACCAGTGATGCCGAAGTCCGTGGGGGTGAGTGTTTCGTGCTCGATTGCTTTGTGCGCCGCGACTTTGCTCCTTAAATTCATCCGTCGCCTTCATAGCCACAAAGGCGCTCCATGTTTCCACGCCAAGAATGGGAACTTCGTGAAGGGCGCCTCACTCTTGTTCACGCATCGCGTGACAAGAACGCTCTTGAAGGTCCTCCACGCGTGACACATGGAGAGCAAGGCATGCCGCTCGACGCGCTTCATGTCTCGCTTCGATAGTGAACACGCTGAAAGGTCTTCCCACAAAGACGCGCCTCTCGATCTTTTGTCGAGACTTCCACTTTGGTGTGGTGATAGGACCTTTTCCTTGCAAGTATCCCGCAGATGGTTCGGAATCTCGCCGCTGATGCCGGGGGACTCAGAGGGACCCCAACGTCACTGACCTCCGTGATGGTCAGTCGGCCAGCAGGCAATTTCGATATTCCTCTGCCATCTCGCTTACGTATCTGCGGCGTCGGTGACGGCGGCGAAGACGGCGCCTCTGCCATCTCGCTTACTTGCTATCTAATCTGATATATATGGCATCCTAGAATTAATACGGTCAAAAGAATATGCAAAGATGTAATTAATAAGATATATATGGCATCCTAGAATTAATAAATTCAAAAGCAGACCAATCTTTCTAATGATGTTGTTTAAGAAGCTAGAATACTATTCTCATATACCAAAAAAATGATACGGTGATATATACTACTTCGTCGTTCTCTTTTCTAAAAAGGCGGTGCAAAATATGCTAATGGCAAGAATATCCAGTACAGAAGGAGCTAGCCGTTCTTGTATTAATTATATACTTGTGAAACAACTGCTCAATGGACCATGACATATGACATATCTAACGTCGATATCCAAGATGGGAAGATCCGGTCTTGGCATTTATCTTTTGACAAGTCTGCATGTTCCAAGAAAGTTAATTTAGGTGCGAACCAGTATATTCAATCCTGTGAAAAAATCTATTTTTGTACAACTTTAAATCAAATGATGATTCCATTTCTGTCACTAATGTTGGGAAGGAACCAGGTACACCGAACCATAGCGATGCGGGAGAGTTGGAGATTACTACTTTTATGGCATCTAAGGTTATAGCTTTTCCAAAGATACGTCTTATAGAGTAAACCGACTTTTAAATACGATATTATTGAGTTGGAGATTACTACTTTTATGACATCTAAGGTTATAGCTTTACCAACTAATACGCACACAAAACATATGAATGCGTCATTTTCTTCAAAAACAAAAATATCAGATGCCATATATCGATTTTAACTACCTATCAAAGACAACACCACCGATTTTAGTTCTTTAGGGGTGGAAAACTCAAAAAAAGAATAGATTTTGTGAATCGTAAAACACACTTTGATACATCTTATAGACAAAAAAAATCAATGAATGATTTTGGCCTAGAGAGGTACACATAATGCTAGTATATATTTTCTTATTATTACTTCCTTGATCTCAGTCTGAAGATGCAATGCAATTAACTGCATGCATAATGAAGCAACAATAATCTGATTTGTAATCATTGCCACTGGCGCAGGACAAAAGTATCACCGCACAAACATACATCCTTAAAGGTAAAACAGATGCATCTTATTAAAAGAAAAGTCTCTTATTAAAGATAAAGAGACGATGAGGATCATAGATTGAGACTGATGGGATGTTGTTACAACTTACTACTTGCTAAATTCATTACCATCACAGGGCTTCATTTTAATTTCTAATGATGAGCAATTTCTAATCTGAAGGTGTTGCTTTACCCATGCATGTGTAGGTCGCCCATCTATACTCAAAGCAAGCTTTCAAGCAAACCAATCAAACATCAAGAAGCGCCCAAAACCGGGGTGGCGGCTTACCTTCGTGGTGCTTGGGAGGAGCTCGGGAGGAGGTGGCGCGGGTCTGGGAGGAGGTGGCGCTGGGCCGGGTCGTGGAGGAGCTCGAGAGGAGGCGCCGCTGGCCTGGGAGGCGCGCAGAGGTCGGGGAGGCGCGCAGAGGTCGGGATGGCGGCGCCGAGGTCGGGGAGGCGCGCCGAGGTCGGGATGGCGGCGCCGAGGTCGGGCGGCGGTGACGGCAAGCGGCGTAAAGATCGCGCGAGACCTAAGGGCGCGGAGAGGTGGAAACCCTATCGATTGTCGCCTTTAAAGAACAACATCACAAACGGTTCTCGAGGGAACCGCTCAGCGATTCTTATCCTGCGGTTCCCTCAGAGAACCGTCTGTGATGTCCTGGAGAATGGTATAGCCAAAGATTTACGTTCCCTATATATGGAACATGCAAACATGGTATAGCCAAAGATTTACTGTTCCATACTTCTAATCATACGATTATTGATGATATATAGTGATAAAGAGTTGCTCCGTGCCATCATAATCGTTGTGGAGTCAGCAAATGCCATCACAATCGGACCTCATGATTTGACTTTGTATTTAACTTTGTGAAATCAAAGCTCCATAAACTCATTTTGTTGATTTGAGCATTACAATGAACATCAACTCCAAATGAAGTGAAACCAATTTAATTTGATACTCCGTACATTACAATGAACATCCACATTGTCATCAATATTAAAGATCATAAGTCCATAACACATTAACACATGACAATGGAATAAATTAGTTAATTACAATGGAGTAAATTCTTAATTTAAATATAGCCCTTCATGATGATCGACGCGCATATAGCTAGCTTCCTCACTGGGTTCTTCCTCGAGCCTGATGCCGTCTCCGAAAGGTGGCAACTCGTCAAATTGATTGTATTCTTCCTCGTCCACTACATTCTCAACTCCGACAATCCTCCTTTTTCCATGAAGAACTACGTGGCGCTTCTTATTTGCCGGGTCGGTTACATAGAAGACTTGAACAACTTGGTTAGCCAGTACGAATGGTTCGTCTTTGTATCCGACACGTTCGAGGTCCACGGTAGTGACGCCGTACTTGTCGACCTTCACCTGTGGGAGATGGACCCAACGGCACCGAAATAGGGGATCTTGAAAAGCACGAGTCGATCTCCCATATCTCCTCTATTTGCCCATAGTACGAGCTCCTCACCCATCGATCCAGATCGAATGCATCTATGCGGACACCGCTGCTCAGACCTTTATGCTCTTCCTATCCCGTGCCAGATAAAATGTGTACCCATTTATGTCGATCCTTGCCATGTGACAATTGTAAATGTGGCCCTCTTGCCAACCATAGCAACAGATCATCACTTGATGACCTCCGAGTGATTCGCACCTTTAACCATTCGTTGAACCGACGGTTGTGCTCTCTCGTGATCCAAACCTCCGACCGTCCGGATTACATTGCACCATGTCTTTGTGCTCGTCGATGTACGGGGACACTTGGGTCATGTGTTGCAATACCGTGAAATGGGCTTGAGCGCATTTATCCAGATCGGAGTGATTGATTTCCTTCCGATAGTCCCGATACCATCCAGTCTCCCCTCATGACGAGATATAGGCACACCAATCGGATCCACCGAGCCATGTAGTCGACGCAGAACTCAATGACCTCTTCCGTTGCATAACCTTCGATGATGTCGCCTCCCGGTCGAGATCGATTCCGCACGAGGACTTGAGAATTCCATGTACCTCTCGAACGGTACATATGACGTAGAAACACAGGTCGCGATATCTTTATCTCTTTCACAAGGTGAACAATGAGATGGACCATGATATCGAAAAATGACGGAGGGAAATACATCTCAAGATGACACAGAGTCGCCACTACCTCTACCGCAGAGCATCTAGTCCTTGGGGATCGATGACCTTCCGAGCAATTGAGTTGAAGAAATAACACACCTCAAGATTGCCACTTGACCTTGTTCGCAAGATACTCCTAATTGCAACAGAAGCATTTGTGTCATCAAGACACGACAATCATGCGACTTCATACCAATTAATTTCAAATCTTGCATAGAAACAAGTTTCTTAATGTTAGCGGAGTAACCAGACGGACTTTCACACCGCAAGCTCCGCATAGTTCATTTCTCTCGCCTTGGACAGAGTGTAGCAAGTCGGGGAGGTACGCTCGTCTCCAGATCGGTCTCTCTTTCGGTGCTAACTCGGTCCTTATGTTCATATCGACCAAGTCACGCCGCATGCGTTAACACCATCCTTTGTTTTGCCACTAATGTTCAAAGAAGAGACCAATCAAGCTATCACATACATTCTTCTCTACGTGCATAACGCCGATGCAAATGGCGAACTTCTAAGTACTCCCAATAAGGCAAGTCCCAAAAATTGACCGCTTCTTCCGATGTTCTTCTCACGGGTTCTTAATTTACGTCCCTTCCCAAGAACAACATCGATATCCTTAACCATATCATAGACCTCTTTCCCACTAAAAGCCCTTGAAGTCGAACCGCCTTCCTTATTTCCGTCGAATTATTTCTTCATCTTGCGGTATGGGTGACTCTCGGAAGGAACCTACGGTGACGATATATACGATTTATGCTGAAGTTGTTCAAAGCCATACGCTCTCCGTAGCATCTAAGCAAAGGCGGACGGGCTTTGGCTCCTTTTGTAATCAAGTCCGACAGTTACCAAGGGCGGAAAATCATTGATGGTGCGAACAACATGGCGCGTAAAGTGAAGTTCTCTCGCTTGTACGCATCCCATACTGCACCTTCGCTCCACAGTGTCACAAGATCTTCCAAAGAATGGTGCTAGGTACACATCAATATCATTCTCGGGTTGCTTCGCCCTTGGATAAGTAGTGACATCAAAATGTACTTCCGCTTCATACAGAGCCAAGGAGGAAGGTTGTACATACATAGATTCACGGGCCAGTGCTATGTCGGTTGCTCATGTTACCGAAAGGATTCATTCCATCCGCACTCAACCCTAACCTTATGTTCCTGTTCAAGACCGAACTCTTCAAGCTCCGATCGAAGTTTCTCCACTTTGGCGTAATCAGCAGGTGTCTTAGCTTTCCATCTCTCTTACGCTCCTCGTCGAACCCGGAACGAAGGATCCCGAATTCTCTCGTGTTCATACACTAGTCCAGATTTCCAAAGGTACACAATCACAAAAATGTTATCACAAACATATCCAAGCGTGTATATTAATAAGCATAGAGTTTATTACAATCGGGGCGAAGGCCAAATAAAACATTAAGCGGAAGCAAATAATAAAGGTAAGCTACACGATGCGCCACAGTAATCGTGCGGAGATCGCGCCTAATCGCCCCGCTCCTCACCTTCGGATAGCGTCTTCTCCCGAATAATAATATTCAAGAAGAGTGAGCACTACAACCGTGCTCGCAAATTACACCCAATACGTAATTTAGAATGCATGCATAAGTTATTCAAAGGAAGGTTGTAGGGTTTATTTGCATAAATCACCTTTTTGGTTTAAATAGTTATACTAAGTTTTAAGGCACATTTTTATTACATAACTAAAATCGATTTAAAGATTGATCATTTTATAGTGGATAACCTCCATATGAAACATGGTGATGGATACCCTCCTATCACAAGGCTACCCGCCAAATTTACCACAAGGATTAACCATCCTCAAATCATGTCCAAAGTTATTTTAAAACCAAAAACAAATCTAACTTAGAGTGGCTTTGCTCAGCATGTCCTTGACCGTGGACACGGCTATTCGAATAGATTTACACTCTGCAGAGGTTGTACAACTTTACCCACAAGAGATAATTTGTCTGTTATGTCGGCCAATACACACTTCCTTAGGTGTGTGACTAGGCAATTATCACAAGGCTTCCAATGCTTTCCTCAATACCAAGATGCGCTAAGGTTTCATTTCCATTAGGCTAACCACCTGCTGGAAACCCCCTCTTGCGCCAAGTGGGAATAAAGTCTAACCGACACCCACACAACAAAAATGGCATAAATAATACTGAGGTAATACAAATTATTAAGCCTGGTTCTGCCCATACAGAACATGTGGTAGTACGGTGGAGCTTTTGCAAGATGCGGCTCAAAGGCCGGTCCTTAATCTACTTGGGCAACTTTCAATAAAACCACAGGTCTCGATCCTAACTGACAGTGCCCGTGCATAAACTTGCACCCACTAACGGTCCATGTTTGCCCAAGTACAAACCATTTTCTTTTATTTTAGATTTTCAAAGACATTTGCAAAATCCACCATGACAAAGCAATGTCATAGGTTTATTATCAATTTAAGAAATTTTGGCTAAATTCTCCCAAAGTCAAATATTTCATGGTCTAAGCATTTGCTATGCATATATTTATTTTAAATTCATTTGACTAAGGTTACAAGGAATTGATAATACAACAATCAAATTTGGCTATACAAAGGAATTGGAATAATTAAATATTTAAAACAGAATTTAAAATAATTAAATACAATTATGCATGCAATAATAATTTAAAACAGAATTAAATAATTTTAAATATTGGGGCAAAATGGTCAATGGTGTAACTTGCCTTGCTCAAATTCTGGTATTCTACTTCTTCAATAGGGTCAAGCTCTCCTGAGTCGTCAAAATCTATACGTGAAAATATTCCAAATTCAAGCGAATTCAAATGAACACAAATAAATTCAAATGAAAATTCAAATTAACTCCAAATTAAATAATTTTGGTTTAGTTAGCTAGATCTTGATTTTATACAAATTTAGAAATTTGAATCACCTAAATCGAGTTTGTATGAAGAAATACGAGCTCACGAAGTTTAAATCAAATTTTAATTCAAAATCAATTTCGAATTTCCAATTAATTTTCTAAAGGAAATTCTATTTATTGCGCCGGTGACGTCAGAAGATCTTGCACCGAGACCGACATGTGGGCCCAAACAGTCATGGATCGAGTCCACGGTGTTTTCAAGTCCACGGTGGACTCGGCTCAAAGACAAGATCTGAAGGAGCTATTGTCTTTGGCCTTGGCCGCACGGCATCCACGTGGTACGCCACGCACGCGTAGGGGTGAGGTGGCGCCGATGTGGCGCCGATGTGGCTAACCACGTCGGCCGGAGAGAGGAGGCGCCGGAACCGATGGCGCAGAGCACGGCGGCGGCGAGCTCGGTGAGGTGCGCAAAACGCTGTGGGAATACACCGAGTCGAGTCGCGCTACTGGCGGCGCGAGAGCGTGGCGGAAGTTGGTCGGCGACGGCGAGAGGCGGCGGTGGTTCGGTCGTTGGCGGCGAAGGAGCTCCGGCGATGCTTCGAGGCGCGGAGGTGCGCACGTGTTCGCGATGCCGAGGCGGTGGTGCGATGAGGCGCCGGAGGTTCACCGGTGGCGGCGCTAGAGGCAATGGAGCACAGCTCGGCCGAGAGAGAAGAGTCAAGTCAGTGCAACCGGGAGCGAGGAGGTGTGGAGAGTTGGGGCAAAGCTTGAGGGGAGAGGCGCACTGGTGCTCCCTTTATAGGGCGGCGAGGCCGGAGGTGGAGATCGTGGGTGAGGTGGCAACGGCCGTTTGCGGAGGTGAGGGCGGTGTTACAATGAAGTTTTAAGGTGAGTAAAGCCGGAATGAACGCGGTAGGAACGGGCCGCTTTCATGCGCGTGATGGCGAGAGAAATGGGGAGGAAACACGGGCTTGAAGAGCTCCAATGAGGCTTTAATGGCGGCAGGAGGACGCGCATGAGAAGAAGGGAACGGGAAGACGACACAGGCAATGGCCCCACCCGACATGAGAGAGCAGGGAGAGAGCGGGCGGATTAGCGTTGGCCGTCCGATTTTGATCGGACGGTCCGCATTATTCAGCAGGAGAGAGTCGGGCCGAGATGCAAGATCTTTGGGCTTCGCCCAAGATCTTTATGTAAGTTTTTAAACCTTTTTCAATTGATTTAATTCGTAAATTCAAATAAGCTTTAGAAAATAGTAAATGAAGTCCAAAATTTTGAGAAAATTCACATAAATTCTATGAAGCATTCTCGGACTTAAATAAAATAATTCCAACTTTTAGTTGGTAATAGATTTTGCACATAAATTCTTTTAGCCTTAATATACTTTATTGAAAAGCTTTTAAAAATTCCGAAAATCCACAAAAATTAATAAAGTCTCATTTTTAATGAAATTGAAATTTTAATGTTACAAACCTACCCCTTAAAGGGAATCTCGACCCTAGATTCAGACTTGGTCGACAAAAGGTAGGGATACTCGGCTCTCAAAACTTCTTCTCGCTCCCTGTAGCTTCTTCTTCAATGATTGCTCCTTGAACCTTACAAGAACGAATGACTTTGCTTCGTGACGCGTTGCTCGCCACATCGAGAATCTTGATAGGTTGTTCCACATAGGTGAGATCTTCCTCAAGATCGATGCTCTCGAGCTGTGTTTCTTCGTTGGTACTCGAGACATTTCTTTAATCTGGGATACATGGAAGACATTGTGAACAAATGACAGAGATCTTTGGTAGTTCCAAGCGATAAGCAACTTCACCTCTCTTTGACAAAATCTTATAAGGTCCGACAAATGCAGGTGCGAGTTTTCCTTTAGTCTGAAATCTCTTCACTCCTGAGTGGAGTTACCACGAGATAGACAAAATCTCCCATCTCGAAGGATAGTTCTCTCCGACGATTATCGGCATAACTCTTTTGTCGGGTTTGAGCTACTTTCAGACGTTCTCTTATTGCTTTTACCTTACTTTCACTTCTTTTATCAATTTCGTCCAAGAATTGGTGTTCTCCTACTTGATCCCAAAGAAGAGGGTTCTACACTTTCTACCATACAATGCTTCAATGGCGACATCCGCAGTCGGCTTGAAAGTCGTTGTTGTAGGAAAATTCGTGATAGGGCAAATTCTTATCCCACTTCTTCCATAATCTATAGCACAAGCTCAAGCATGTCTTCTAGGACTGATTTACACGCTCGGTCCGCCATCTGTTTGGGGATGATATGTTTGTCTTTGAAGTTGAGTCACAGTTCCCAAAGCTTCATGTAGACTCGCCAAAATTTTGAAGTGAATCGAACCTCATCGGACACAATTTTCTTGGGTATACCATGTAGATGCAGACGATCCCGCCATGTACAATTCGCTAACTTATTGCTTCGTAGGTGGTCTTGATTGGAATAAAATGAGCCACTTTTGTTAATCGGTCAATTATTACCCAAATGGAATCACAACTGATTGGGTCCTAGGTAGTCGGTGATAAAATCCATACCAATCTCCTCCCATTTCCACTCGGGAATTGGTAATGGTTGTAATAATCCGCAGAGTCTCGATGTTACGCCTTAACACGCCGACATACATCACAACGTGCAACAAACTCAGCGATCTCTCGCTTCATACTAACCCACCAATACTTTTCCTTGAGATCTGGTACATCTTTGTACTCCGGGATGAATAGAGTAAGGTGATTCATGAGCTTCTTTCGTAATCGGTTGTCGGTTTCATGATGTTTAGGTACACGCATGCGTTGCCAAACCATACTGTGCCTCGCGTCTTTCGAAAATCACGGGCTTTGCCTCTTCTCATGTTCTTCATGATTTCTTTGATGTCTTCGTCTTCTAGTTTGCTTTTTCTCGATCGACTTTGTATGGTTGGTTGGACTTCCACCGTGTTGATACAACCTTGACTAACAATTTCCAGATTCAGATGCTTTAGTTCTTCATACAACTCTGGTTGATTTTCTTGAACTAACACCGTGTTGCAGTATGCCTTCCTACTCAGAGCATCTGCTACCACGTTGGCTTTACCCGGGTGATAGTGAATTCCAAGGTCATAATCTTTTATCAGCTCCAACCATCTTCTTTGCCTGAGATTAAGATCTGACTGGGTGAAGATATATTTCAAACTCTTATGATCTGTGAAAATTTCACAATGTTACCAATGAGGTAATGCCGCTTGATTTTCAAAGCATGCACAATTCTCGCTAACTCCAAATCATGAGTTGGATAATTTCCTTCATGTGGCCTTAAGCGGACGAGATGCATAAGCCACAACTTTTCCTTCTGCATCAAGACACATCCTAGTTCTCAAGCGGATGCGTCACAGAAAACTTCAAAATCCTTACGTATATCTGGTAAAACTAGCACTGGTGCAGAGACTAGTCTTTTCTTCAGCTCTTGAAAACTATGTTCACAAGCACTTGTCCATTCAAATTTCTTTTCCTTCTTCAAAAGTTGAGTCATGGGTTTGGCGATCTTGGAGAAACTTTCAATGAATGCGGTAGTACCCACTAATCCGAGAAAACTTCTCACTACATGGATCGACTTGGGTTGCTTCCAATCCATTCTGACTTCAACCTTTGAGGGTCTCTCGCAACTCCTCCTGTGACACAATGTGTCCAAGAAATGCCACTTGGTGAGCCAAAATTCACTTTTACCGAGTTTGGCATAAAGTTGGTGTTCTCAAGTTTGCCCAAAATAATTACGAGATGTTTTCATGCTCTTCCATATCTCTTGAATAGATGAGAATATCATCTATGAATACTACCACAAACTTATCCAAAATTCCATGAACACTTTGTTCATCATATTCATGAAATAAGCGGGGGCATTTGTTAGTCCAAATGACATCACCGTGAACTCGCATACCCATATCTGGTGGTGAAGGTCGTCTTCTAATATCTTAGGTCGATTTTTAAGCGATGGTAGCCTCGACCTCAAATCAATCTTGAGAAAACACTGGCTCCTTTAAGTTGATCAAGCGGATCATCTATCCTAGGTAACGGGTACTTGTTTTTGATTGTTACCTCGTTGAGTGATCTATAGTCCACACACATTCTCATACTATTGTCTTTCTTTTTGACAAATAGTACCGAGCTCCCAAGGCGATGAACTTGGTTGAATGTAACCTTTACTCGTAGTTCTTCAATCGCTTCTTCAACTCGCTAGATCATTTGCCAAGATTCTCGTAGGGTCGCCGAAATTGGAGCATCCCAGGACTAAGTCAATTAAGAACATTATGTCCGATCGGTGGCATACTGTAAGTCCTCGGAAAAACATCCGGATATTCTTGTACCACGGTATATCTTCCGATTTCACTTCCTTTAAAGCTGGTCAAGATAGGACTTCTTTCCGTAGAAGTCTTGGGTTGGAACTCTATTGAAATCCCTTGTTCATTGGTGAGGTTGATAGATCTACTAGCACAATCTATTCTGCCCTGATTTTTGGCAAGCCAGTCCATTCCAAGAATTACGTCCAATCCTTGCGAACGCAAGACTATTAAGTTGGCCGAGAAAGTTACTCCAGAGATTTCAAAGGTAAGATTTGGATGAATAAACTAGCCTTCATTTTCGAGCCAGGGAATGGATTAACATGGGCTTAACTAAGGGGAGGTATATAACCCATACTTTTCCACAAACTTATTTGAAACAAAAGAATGCTGAAGCTCGGAATCAAATAAAGCGATCGGTGATCTTGAGTTGACAAGGAACGTACCAAGAACAACATCTGGTGCTGCATGGGCTTCCTCTGCGGTGACGTGATTCACACGTCCCTTCATGAACTGACCAGCTGGTCTTGAGGGACCGCCGGAGACTGAAACTCCGGGAGTTGGCTTGACGGGGTGTGATCACGCTTCTTGGGACACTTATTGGCATAATGACCCAACTCGTTGCGGTGAAAGCAAGTGATTCTCTGTGGAAATAATCGCCTGCAAACCATCCTCGGATGAACTACTACGGAATCCGGAAGTATTTGGGCGCGGAACTGGAGCTGGAACTCTTGGTGTAGTAGTCTGGAATCTCCCACGCTGAGGTGGCTGAGACTGAGAGAAACGAGGCTTGGGCAGTCCTCCCGAGTTAAACTTCTGAGCTGCCATCCTCCGCTTGCGATTCTCCATTTCGATGTTTGCCTTCCGGCGTATGGCCTTATTTACCAAGCTGCGAAAGTCGGTAAAATCCTGAGAAATCAAACGAACAGAGAGTTCGTCGTTCAACCCTTCCAGAAACCGCTCTTGCCTGTCTTCGTCTCTGGCTACATCCTCAGGGGCATAGCGAGCAAGTTGGTTAAACTTATGCAGATACTCGCCAACTGAACGGTTTCCTTGGCGAAGCGAGCGAAACTCCTTCTTTTTCAAGGTAATCATGCCAGATGGAATGTGAGATCGGCGGAAAGCTTGCATGAACTCATCCCAAGTGATTTCTTGGGCATTAGCATGGGACATGCTGAAATTATCCCACCATTCTGATGCGGGACCCATCAATTGATGAGAGGCAAACAAAACTCTCTCACGATCCGTAATCGAGCAATATCCGTTTCTTTCCAATGGCCCCGAGCCAATCATCTGCGCCCATGGGTTCGTGCTACTAGAAAATGTTGGCGGACGCATCCTCATGAACTCAGACAAAGTTACTCTTGCGGGAGGTGGAGGAGCATGATAGGTCACGACGCTTGGGTATTTCGATTCTTTGTGAAGGTGGGCTAGCAACTCAATCGATGAGTCGATTGGCCATCATTTGGCGCGATCAGAGCTTCATTGGAGGAGGTGGTGGTCGTTGAACTGGATTTTCTTGATATTCGCATTCTCATTTCCTTGCCCTCTAGCACTGACACTTCCGGTGCGGGTGGTCACCATCTGATGAACTTTCACAGATTAGACAAGAGAGATAGGAATTATAAGAGTATAGATCTAAAATAGCCCAAATTCAACAAACACAAGACAAGAACATTTCAGCAAAATAATTTATTTTTATTTTATTAATTCATTATGGCTACTACAAAGGTTTGGTAGCTCATAATTCGCAACTAAAGGAAAAATTTAAGGTCAAATCTATGGTGTTATTGGGGTATAATCTGGCTCACTAGAACTAGCCTCGCCTTCCTTGTAAGAGGCCGATTTTTCTCGCACTCTTCAACTTTTCTTACGCATCTTGTAACTTCACTTGCGTAAGAGACACTCATCTAGTGTATTCCGTAGGCATAATCCATAGCTCTGGCCAGATCCACGATGAGTGAGATCGGGACAGTCTTCATCTCTAGTTGAGCGGAAAGCACTGTCATGCCGGGTTGGAATGTGCATTGGGTAATAGTGGAACCCAGTGCCGTTGAGGCGATGATCGTAGATGTAGCGAAGTCTGCGGGTTGCTTCCTGGCTGCATCCTGGATGCCTTCGGCGAAGGTGTCTCGTCGCATTGGGGCATCGAAGACGTGGAAGTCCGTGTTGGTGATAGATTGGAGTAAAGGATCACCTCTACTCTCCATCGTTCTCGATTTCCCACTTTATACTTGTATCCTTGATACGTCGGTCTTTCTTCAAAGTCTAAGTGTCGCATCATCTTCCGAGAATGGCGCCCAATGACCAAAGAAGACTCCATGGGAAATGGCATCGGAACTTGACCATCTACAATTTTTTGAAGGAGATGAGTTAGTAAATAATTTTTCAAGAGAAAAGTTGAGGAATGACTCGTAAGACCAAGGTATTTTTAATTTTCAAAATAAGTCCTTAAGGGTTTGATTTCATTCTAGGTCACGACCTACAGTCGATATGGCTCTGATACCACTTTTGTCGAACCCGGGAACGAAGGATCCCGAATTCTCTGTGTTCATACACTAGTCCAGGATTTCCAGTGTACATCACAAAAATGTTATCACAAACATATCCAAAGTGTATATTAATAAGCATAGAGTTTATTACAACCGGTAGAAGGCCAAATAAAACATTAGCGGAAGCAAATAATAAAGGTAAGCCACACGATCGCCACAGTAATAAATCGGAGATCGCGACCTAATCGCCCCGCTCCTCACCTTCGGATAGCAGTCTTCTCTGAATAATAATATTGACAAGAGTGAGCACTACAACCGTGCTCGCAAATTACACCCAATCTGTAATTTAGAATGCATGCATAAGTTATTCAAAGGAAGGTTGTAGGGTTTATTTGCATAAATCAGCCTTTTGGTTTAAATAGTTATACTAAGTTTCAAGGCACATTTTTATTACATAACTAAAATCGATTTAAAATTGATCATTTTATAGTGGATAACCTCCATATGAAACATGGTGATGGATACCTCCTATCACAAGGCTACCCATAAATTTACCACAAGGATTAACCATCCTCAAATCATGTCCAAAGTTATTTTAAAACCAAAAACAAATCTAACTTAGAGTGGCTTTGCTCAAGATGTCCTTGACCGTGGACACGGCTATTGAATAGATTTACACTCTGCAGAGGTTGTACAACTTTACCCACAAGAGATAATTTGCTCATTATGTCGGCCAATACACACTTCCTTAGGTGTGTGACTAGGCAATTATCACAAGGCGTTTCCAATGCTTTACCTCAATACCAATATGCCCGCTAAGGTTTCATTTCCATTAGGCTAACCACCACTGGAAACCCCTCTTGCGCCAAGTGGGAATAAAGTCTAACCGACACCCACACAACAAAAATGGCATAAATAATACTGAGGTAATACAAATTATTAAGCCCGGTTCGCCCATCTGAGAACATGTGGTAGTCTGGTGGAGCTTTTGCAAGATGCGGCTCAAAGGCCGGTCCTTAATCTACTTGGGCAACTTTCAATAAAAACCAGGTCTCGATCCTAACTGACACAGCCCTGCATAAACTTGCACCCACTAACGGTCCATGTTTGCCCAAGTACAAACCATTTTCTTTTATTTTAGATTTTCAAAGACATTTGTAAAATCCACCATGACAAAGCAATGTCATAGGTTTATTATCAATTTATGAAATTTTGGCTAAATTCTCCCAAAGTCAAATATTTCATGGTCTAAGCATTTGCTATGCATATATTTATTTTTAAATTCATTTGACTAAGGTTACAAGGAATTGGTAATACAACAATCAAATTTGGCTATACAAAGGAATTGGAATAATTAAATATTTAAAACAGAATTTAAAATAATTAAATACAATTATGCATGCAATAATAATTTAAAACAGAATTAAATAATTTTAAATATTGGGGCAAAATGGTCAATGGTGTAACTTGCCTTGCTCAAATTCTGGTATTCTACTTCTTCAATAGGGTCAAGCTCTGAGTCGTCAAAATCTATCTGTGAAAATATTCCAAATTCAAGCGAATTCAAATGAACACAAATAAATTCAAATGAAAATTCAAATTAACTCCAAATTAAATAATTTTGGTTTAGTTAGCTAGATCTTGATTTTATACAAATTTAGAAATTTGAATCACCTAAATCGGAGTTTGTATGAAGAAATACGAGCTCTGAAGTTTAAATCAAATTTTAATTCAAAAATCGAATTTCGAATTTCGAATTAATTTTCTAAAGGAAATTCTATTTATTGCGCCGGTGACGTCAGAAGATCTTGCATCGAGACCGACATGTGGGCCAAACAGTCATGGATCGAGTCCACGGTGTTTTCAAGTCCACGGTGGACTCGGCTCACAAAGACTGGCTGAAGGAGGCGGGTATCTTTGGCTGTTGCACGCTACCGTTGGCATCCACGTACACGCCACGCACGCGGTAGGGGTGAGGTGGCGCTGATGTGGCGCTGATGTGGCTAACCACGTCGGCGCCGGAGAGGGGAGGCGCTCGGGAACCGATGGCGCAGGCGAACGGCGGCGCGGCGAGCTCCGGTGAGGTGCGCAAAACGCGTGGAATACTGCGAGTCGAGGCGCTACCTGGCGACGCGAGAGCGTGGCCGGAAGTTGGTCGGCGACGGCGAGAGGCGGCGGTGTGGTTCGGTCGTTGGCGGCGAAGGAGCTCCGGCGATGCTTCGAGGGTGCGGAGGTGCGCACCAGGTTCGCGGTGCTGAGGCGAAGCCGGTGGTGCAGTCGAGGCGGCCGGAGGTTCACCGGTGGCGGCGCTAGAGGCAGCGGAGCACAGCTCGGCCGGCGAGAGAGAAGAGTCAATTGCGGGCAACTGGGAGCGAGGGAGGTGTGGAGAGTTGGGGCAAAAGCTTGAGGGAGTAGAGGCGCACCTGGTGCTCCCTTTTATAGGGCGAGGGCGAGGCCGGGAGGTGGAGATCGTGGGCGAGGTGGCAACGGCCGTTTGCGGAGGTGAGGGCGGCGGTGTTACAGCGAGTTTTTAAGGTGAGTAAAGCCGGGAATGAACGCGGTAGGAACGGCCGCTTTCATTGCGCGTGATGGCGAGAGAAATGGGGGAGGGAAACACGGGCTTGAAGAGCTCCAGCGAGGCTTTAATGGCGGCAGGAGTGACGTTCGCGCGGAGAAGAAGGGAACGGGGAAGACGACGTCAGGCAGTGGCCCCACCGACAATGAGACGAGCGAGAGAGAGCGCGGGCGGATTAGCGTTGACCGTCCGATTTTGATCGGACGGTCCGCATTATTCGCGCAGGGGAGAGCGTCGGGCGCGAGATGCGATCAAGGCCGGGCTTCGCCCAAGATCAGAAAGTAAGTTTTTTAAACCTTTTTCAATTGATTTAATTCCAGAAATTCAAATAAGCTTTAGAAAATAGTAAATGAAGTCCAAAAATTTTGAGAAAATTCACATAAATTCTATTAAGCATTCTGGACTTAAATAAAATAATTCCAACTTTTAGTTGGTAATAGATTTTGCACATAAATTCTTTTAGCCTTAATATACTTTATTGAAAAAGCTTTTAAAAATTCCAGAAAATCCACAAAAATTAATAAAGTCTCATTTTTAACTGAAATTGAAATTTTGGGCTGTTACATCCTCTGAGTGCCAACGCAGCAATCTTGCCTCCTTTGGGTTCGCAAATAAACGCTTCAAACGTGGGATTACAGGCAGATACCACAACATCTTAGCAGGAGGTCCTTGCTTCACCTTAGCAATATTTTGACGCTTGTATCGGGATGCTTTGCACACGGGACAATAATGCATGTCTGCATACTCTTTACGGTAGAGGATACAATCGTTCGGACATGCATGTATTCTTTCTACTTCCATTCCCAATGGGCAAATAACCTTCTTTGCTTGATAGGTGGTCTTTGGGCAACACGCTTCTCCTCGGAAGGATGTCCGCTAGAGACCTAACAATGCCGTGAAACTCTTATCGGACCAACTATTGCTTGCCTTCAATTTCAGCAGCTCACACACGGTTGACAACCTTGTGTATTCCGGCTGCGGCTGTGGAACAAAGGTCTCACCGAGTCCTCCTTAAGCCCTCGAATTTACAAAACTCTCTCTCACAGTAGTTCTCTTTCGCATCAAGTAGCATCCGATCCAGATTGTCATCGTGCCCCTATCCTCATCAAAAGCACACCCACATCCGCAAATCTTGACTTCCTCGGCGATGTCGCCATTATTAACTCGTATAATCGCTCTTCACCGTGATCGGTCCAACATGTATACCCTTTTTGAAACCCCTTCAATCAAGTGCGCTTCGATCGCGCGCGTTGTTAAACATCTTCAGATTACGCAATCAATGCACTGACAAGACATAAAATTTATCCCTTCTTCAACATATCCTTTCGTCAATGCTCTTCTAAAAGCAACCACGCCATTAATATAATCTTGACTCACACGGTTCACACCGCACATCCGCTTCGATCCATCTACACTACGCATGTAACAAATTAGTGTCAAATTGATTAGCGATTAATTTATAGCAAACATAAAGGGTTATAGATCGTTACCCTGAGCTCACGAAGAAAATATCTAATATCTCTCGATAATCCCTACCTCTCGATTAATCGATATCTATCTCAATTGAACAATCATGCAACCCAAATATAGGCATCATCTCATACAACACTTATTAACCTAAAATACCGAGGCAGTAAATGCAATATTGTTGACCCAAACCCCGTCTTGCATCGTGAACCGTGTGTAAATTTTATTTTTTAAGCCAATTAATTATCCTAACTCAAATTTTAGTGATTATTAGACCTAATTCAGTTTTATTAAGTTACCACTCCTAAGTCAAATTTTAGTTCATTAGTTATAAGGGAAACCATTATTCAAAACTAAGATTTGCGGTGGCTTCTCAATATTAATTCACAGCTAGCATCTACACTATGTTTTCTCCTTTCTTTAGTCAATGCATTAACACACAATACAATGCCAAGTCCACAAGGCATTGGAGGAGCTCATACCAAGATAGAGGAGGAGCCGCAGTTGGAGGAGCTAGGGTAGGGAAGTAGCGCTCGAGCGGTAGACACAAATGCAAAGGCGATGCGGAGCGATGTCTCGGCTCAATTTATATGAAGCACAGAAATCACGACGGTTCTATTTCGTAACCGCTCGCGATAGTAATTATCGCTGCATTTGCTCAAAATAGAACTGTCAGTCATATCACGCACGGTTCTATTTCGTAACCGCTCGCGATATTTTCTATCACGCACGGTTCGAAATAGAACCGTCGCGGATAGGCTCGCCGCGCTAAAATAAAGCCGTGACAGATTTAATACGTACGGTTCCAAAGGAACCGTGCGCGATGGGCCGCTCGCTATAGCCTCTTTGTAGTAGTGAGACCAACCGTAAAGGACCTCTGCGGAATCTCACCTTCTGAACTCAATCATATATTTGCAATTCAGATTGCTTTTTACCTCGTTCTTTCTTGTTCTTCGATTGCTTGCAGGAATTGATCCTCGTGATCAGGTCAACCGGGTCTTTGGCACGGTTGATAACGACTTGGTGGTTACTTCAGCGATTGCTTGGTTTGTGCGTGCTGCGTTCGTAGCCTGGATCGTGAGAGTTGACCATTATCCAATCGGAATTTACCACTCTCACCGAAAGATCGGGACAACAGAGTATATCAGTTAGGGTTTCGAGAGTTCTTCAAAAGATCATCATCAGCCCATGCCACCACCCCTCTATATATAGGCATCCACGATGGGTCTCGTACTTGAAGCCCATTAGGAACTCGTGGCCTACAAGAATTCAGATCACTATCCAAATCAAATCCTAGCTCTTTAAGTGTGCGACCCTATGTGTTCATGTGTAATCGGTTGTGACTCGGAAACTCTTTTCCGACCACGAGTCGTTAGCGGTACCTAACAACACAATGATTCCCAAACACACATATAATATATCGGACGAACCTTAATGCAATATGATCCACGACCAAGTCCAAATCACTAACGACCAGCTCGTATCTCTATACGACAAGTCCATATTTGGTCTCGATCAATTCGTAACTCCTTACGACCAGGTTTCGACCACTTAGTGACCATGTTCGACCGACCTACGATCACTCAGATTCCATACGACTAGTCCAGATCCGATTGAACCGAAAGACCTTCTCGTATTCTCCCTTTGCCTCACGATGTCTCGTTGAACTCCATGTGAGATGTTGTATCATCCATGGACTGTTCAATACTTTTTCGATCAAGTGTCGAATAACTTCATGTGGTCAACACTTCGACCACTAGTGGCATGGCCATGTACTTTCTTTATTCGACCACAATGAGGGGCCCAGAGACATCTCTCATGTTATGTTAGGAGGGGCAAATTCCAAATCCGACCAGCCACATCCATCCGTATATTTCATAGTATACCCCGAAAGCTACCTTTATAACTACACAGTTACGAGTAGCGTTTGGCAACCCAGTGCTATTACACATGTAGAAAACCATGCTGATCTCAGGTCTAAGGATTATACATCATCATTGCTTGAGACCAACTAATGATACATAGAATCATAACAATATCAAAAGTGTCTCAAGGTGGGTCTTTTCCAACACCATGTTCTCTAACATGTGTCTATATTATTGGTTTGATATCTCCATATCCATGAGTTATGAAACGTAGTCATCAACCAATACATATGCTAGGCTATGCATATGTGTTCTTATATGTTTCCGACCAGGGAATATTTAAGAATAATCATTACAGAAATACAGAGTTTCACAATCAAGTCACATACTTGACAATAAATATTATTGATATTACTCTAGGAACAAGATAACATATTATCCAATGTTATGAACATAATGAAATATAATCATCTTTATGATTGCCTCTAGGACATATTTCGAACAGAACGACCAGGTCAAAGGGGCTCCTCTGGATCCAGAGGAGCCCTCGAAGACTGTTCGCATCGGGGATACTTCTGACCTCAAAGAGGAAGACACCCTCATCACTTTCCTCTGAGCAACCGTAGATGTCTTCGCGTGGAAATCATCTGACATGCCCGTAGTCCCCAGGAAACTGATCGAGCGTAGGCTAGCTTTGCGGCCTAACAAAGTACCTGTAAAATAAAACTTACAGAGATTTGTCCCTGATCGACGAGATGTTATCAAATAGGAATTGGGCACGTTACTTAAAACAGACTTTATAAGAGAAGTCACTATCTAGAGTGGTTGGCCTACCTCAGAATGGTTAGGAAGTCTAACAAAGAAATGGCTGATGTGTGTAGACTTCATCGATCTCAATAAAGCTTGTCCAAAAGATGATTTTCCCTGCACGTCGACGATCGCTTGGTTGATTCTACTACCGGTTATGAAACATTAAATTTTCTAGCCGCATATTCGCTACCATCGTATTAATGTGCGCCTAGAAGATGAAGAAAAGACCACATTTATTACTCCATTTGGAATATTTTGCTATGTCAAAATGCCATTTGGTCTAAAAATATCGCACTTCTTTTCAACGCTTGATGCAATAGACTTTTTCACCTCGGCTAGGCCAAATTTGAAGCCTATGTTGACGATCTAGTCGTAAAGCCATCAAGCGCTTAATCATGTTTCCGACTTGCAAGAAATGTTCAACGACCTCATAAAACACCGTATGAAACTCGAACCTGAGAAGTGTGTGTTCGGAGTCTCTTCATAAAAGTTACTTGGATTCCTTGTCTCTGTACGAGGAATCAAGCAAATCCTCAAAAGATAAAGGCCATCATGCAAATGTGCCCATTGACCACGAAGAATGAAGTCCAGAAACTCACAAGATGCATGGTGACTTTAAGTCGTTTCATCGCAGGACTGGGAGAAAAAGGACTAACTTTCGTCAAACTTTTAAGGAAGCACGAGGATTTCGAGTGGTCAGAAGAGGCAAACGCTGCCTTTGAGGATGTCTAGAGGTATCTTACGAAAAGCTAATGTTTTGGTTTCTCCTAAGCCGTAAGAGACGCCTTAATTTATCTATTCGCCACGCCACAGCAAGGAGTGTGGCAAGATCGGGCGAGAGCGTGAAAACGCCTAACGACCGCTTTACTACGTAAGTGAAGGTTTACACGCCTAGGAAGCACTACCTCAAGTCCAAAACTTCTTTATGCTCTCCTCATGTCTTCGAGGAAATCATGTATTATTTTCAGCGCACAAGATAATTGTGCTGTCTGAGTTTCCCTTAGGAGTGGTCCTCTAGAACAGGGAAGCAACAGGACACATGGCAAAATGGACAGTGGAACTTGGGAAGTTCAACCTCTATTTCGTGTCCTGAACGGCCATTAAATCCCAGATCTTGGCAGAGTTTGTCGCCGAATGGACGAATACTGGACCTGTTCAGGACACTAGTATGATACCCACGACCAGTGGATGATGTACTTTGATAGGTCATTTACTTTAAGTGGCTCGGGGGCTGGGGTGGTCCTGGAATCTCCTACCGAAGAGGCCTTAATGATGAACCTGAAAGGTCCTTGTTTGTTGGCCCGATCTTTCGATGAGAACGATAAGTTCGGTAGTCGTCGCTTAACTCTCATGATCCTGGCTACGAACACGCAAGGCTCAAAACCACACAATCGCTAAACTGATTGATAAGTCGTTATCAACCGTGCACGAATACCCGGATGACCTGACCATGAAGGTCGAATTCCTGCATACACCGAAGAAGCATGCAAGAACAAGATAAAGCAATCTGAAATTGCAAATAGGAATTAAAATATTGAATTGAATTAGGATTTTGAAAAAGGATCTTAATTGGGTGATCTAGTCGACACAGGCAAAAGATACAAGTTGCAACGAAGCCAAACTAAACATAAATAAAATCCAAGGAAACTAGAGGGGGTGCGTCCTCCTTAAATACGGACCAGAGCCACAAATCTAAAAGAAATAGCGGGATGGCACTAAACTTGTGGGTTACTATTCACACAAACAAGAACCATGCCCTGTGTGGGCCGTCGGCATATGGGCCAAGTTGAGTATGATTACAAAGCCCAATTTGGCCTAAAAAGGAGATATGACATCTTCTTTTGATGATTGCAATACCCGTAAGAAATTTGGAGGTGAGGCTAGATTCGTTGGAAAGATGACAAAATAAGCTTTCCATCAAGTACTCGTGTTCCTCCAACGGACTTCAGATGTGACTGTTATGCATGTTTTAAGTTGGTGCTATCAGCTTATTCCGAGGCCGAATCGATTCCAAAACGGGTCCAAATGAATCGCTTGCTTGTCCCGACCAAAAGTGACATGGTATATATATATATATATATATATATATATATATATACATACATCATTATTAGGTGGCATCATATAATTCATATAATATAATGACACTCCTAAAAACAAGCTTACCTGATAATTTAAGTGAAGCGTACGGGCTCTTGTACTTGGAACAGCAATCATAGCAAATATGGTTGTATCCATAGGGGTCATGTCCTCATCACTTAAAGTATGCCATTCAATTAAACTTTCAGGCCACTAACAACGTGGTAGAGTATGAAGATTTGTCGGCTGGTGTACGAGCTGCGAAAGCACTCGCGATTCGACGACTAGTCGTGAATCATGTCGGAAAAAAGTACCGGTACTCTAATCCGACCATGTCTCGGTACTTATCGGAGGTCCGAAAGATATAAAAGCATTTTTTAATCTGAATGCTAGAAAAGCATTTTTTTCATTTTTGAGGTACAATTTATCCCTCGAAAGGGTAATTTCCTCGCAGACCAGCTTGCTTGTATGGCTTCATCCCGATCACAAGTACCAAAAGGAGTTTTCTTGGAGCAACTCCAAAAGTCGTCTCTGGTCGAAACACTAGAGACAACTCCTATTGAGACAACCACTATAGAATACAAGGATACCTGGATGAATCCTATTTACGAGTATCTTCAAAAGGGTACAATACCCGATGACAATATCGAGGCAGATCGCTTATCCCGAAAGGCCAAAATGTATACTTTAGACGAAGGAGTTCTCTACAAACGAGGCATTCAAGGGGTACCCATACGATGCATATCTTAGAGGGACGGACTAAACCTCATCCACGATATACACGGTGGCATCTTTGGAACTCATGCTTCTTATAGAACGCTGGTCGGCCTTTCGACAAGTTTTTTACTGGCCAGCAGCCCTCTACGATGCCAAAGAGTTGGTTAAGAAGTGTGTACAATGCCAGTTTCATAGTAGGTAGATACACTAACCGGCTTAGGCATTGCGAACAATTCATCTATCCTGGCCTTTTGGGACCTGGGGTTTCGATATACTAGGACCGTTTTCCAAGGCTTCAGGAGGTTTTGAGCTTCTTTTTGTGGCCATTGAGATGTTCACAAAAAGGATCGAAGCTGAAACTTTGACTGGGATAACAACAGAAGTAGAAAAACGGTTCATGATGAGATGCGTGATTACTCGGTTTGGGGTCCCAAGTCGAATAATCACAGATAATGGTAAGTAATTTTCGAGCGTAAAATTTTAAGAATTTTACGACGAGTTGGGTACCAAAGTGTGTTACGCCTCCGTTGCCCATCCTCAAAGCAATGTGGCAGTCGAAAGAGCGAATGGCCAAATAATGCAGGGGATCAAAACTCGAGTCTTCGACCATCTTGTCAAGCTATTAGAGGCTTGGGTACAAGAATTACCATCTGTATTATGGGCAATATGTACGACTACTAGTCGGGCCGCTGGTGAAACACATTTTTACTAGTTTTCGGTGCTGAAGCTATGCTTCCACCAGAACTTAAGATCAGGTCGATACGAATCGAAACTTTCAATGTCTCTACCCAAGAACAACTTCGAGCAGATGACATCAACGTACTCAAAGAGAAGAGAAATCAAGTCTTAATCCGTTCAGTAGTCTACCAGCAAGCCCTGCATAAATACTACGATTGTAAGGTCCAACCTCGAAGCCTTGTTGTAGGTGACTTGGTAATGAAGAAAATTCAATCGGAACAAGCTTTCCCCCAAGTGGGAAGGTCATTACACATTGGTCGAAGTTACGCGATCAGATTCGGTATGACTATCAATGGAAGATGATCGGATTCTCCCGAACTCTTAGAACATCGATCAGTTATGCAAATTTTATGTGTATCCAACCACCTCGACAATAAAGTATCAGGTTCTTTCTATCTTTATTGTCTTACTTTTAGTAGCGCTTCGATAATTTTTTCGACTATCCCCTGATCGTAAGTTTTTCTACGACCAGTACCCTGCACATCTTTACACTGGTCGAAAGGATAGAAACATCTCCTAATCGAAGCCTTTCCTTTCTGCACGTGGTCCTGCTCACTAGAAGGAACTTCCTAGTGTCGACTTGTTCCTCACTTTTGCTGCCAACACAAAGAGCTCGGGTTCAATAAACAAGGTCAAAATATTTTCAAGCCAACTCTTAGTACCTTAGTTTATTTCTTCATTCGATTTGAAAAATATTCTAAGCAGAGCACACTTTGGTAATTTGTTCGACTACTCTTGGTAAACTCGGTTGGTTCTAACCGGTCGAAGAAAGACACAACACCTAGTCAAAGTCTTTCCTCTCTACACGTGGTTCTACCCACTAGAAGAAACTTCCTAGTGTCGTCCTGTTTCTAACTCTTGCTACCAGGGCAAACCTATTGGGTGCACTCGAAAAGGTTGAACAAATTCTAAAGTAACTCCAGACGTTTGTCTAACTGAAGTTGCTGCCCATGATTTGATTAATCTAGTTGGAGATGGTAACATCACCTAGTCAAAACCTTTCCTTTCTGCACGTGGTCCTGCCCACTAGAAAGAACTTCCTAGCATTGACTCATTACTACTCTTATGACCAGTGCATGATAATCGAGATCACAGACTATAAGTTAGCCAAACCTCTCTTTTTTTCGGAAAACTCGTTTAGCACAGTTTACTTAGTTGATCTAAATAAACTAAGAAAATAGTCCGAGGCTAGGATAAAATTATTAATATGATTTCAATTCTTAGTCTTATTCTCTTTTTCCATTCATTATCTTATGAGTTACTAACTACTCGACTAGATGATTTTTCAGGAAGAAGAAAGGATCATATATATCAACAAACTTGTCTTTACAGGTTCCTATTACAAACTACTCTGACGAATGAGATCCTATCTCCATATCCTTCGTTACTTCCTTGCTGATTGACCACATATCTTCCATCAACCGCTCTGTTGCTGCTTCAGAGCAGTCGAAGTCGGCTTTGATTGGTTGCAGACTAAAGTTGGGGTCATTAGCTTTAAGTTTTGCTAGAACAAAACTTATTCCACCTTCGACCGCCTCCTTTATCGAATCAGCTTGGTTGGTCCTCAGAGTGGTCACCAACTCTTGTAAAGTCCCGACTTATTTTCTAATGGTACTCAAGTGAACAACTATCGTGTCTTCACAAGGAGTGACCTCCTTGGCATGTAGCCCACTGAGTACATTGTTAACGAGAGAAATATTTACCTGAAGGTTGATCCTTGTCGACTTCATCTCCTCCTGATTACAAGTCAAATCCACACGGGGTTGTTTTATTTCAACTGCTTGCTTTGAAAAGAATAAAGCTAGTCAGATAGAATGACCCCTAAAGGAAAACAAAACTGGTTACAGGAAAAGACTTGTTTACCTGCCAGTTGAGAATCTAACTTCTTGACTTCATCGTCATGAGAGGCAATGCTTTTTGCATAGCGCTCCTCCCAAGACTTAACCTCCTAATCTTTTTCTTTGCTGATACGGGAAATCTCGTGAACAACCATGGTCTTGTCTTTGACCTCGATTTCGATCTTCCCCATTTCAACCTATTTTTCTGAAAAGGAATGAGGGTTAGACAAAGAAAAGAAGGTTATAAGCGGTCTTAAGTTCAGCACTTACTGTTTATTTATCCCTGCAACTTTTGAGTTGCAGAGTTTGCATCCTGTAGCTTCTTCAGAAGGGACTCTTTCTCTTCCCTGAGCTTTTTTGTCTCGACCTTCTCGTAGTTGAGCGAATCGGTCAAGAACTTTTCGTCACTCTTAAACCTATAGAGGAAAAGAGTAGACATGAGCATAGGACAAGCGGTTGTAAGTTTTTCTATGACCGGTACATAGTCGTAAGTTTTTCTACGATAATCCTCTAGTCGTAAGTTTTTCCACAAAATTTCCCTGGTCGTAAGTTCTTCCACGGCCAGCATGTAGTCGTCAGTTTTTCTACTACAATCTTCTGGTCGTAAGTTCTCCTACGACCAGTATATAGTCGTAAATTTTTCTATGACATTTCCCTTGTCGTAAGTTCTCCTACGACCAGCACATAGTCGTAAGTTCTCCTACGATAATCCCCATAAGCACTATGAAAGTAGTCGAAACATAAACGACAACAAGTAATTGTGACTTACCATCTCTCTGCCTGCTCGCAGAGTTCCACCTTCTCCTGTCTCAGCTGTACGAGTTATCTGTTGTACTCTGCAACAGTGACAATTTGCTCTGAAACTCTTTGCATAAAGAAGGACAGTGAGAGGCAAGAAAATCCGCGTATATAAATGTTGGGTAACAAGCACTTACGTTAATGCTAGTTCGAGCAAACATGGAGAGTACGCGTGCGGGGTCCTTCAGTTCATCAAGCTCTTGAAACCGGTTCCACCACACCTTTTCGAGACGCTCATCATCGAAAACAATCCCCCTATCAGGAATATCCTTGGGGTGTGGGACTCGGGTAGGAGACTTGAAAGCAGAAGACCCCACAACTAAGTCGGGTCAAGAATCGTAAAAGAAGTTAACGATTCTTCTTCTTCCGATTCGTGACAACAACTCCTGGGGATCGGGAGGAACATCTACGACGACTTCCTTTTCTGTGCGCTGGCCCAACGATTCATCGCCTTGGCTCGATACTCACGCATCATGCGCCATTTTCGCTCAAATTTCACGACCATCGTTAGGTCGAGTTGCTTGGGCAAAGAACGACTTCTTCCATTACTCGGATGGTGGATGATTTTTCGACCACCGCCACTGTCATTTCTCCAACTGCTAGAGAAATAGCAGTGGATTCCGCGACAGGAACGTCCTTAAGGCCTGGAGGAGTCGCGCTAAGATCACAAAAAGGAAAACACATCAAATGGTGAAAAAAAAACAAAAGGTAAATGTTGTTCTTACACTTCGTGTGCTAGATTTGATCTTACATATGGAAGAAAACTTCCCTAAAGAGGATTTCTTCAATTTCTTCTCAACCATGACCACGACTGGTCGTGGGTCTTGGCGAACACTACCGTTCCTTGAGCCACCTGGCTCTCTGGATGGCCGAGACCTGTCTTGACCACATCAAAGGCAGCACTGCCCTCGACCATAGACACAGGAGGAAGAAACTGATAAAGTCTTCCAGTTCTCCTTTAATTGTTGCTTGATAAAGCCACGGGAGGAAGAAACCGATAAAGTCTTATTATCGTAGTAAAAGGGTACCTTGATCTTGGGGGTTTTGCGTTTGAGTACATCAGCCGCTTCGATCGCCTTTGCCTTCTATGCAACAGTCATTTCTACAGCGAACCATGAAAGGGTCCAGTCGGAGCAGCAAAGCTCGAGCTCGCGCCTCCCTTGTCGGTGACTTTTATGAGTCGACGTTTTTTGACTGGAGGAGCATTGACTTGCTCCATCACCGCGCCAACGACCATCAATTTGACCTCTTCGTCGTCTCGACGGTCTTCCATGCCTACTTTCTGTAGAAATCAGAAAATGAAGTGTTATTAAGCGGTCGTAAGTTCATCTACCTAGTCGTAAGTTTTTCTACGACAACCCTCTAGTCGTGAGTTTTTCCACAAGCTTTCTCTGATAGTAAGTCCTTCTACGACAGGTAACTAGTCTTACGTTTTTCTACGTCCACGAGATCCTAAAGAGAAAATCACCCCGATTACCTTTAGTCGCTCCTCCTATCCCCTACTACGAAACCGCAAGGATTTGAGGAGCGACCATGTTTGGTCATGGGATTTCTCACAAACGAGCTTAACCCGAAGGCCAATTTTCGCCAGAGAGATCCGCATGAGCTAATAAACTTTCAATAACCAAATTCGAAATCAATAGAAAGAGAGCTAAATTGAAGGTTTACTTACCCTGCTTGTAATCTCTGGTCGGGTCTTGCGACCCCGAGTACTTTCACATGGGATGTGCTTGTTTCTTAAGAGGGCTAATGCGGCACGTGATGAAATCCTTCACCACGTACCAACGGGGAGCCCCTCCTCCTTCATGTCCTTGACAGCTTGAATGTAGGGGGTGATCCGGCCAAGATAATTGGGAGTCGAATCCCAGGAAGAAACTTCTCGGTGGCGTTACCAGCGAAAGAAAGGCTGTCTTCACTGGTCGTCTCCCAGTAAAACCACCTCTTCTTCCTTCCTGGCCGTGATGACTGGGTGTACATCTGAATGTACTTCTTCAACTTCCCGTCGTCGAGCTTCAGACTACAACTATCGGCGACTCCCGCCAGCCGGGTCATCCCTAAAAATACTGGAATAATTCCAAGACGATCGGAATCCCTAGGTAGGCCTTAGACAAATATACGAACACACCTAACATTGTGATAGAATTGGGAATGGGGTTCACCAATTCCACCCCAAAGTGTTCGAGTACGAGCGTGAGGAAAGGGTCAACAGGCAACTGAAAGCTACACTTACAGTACGCCTGGAAGATGGGGATCTGCCCAATCTCCTCCGACGGCCAATGTTGCCCAGAAGCCTCAATCCACTTCACGAACTCCTTCTTTCGGATCTTCTCGGCGGCGACTAGAGATTTCATCTTGGTCGCATCCATTTCCGATTCGGCCCAGTGGGAAGCGGCTCCGACCATCTTTATCAAGGGGAGGAGGCTTGAAGGCGTACGATTTTGTTGGCTATGGAGAATGCAAAAGCTATCAGCAGCTTGAGTGATTGGAGAAAAGTAAAACCCTACAATCGCACCCACAGTAAGTTTTTATAACCACACACTTGGGTTAGATACGTGGCAACCTAACAGTTGCCACCTCTTCGTAAACCGCTCCAGCAGATAGGTTTATGAGAGTCGATTCAGATTCTTAAATTTGTCTGTTCAAAAAAACCGAGTCTATCTTTACACCTCAAGTGAAATTACCTTCTTGACCAAGTTTTTTCTTTGGTCAAATGAAATACCGCTTGGAAAGAATTTACTGATTACCATACTACGATCACTTTGTAGTCGTGATATTTTCTACGACCACCTTGTAGTCGTAAGGTTTTATGCAAACTTTTGACCAAGTCTGCTTTCTAGTCAAATGAAATACTAGTTGAAGAGTCTTCCTCCAACCATCGCTCTACGACCATCTTTTGGTCGAAGATCCTCTAACGCCCTTTCTCAAGTAGGAACTTTCACTTGAAGTCGGGTTAGATGACGAGGATCTAAAAATCCTCATTTAATTATTTATTTGTAATCCTTATTATGGATAATAATGCCATTATATGGTCCTTGAGTATACCCCTTAATGTTCATAAGGGAGAAGCTGGAGTCGTAACATCTTCTACGACTACCTCATGATCGTAAGTTCTTCTACGATCACCTCACGGTCGTAAGTCTTTCTACGACCAGGTCAACTACGACTACACCATAGTCTTAAGTTCTTCTACAACTAGCACAAGATTGTAAGTTCTTCTACGATCACCTCATGGTCGTAAGTCCTTCTACAACCAAGTTAGTTACGACCACCCTATAATCAATCGAGCTTACAGGAAGGTAACCCCAATTGATTGGGGCATCTACACAGACAGTATATGCTATTATTATCTAGAATAATTGCACGATTAATCTCTCGTCTCCGGTGATAACCTCACCGCAATGTGGGAACGCATTCCTACAAGAATCTCCTAGAATCGTGCCATCATATAAAGCATTGATACGCCCTTTGGACTGGAGAAATTGCCGCCCAGTACAAACACGCTATAAAAGGAGGAATCACCAGACGGCGGGGGAGGAGGACAGACAAGAGGAAGAAAGACACGATTAGGAGCACAAAACACTGCATTTTAGTCTTTTCTTGATCTCAGAATCAAAGATACTCGATATAGTCACACATGAGTAGGGTTGTTATTCTCTCCGAGAACATCCAACTCAGATAAAATCCATGTGTCATTCTCTCTACGTGATTTGAGTCTTGGAGTCCCCCCTAATCAAACAATCACTGCGTAAGTTCGGTTCTAAAACACCGACAAGACCAGAAGACATACCCAAAACTGCTTTGACCACAAGCTATGGATTGTACGGTTTTACAAAAATATCATTTAGATTGACGAGTGCATCAGCCTATTTCATGAATATGATGAATAAAGTATTCATAGAATTCTTGGATAAGTTTGTGGTTGTTTTCATTGACGACATTCTCATATACTCAAACGATAGAGAAGAACATGAGAGGCATCCCTGGACAGTTTTGGAAATACTTAGGAAACAACAGCTCAATGTCAAATTTAGTAAGAGTGAATTTTGGCCAAGTCAAGTAGCTTTTCTGACATATCGTGTCGCCAGGAGGTGTTGCAAAGGATCCCGCCAAAGCTAAAGCCATAAAGGATTGAAGCAACCCATGTCCGCCACCGAACTAAGGAGTTTCCTCAGGTTAGCTGGTTACTACCGAAGATTCATCGAACGTTTCTCTAAAACTGCTAGACCTATGACTCAACTTTTAAAGAAAGAGAATAAGTTTGAATGGACCAATGCTTGTCAACAAAGTTTTCAAGAATTGAAGAAAAGACAAGTATCTGCACCTGTTTTGACCTTGCCTAACATCCATAAGGACTTTGAGGTTTTCTGTAGTGCCTATCGTCAGGGCCTTGGATGTGTGCTGATGTAGGAAGGAAAAGTTGTGGCTTATGCATCTTGCCAATTGAAGCCCCATGAAGAGAATCACCTGACACATGATCTGAAGTTAGTAGCTATTGTGCATGCCTTGAAAATTTAGCAGCATTATTTCATTGGTAGTCGCTGTGATATTTTCACAGATCAGAAAAGCTTGAAATATATCTTCACCCAGTCAGAGCTCAATCTCAGGCAAAGGAGATGGTTAGAACTGATAAAGGATTATGACCATGGAATCCATTATCATCTGGGCAAAGCAAACGTAGTAGCAGATGCTCTGAGTCGAAAAGGGTATTGCAACACTATGTTGTTTCAGGAAAGTCAACCAAGTTTGTATGAAGAATTGAGGCATCTGAACTTAGAGATTGTCAACCAGGTTTGCATAAACACTCTAGAAGTTCAACCAACCGTTCAGAGCCAAATCAGAGAAAATAAAAAAGAAGATGAAGATATTTAAGAAATCAGGAAGAACATGCGAAGAGGCAAAACCCCAGGATTCTCAGAGGATGAGCATGGCACCATCTGGTTTGGGAACCGCATTTGTGTACCCAACCATAAGGAAACAAAACAGTTGATTCTGAAGGAAGCCCATGAATCACCTTACTCCATTCATCCGGGAAGTACCAAGATGTACCAGGATCAGAAGGAAAAATATTGGTGAGTCAGCATGAAGCGAGAAATTACTGAGTTTGTTGCACGCTATGATGTATGCCAAAGAGCTAAGGCGGGACATCAAAGACCCGCTGGATTGTTGCAACCATTACCAATTTCTGAATAGAAGTGGGAACAAATCGGTATGTACTTTATCACAAGATTGTCTAGGACCCAATCAGGATATAATTTTATCTGGGTTGCTATTGACAGGTTGATAAAAGTGGCACACTTCATTCCCGTCAAGGCCACTTACAGAAGCAGCAAATTAGCAGAGTTGTACATGGCCAGGATCGTTTGTCTACATTGAGTACCCAAGAGGGTAGTGTCCGACAGAGGATCGCAGTTCACATCTAGATTTTGGAAGAGCCTACATGAAGCCTTTGGGACCAGACTCAACCTTAGTATAGCATATCATCCCCAAACATATGGATAGACGGAACGTGTAAACCATATTTTAGAAGACATTATTCGAGCCTGTGCTATAGATTTTGGAAATAGTTGGGATCAGAATCTTCCTTATGCAAAATTCTCGTACAACAACACTTATCAAGCCAGCTTGCAAATGTCTCTATTTGAAGTATTGTACGGCAGAAAGTGTAGAACCCATCTCCTTTGGGATCAAATGGGTGAACATCGGTTCTTTGGGCCTCAAATAATACAGGAGGCCGAAAATAAAGTAAGAACGATAAGAGAACGCTTGAGAGTGGCTCAATCCCGATATAAAAGTTATGCTGACAATCGTCGGAGAGAATTATCCTGGAGATTTTGTCTATCCCAGAGTTACTCCGCTCTGGGGAGTAAGAAGATTCCAGACCAAATGAAAACTAACACCAAGATTTGTTGGACCATACAATATTCTAGAAAGAAGGGGTGAAGTTTCCTATCAATTAGTGCTACTGGCATCTTTGTCTGCAGTTCGTGACGTCTTCTACATGTCGCAATTGAAGTGTCTTATAGTTCCAACACAGTAAACACCGTTTGAGAGCATTGATCTTCAAAAGGACCTCACCTATGTGGAGCAACCAATCAAGATTCTTGATGTTGCAGAACGTATTACCAGAAGGAAAGTCAACCGTTCATGCAAAGTTCAACGGAGTAATCACTCGGAAGAAGAAGCCACCTGAGAACGAGAAGAAGATTTGAAAGCTGATTATCCCCACCTTTTTGCTAACCAAGTCTGAATCTCGGGGTCGAGATTCCCTTAAGGGGGGTAGATTTGTAACAACCCAAATTTCATTTCCAGTTAAAAGAAAATTTTAATTATTTTTCTGGATTCGTCGGGTAAAACTATGTATAAAATTTCGCAACCCTTTCAGCCTTTTGAAATCAACTCGATCAAACTAATCGAGTTGACTCGACTCGGTTTCGACCAGAACCACTAGATTTCGACCAGCCACTCGATTTCTACCACACCCTCCAACCAAACCCTCCTACCAGGTCTCTCTCTCTTTTCTCTCACCCACTGGTAGGGCTCTTTGTCGGCGCCTCGCTTATTCTCGATCAGATCGCTTCACGTGTTGTTGCGTTTGCCACCGCTCGCGCCGCATTGCAGCTCGTGTCGCGGCGCCACGCCGCCTCCCGATCGCCACACGTGTGTCGCCCCACCACTTTCGTTCCCAGTGCACCCGGAATGCCTGGTTGCCCGAGCGTGCCGCTCACCGCCTGCCCGACTGCACTGCTCACCCCGCCTCTATGAAATCCATGCACCGAACCTCCTTTGCCCTTTTCTCTGCCTTGTGCCCCTCTCCTTACCTCTCTCTGCGTCACCTTGACCGCCTCCTCCTCTCTCATTTCCTCCTCTTCCCTCTCCAACACCTCTGTGTTCGCGGAATCAAAGATTTTTCACCACCGCGTCTCGAGCCACGCTGCCGCCTATTGCCCCACCTCCGTCGATGCTTTCACCATCTCCTACACCTACGAGATTATCGTCGTGTGTTCTAGCTGGTGTGCGCACCTACTCGAGCTTCACTACCACAACTCTTCGTCGCCGTCGACCACCTTATTAAGCCTCGCCGCCGAATCGGTGAGCACCCGGTTCGCCTTCCATCCCTCTCTCAGTGCGCGCTGCCGCTGCCGACCAGGTAGTTGAAACCTCCTTTCGACCAGGTAATCGCAACCTTTTCTCGACCAGGTAGTCGCAACATCCTTTCGACCAGGTAGTCGCAACCTCCCTTCGACCAAGTAGTTGTAACCTCCTTTCGACCACCTTTGGCCGAACCTCCTTCCGACCACCTGTAGTCGAACCTCCTTCCGACCACGTGATTTTCAAATTTTCAGATGTTCGTTCTTCTTCATACGAACTCTGATTTTGTCGATTCAAATTCCTAAATTCATTTAAATTCAAGATCTAGCTATCTACACTGAAATAATTTAATTTGGAGTTCATTTGAATTTTATTTGATTTTTCTTCTTTTTCTCGTATAGATTTCGACAACTCCGGGGAAACCGAATTATTCGAAGAGCTAGATCCTCAAGCTTTCGAGGAAGGCAAGTTACATCCTTTCATCATAATTGAGCCCAGTATTTAAAATTATTTAAATTCTATTTTAAACTATTATTGCATACTTATTTATATTCTTGTAATTTAAATTTCTGTTTTAAATTAGTAGTTAATTCCATTACCGTTGTACAACCAATGTTGAATTTGATGTTGTCATTCCCTTGTCACCTTAAGAGGAAAATCAGGTTGGTGCACTAGTATGACTAGAACATGTTAGAATCCTAATAGACAATAAATAAAGGAAACTCACAAATTTTTTAAAATCCATATATGCATGAAAATCACTTCATGAATCTGGATGCACATATTTAGGGGGGGGGCTTTCTCTATTTTGATTATCTCTGAACGCAACAAAAAAAATCATCTCTTTTCAGCTCTTTTTTGCAAATTGAAAAAGTACTTCGAGGAGATTTCAAAGGTAAGCTTCTTTATTTGGTTAACTTGAAATATGACCAAGCTTCTTTATTTGGTTAACTTGAAATATGACCTTATTTCATGTTATTTTAAGGTTTTCTTCAAATTTCTTGAAGTCAAAATCTCATATTAGTCATATGTATCTATTTCATACCTTTTGTGACCATATTAAAGCTAATTCTCCGCCAAGCTCATTGTTTTGCAAAGACTCCTTTTGGCTAATATTTATTTTGTATTTTTGGTGTTTATGCCTAGGGGGTATTTATGTGATCAATATTTCCACATTTCGATGTGTAATATATTCTCTCTTGTGATTTCATATTTTCATGCATGTCTCATTCATATGCTTAAGAATACATTATATACATAGCGCTTGAAGTTTTAAATTACTTAGTGACATGCATGGATTTAGTTGAATAACTTAAAATTCTTATCTTATGTTGATTTATATCAAAATATTGTTATTGATAAAGAATTTGTCATCAATCACCAAAAGGGGGGATCTTCCATTATGAATTAATGTAGTATTTTGGTGATTAATGGCAAATCTATATGTGAGACTAACACTTTTATTGATATACCTATTATGCAATCTTACTTGGATGAAAATATAAAAATCATAGAGGTATGCATTTGACATCATATTCTTATATCTTGTTGCATTCCTGATCCAAAATATAGGTTGAACTCCACCAAAAGTCTAACTTGATTATGTGCATATGTTCTTATTACACATTCTGTATGCATACATTTAGGGGAATTCAATCTATGTTTTGTGGTTTCATTAGTATTGATATATATGTTTTATCCACATATATTTGAGATCTCTACTTTGAAATATATCCTTTGAGTATATAAAACTTGTGTAGTTCATATATACTCATATATCTTTATATTCGCCATTTGCAAATTGAGGTGGTTGTCATCAGTTACCAAAGAGAGAAAGATTGAAGTATCTTGACCCACTACTATGAGTTACTGGTATGTTTTGGTAATTAATGATAATCGTCATGTTGACTAACAACTTCTATGAGTTGATGAAATAGGTTGAGTCCCATGATGATGGAGTAAAGAACTTGGAGTAAAGAAAACTGTCATGTGTTGATGGAAGTCAAGTGAAGGATGCATCATGGGTTGATGCATATCAAGACAATGACCCGGACTTGAAGTGAAGATGTGTGTCATCAAGATTTAAGTGGATGCTCAAGGCAAATGTATGACTAGCTAGGGTTAAGGATGTGTTCCTAGTCTTTTACCGGTCTTGGTGTTTGGTTGGAGACCGGATTGCTAGTATAGGTTGTCGTACTATTAAGAGGGGTCATGTCTAGAAGCTTCAAGAGGATGCTTGAGTCTCATCATGTGTTGATAGCTCAATCCTGCTTGCTCTAGCTCATCGTGGCATTATGCTATTATTTGCGAATGTGTTTTGCAAGTAGTTGAGCCTCATGCGTCTAATCCTTGTAGCATGTGACTATACTTTGCAAATATATTTTGCAAATGGTTAAAGTCCATGTACCTACTTCTTGTGGCATGATCTCAATTTGTAAATTGTTAGAGTTCATGCATTGCATTTGTTTTTCCTCTGGAAATCTGTTCCGCAATTTGGGTATGATCGCAAGTATTGCACATTGTTACCTCAGGTCGGTAATACCGAAGTTTACATGGCGGTACGAATTTTTCAAAGAGGAAGTTGTTGGTAGTTTTCGTGAAATCCTAAAATCAGTATGACCGCATTTGATGAGCGGTATTACCGCAAGTCGGTGATACCAAAATCTAGTTGGCGGTATATTTTTTTTTCAGAGAGAATGTTTTCAAGTATTTTGATCCTCTCTGAAAATCGGTACGGATGTATTTGAACTACGGTACTACCGCAGGTCGGTAGTTCCAAAATATAGATAGCGGTACGTAAATTTCAGAGAGTGTGTTTTTGGGAGTTTTGATCTCCCTTGGGAAACAGTATGACCGCATGATCTGAGCAGGAGTACCAATGTTTATACGGTGGTATGTTGGCGGTAGTACCGTAACATTACGAGTAGCGGCTAGTTCAGAGTATTAAATGCTACTGTTTCGACTGTTGAGCGGAAAATCGGTAGTATCGGGTTTCAATGGAGGTACTACCGCAAATCATGATTTTTTTTTCCAAAGAGTTCTTTCCAAAGGCTAGTTTTTGTGGTGGGGGCTACAAATACCCCCTTGGCCAGTTGTGAGACAACCTTTGGTGCTCCATTTCATTCTATTGAGCTATTGTAAGCTTCTCCTCTCAATTGTGCTTGTGTTGCACCTTGTGAGCAAGGAGGGAGGTCTCTAGTTGCATGTTTTGCATGTAGAGTTAATTTCGTATCCACTTGAGCTTGTGCATTCATTGCACGTAGTGAGAGTCAAGCAAGGGGCTTGACTTATTACTCTTCTAGTTTGCCAACTCCTAAACAGCGTTAGAGGTGTCGTGTCCGGTGATCTCTTCAAAGAAGATTGTGAAGAGGCCCAGCGTGTCGTGAAGGCTGGAGCTCACCTACCCGGAGTGAGAAAGTGCCACCACTAGTGGAACTGAGGTGTTTTGTTTAATTCGTGGAGCTGATCTAATTTGTTTGGGCTTACCTTAATGTGGATTAGGGGAAACCGGCAAGTCTTCGAACACCACGGTAAAATGTCCTTATGTCATTGTGGTTTTCTCTCTAGTGATTTACTTTGTGCAATTTGCATTCCTAGAATTAAATTATTTACATATCTTTGTATGTTTGCTATCATTGACAGAGACTTAAGTTGTTGGTACACTTAGTGAGACTAGTTGTTTTAAACCTTAATTGTGCAAAACCGTTAGACTTACTCTTCCACATTATAAACTCGGTTTTAGCCTAAAGAAATTTTATAACTGCCTATTCACCTCGCTCTAGTCGGCCTCCTCCACTATTACAGAAAAGCTCATCGCAGATGGTTCGTAACAGTCATCACAGACGGTTTTTGAAACGTCTGAACTTTTATGACTGTGATAACAGGCGGTTATCACAGACGATTGAAAAATCGTCTGTGATAAGTCTTATCACAGACGGTTCCAACCACGAACCGTCTGTGATTCTGATAAGTCTTTAGACCTAATTAATTTTTATCGTATTTTCAGCTAGCCTCGGGAATTGCTAGCCATGCCCTCTGAAAACTAGCAAGCAGAAACATATCACATATAATGGTTGACAACTCAAAGTGATCATTTAACTCAAAATCAATTACAAAAGAATGTTTCAAGTATATATTGTCGCTAGAGTTACAAATTGAATTACAACCAGTCAAAGTGAATTACAATATTGAATCAATTGTTTCGCGGTCGTTTATCGGTGTCGACGGCGTGAAACTCTCCGGTGGTGTTAACTATGTCTGCCTTGATGAAGACGCAGAGCTCCCCTCGAACGTGCGTGACCTGGTCCATCTCGAGTGCTTTAACTCTATGTTCAAGCCATGTCGCTAGTAGGAGTAAAGTAGTAAGCATATATATTTAAATTTATAATTAAAAAATAATTATTACAAGATTGACAAACCTAGGGATCATGCGTCCTAGAAGCATATGATGGCATACGTAGAATGCGCATAGGTGATCTCGTTTTTGCTGGCGGCACTACAAAAATAGAATTACATATATATGTACTGTCAGTTCGAGACGCAATGTTACGGAGTATGATATATGATTATTGTGTTGTAGCGTGTACCGAAATCGCATCCCGTGAGTCGTTGTGGCGCTGCCTTTGTATAAACCTCCTCAGAACATAACCGATGAACGCCCTACATGATTCAAAAAAGTTATCCTTGTCCATTTCAAACGAAGGAAGACTACAGTAGAGTTATGTGCAGAGGAAATGAACATACCCGTCAAGTATTCCTTTAAGAAGGGTGAAGTCGTGATTTTTGTTGAGTAGAGAATCAAGGTACAATACCATGTTCCTCTTTGGCACAAGAATCAGAAGAATCTAGTGGAACCTACTCATGTACGTCGCTATAGTCATAAACCTATGTTGAAACGTAATTTGTATAGCAAATATTGAAGCACTTACTTCTGGTTGTAGGGCACTATTATGTAGTCCTTCTCTCCCAGAGCAAGCAATCCCATTTTTATATAATTCTCGACGTAGGATGCGTCTTGGTTGATTGTTTGCTCAGATACCACGTGTGGGTCGAGGAAACCCACCAGTTCTTTGATTCGACGATCACATTTCATAATGTATCTGTACATAAGCAATGAGTTATGATATTTATCGGTATCATGTGAGTGTAGAAATTGATTGTAAATACTACAAAGGTCCAAAGATCGTAGAAGTGAGGCGCCGAGGGCGCTTAGGTTGTATAGGTCAAATAAGTCTTCGGCCCACGACGGCGGCTGTGCTCGTGGAGAAAATGCTCCCTCCCGTGATCCGTGATTCCAAGATGGCCCCCTCCTCTCGGGTCTTGCGCAAGTACCAATCACGCAAAGCTTGACAAGCTAGTCCTGAGCTCTTTATTTCTGCGCCGGAGACCAACAGACTTTCGAGGGAGTATTTCACGGGTTTGGGAGGTGCCTTAATGTTCTTCGATTTCTATTTCTCCTTAACGAGGCTGCTGAGGGACGTCTTCCCGTGAGACGCCTCAGGGACCGATATGGTGACACGCTTTTCTTGTCCTTTCGCCGTCTTCTCGACGGAAGCGGCGGCGCCTTCCAAGCTTTGGTTGAGGCGACTAATCGAGGGTCCTATTGAGAGGCAGGTCCGCCGATATCGTGTCACCAAGGGTCCAAAGGCGATGTCCTTCTTGGGCCACTGGATAAAAGTGTGTGTGGCATCCCCTAGTGTTCTTATTTCTTCGTTCGGGGGAATCTCCAGCGGCATGGCCATGAAATTATCATGTACCATGTCCACCTGCACTCTGGCGTAACCCTGCGCTAGTTGGGCACCGTGCTGCACTGCGCCTTCCTGGTATGGATACACCATACCCCGCCCAGCCCCAATAGTAATCGACCCAACCATCCTCACTTGGATCTTGCAGGGCGTCGGCCCCTACAAATCGGTACACAATTAGGTAAGGCGTCCTATAGGTCTATCTTCGGAGCATTCCAGAGATGTACATTACCTCGATGTCGTCGATCGGTAATTGCACGTCGTCATGTCAAGAATTATGTGTGGACACGACGCTACTCCGATGTCGAGCAGGACTTGATCCCAAATTAACAGGGGCGGCTTGCGCCTGCATGAGTTGATTTACTTGGTTCTGCAAGTTTGTTATTTGTTCTTGAAATTTTTCAATAATCACATGTTCCAACCGAGTGTCATGCTGGTCCTTGGATCTCTTCCTACTCCTATATGTGTCGGAGTTGTGTGGGAATCCATCCCTCCAAGGTACGTAAACCCCAACGCCTCGTGTGCGACTCGGGCGCTCCTTGTTTCTGTGGTCAGAGATGCGACATCCTTCTCCCTGTCTACTTCGAAGGAACCTTGGGAAGATGCGGAAGTCAATGCTTCCTGCAAGAGGACATCATGTTATTGTAGACACCTTGAAGTTATGGACTTATTAACAATTAAGTGGTTCAAAAATTTACCAGGCGTTGAGACACCGCTCGTCTCACGGGTTTGTGAAAGAGATGTCGCCTCAAGACGGATCGATGCCCTCGCTCTTAACTGTGCTCGAGCGCCTATCCGGGATCTCAAGAACGACGGGCAATGGTCTCGCCCTCCCCGCCCATTGCGTGGCTTTACCCGCGTACCCAGCGGTGCTAAGTCTGTGGGGGTGAGTGTTTTGTGCCTGAATAGCTCTGTGCGCCGCACTTTGCTCCTGAAATTCGGTTGTCGTCTTCATCTGCACGAATGCGACCCATGTATCTCGCGACAAAAATTGATACGTCGTGAAGGGCGTCCGACCCGTGTTCACGTACTGCGTGACAAGCAGGCTCTTGAAGGTCCTCCACGCGTGGGACATCGCGAGCAGCGCGTGCCATCGCACATGTGCCTGGTCTGCTTCAGAGAAAGTGAACGAGGCAGAAAGTTCACCACAACCGGTCTCTCTCAGACATCCGCCGAGACTTCCGTGTTGGGGTGGTGATGGGGACCGCCTGCAAGTACCCGCAGACGGTCCGTAATCTCGCACCGCTTTCTTGGGACTCGGCGGGATCCCGCCACCGACTCGTGATTGTCATGCGGCCCGAGGGCAATTTGGAGATTCCTCTGCCGTCTCGCCTGCGTACCACCTTGATCGGAGATCCAGACGCATTTGGCGACATCACTGACGACGGTGAAGACGGTGCATCTGCCATCTATATAAGTTACATACGCAATGATTACATAATCAAATAGAAGTTACCCGTTGAACCTAAATATATGATACGTAGTAAATAAAATATATGAAATTGCACAAAAAAAAATGCAAAGGAGAAGGAAATTTTGCAAACAAACAAACACACATACAGGACTCGAAAACATACAAAATTAGCATAATGCTCAAATTTAAATATTTGTTTATTTGCTCTCAGATATTGGGCTGCTCGAGATGAAATCTTGGCCTCCTAAATGTCAAAAGTTAATCTCTTATATAACAAGTTATTCTATCAGCCAACAGAGAATTGAATTTGCTTAATAGTGCAATTAATTTCAGAATCAAAACTATAGCATTTCAGTCAATAGAGAAGTAAATGACTAACAGAGCTAAAGTATGACAAATCAGAGCATGGTCAGAGCATGGAAAATTACTGGCTTCATATGCCAGACTTTGAAAATTTAGTAATTCAAAGCTGGACACGAGGAACTAGAAACTTGGCTAGTGTCTCCATAGCCAATCTCAAGTCGAGACGACTACGGCAAAAATCACACCGCCAACTCAACTTGACAATACTAAGATCACTTTAGAGTACTTTGATAGTATGGAGGAATGGAGACCACTCACATCACTAGAATTTATTTTCAGAAAAATGTCAGAAAACATCTTCAAGAATTAATCTAGTTCGACCCTAAAGTGGAAGTGTTTGGTAAAGTTAAATGGTGCAAGTTGGGGATAAGAACACACAATTCTTCCATGTGAATTCATCTATCAACCATGTATGAACAACATAGAGGTCCTTGTGGAGAATGGAATTGAGCATTACGACAATGCCTCCAAATTGAAAATTGCATGATTATTTTAGAGATCTCCTCAGATAGAAGGTCCTTGGTCTCCAACAATTAACCTTGCATATCTTTACCAACAAGATGAAAATCTGATGCTCTCTCTCGATTGCTTCACTTGGGAAGAGATAGCAAAGGCAATTTTACACTTCGAACAACAAAAGTCTTGGACCTGACGGATTCACCAATGAGTTTTACAAGAAATTCTTGAACATTATCAAGCCGATCTCGTGACACGCTTTTGCGGACTTGCATGCCAATAAACTAGACATGTCGTGATAAATAACTCTTATGTCACTTTGATACCAAAACCGAGATGCCGACGTAGATTAAGGATTTCAAACCCATTTCCCTACTACATGTAGCAAAGCAAGGAGAGAAGAATCGTAGGGTGGCGCCGGATCGGGGGAGGCGGCGTTGGGTGGCGCCGGATCGAGGGAGGCGGCATTGGGTGGCGCTGGAATGGGGGAGGCGGCGTTGGGTGGCGCCGGAACGGGGGAGGCGGTGTTGGGTGGCGCCGGATCGGCGGAGTCGGTGTTGGGCGATTCTGGGAAGAACTAGGGCAAGTGTTAAGAACTAGGGCAAGTGTCAGACCACTTATATAGACTAACATCACAGACGGTTGTGATTATTTATCACAGATCACAGACGGTTCTATTAAAGAACCGTCTGTGATAACACTAAACATCACAGACGGTTCTTTAATGGAGCCGTCTGTGATGTGAGTAATCAATTCAGGCCGTTGATATCCAAATCGGACAGTTCAAGTGAACGGGGCGATCGGCCGGTCCGATCGGCCACTCAATCTAAGCCGTTGATGTCCAAATCGGACCGTTCAAGTGAAAAGGGCGATCGGTCGGTCCGATCGGCCACTCAATCCAGGCCGTGATCTCCAAATCAGACGGCTCGGATCCAGGAGCGGGAAGGCCCAAGTGGTCCGAACGGGTACGAGATCTGGACCGGAGGATCTGCATCAGATGGCTCACACACAACGCGGTTAGGCGGTTGAGCTGAACCGCGAGACTAGGGTCGGAGTCTGACTCGGGTTCGAACCCGAGGAACTGTGATTCCAGATTTTGAATTGAAAGGTTGAGATGATTTGAGAATTTCCAGAGGTAGCTCCACAGCTCCAAAAATTCTAAAAATTTTACTGAGTGATCCTGACTTCAAGATGAACCGCGTATGAATTTATCGGAATTTCTCATGAAGTGCATTGCCCGCTATAAATTTCACAAGCGGCTGGACAAGTGGTTTGACCAGGGAGACAACAGGTTTGACCAGCCCTTAAGAAATAGCAAATAATTTCTAAAAATTATGAAATTTCTCAGGGAGGTTACCCAGATGATCAAGAATTTAGAAAAAAAATATTTCCCGAGGATGATCACAAGGTTTTACTAGAAGACCTTGAATTGCAACACTTCGAATCAATAACCTTAATTGAATTTGAAGTCCACATTTCAAGGAGATAAATTCTAAAGAATTCAAATGACAACAAGGATGCATCCAAAAGTTTTAATTTATCCTCATTTTCATACATTTGAAACACAACTAATTGCCGTTCTGACCGCCGCTAAATCGGTCGATCACTAAGGGTGGCTTTATCCGATCGCTCGACAGATAGCGATCGACCGATTTAGCACCTATTTGACCGCACAGCCACTAAGAAATGCACTTTTAACTTTGCTCAAATGATAAAACACATTTGCCCATTTGTGTACATTTCCAACAAGGTTTCAAAGATTATATTCTCAACAAGTTGATAACTCTAACAAGTCCGCATTAACATCAACATTAGAGATGACAAGTCCATAACACATGTTAACATCAAATTACAATGGAATACATGCTTAATTGAAATATAGACCTTCATGATGATCGACGCGCATATAGCTAGCTTCCTCACTAGGTTCTTCCTCCAGTCTGATGCCGTCTCCGAAAGGAGGCAACATGTTAAATTGATTGTACTCTTCCTCATCCACGACATTCTCAACTCCGACAATCCTTCTTTTCCTATGAAGAACTACATGGTGGTTCTTATTTGCTGGGTCCGTTACATAAAAAACTTGAACAACTTAATTAGCGAGTACGAATAGTTCGTCCTTGTATCCGACACGTTTGAGGTCCATAGTAGTGATGCTGTACTTTTCGACCTTCACGCCCGGCGGAAGTTTAACCCAATGACATCGAAACAAGGGGATCTTGAAAAGTACATAGTCGAGCTCCCTAATCTCCTCTACGAACCCATAATACGAGTTCAACCCGCGTGCCCCCGCGGTATTGAACCCCTCGTGAAATGCATCTATGCGGACACCGTTGTTCTGGATTGTGCTCTTCCTATCCTGAGCTGCCGTATAAAACGTGTACCCATTTATATGGTATCCTTGCCATATCACAATTGTAAATTTTGGTCCTTTGGCCAACCATAGCAGCGTTTCATCACTTGATGACCTCCAAGTGAATCCCATCTTTAACCATTAGTAGAACCGACGGTTGTGCTCTCTCGTTATCCAAACCTCCGACCGGTCTGGATTACATTGCATACCATGTCTTTGTGCTCGCCGATGTACAGGACACTTGGATCATGTGTTGCAAGACCGTGAAATAGACTCGCAGTATGTATCTAGATCGGAGTGATTGCTTTCTCCCGATGGTCCCGATACCCTTCACCTCCCTCGTGACGAGATAGAGGCACACCCATCGGTTCCACCGAGCCATGTAGTCGACGCAGAACTCAATGACCTCTTCGTTGCATAACCTTCGATGATATCGCCTCCCAGTCGAGATCGATTCCGTACGTAGGACTTCAGAATTCCCATGTAACTCTCGAAAGGGTACATATGACGTAGGAATACATGGCCGCATATCTTTATCTCTTTCACAAGGTGAACAATGAGATGGACCATGATGTCAAAAAATGACAGAGGGAAATACATCTCAAGATGACATAGAGTCGTCACCACGTCGGCCTGCAGAGCGTCGAGTCCTTCGGGATCGATGACCTTCTGAGCCATCGGGTTCTTATGTTCATATCAACCAAGTCACGCCGTGCGTTAACACCGTCTTTTGTTTTGCTACTAATGTTCAGTAAGAGACCAATCAAGCTATCACATACATTCTTCTCCACGTGCATGACGTCGATGCGGTGGTGAAATTCTTAGTGCTCCCAATAAGACAAGTCCCAAAAAATTGACCACTTCTTCCATATATCCTGCTCGGCGGCTCTTCTAAAAGCAAACACGCCATTAATATACTCTTCACTCACACGGTTCTCAATGTACATCCAGTTTCGGTCTATCTACACGTATACGCACGTAACAAATTAATTAGTGTTAAATTATATTAATAAACCGCAAGTACCCTTCATAATGACCAAACACATTAGTGATTAGTCTGGAGCAAATATAAAGGGTTACAGATCGTTACACATTAGTGATTATTCTAGAGTAAAAATAAAGGGTTACAGATCGTTACCCTTCTCTCCAAGGTGGCGCAATGTGGGAGGAGGCAGCAGAGGTGCCGCAATGGGGGAGGAGGCAGGGGTAATAGCTCAAAACGGAATGGGCACAATGTGCATGGAAGGAGGCAAAGCAGAAGCATGGTGGCGCAACGGGGGAGGAGGCAGCAGCAGCAGCAGGGTGGCGGCGCCTCAAATGGAATGGAAAGGGGGCCTGTCGGGAGCATCTATTTATAGTGCTTGTATATCACAGACGGTTCTTGTAAAGAACCGTCTATGATAGGCATGTATCATAGACGGTTCTTTATACGAACCGTCTGTGATACTTCACCGACGGTTCGTATAAAGAACCGTCTGTGATGAGTACCATTATCACGCATTTTCTTTATATGAATCGTCAGGAAGTATCATGCACGTTTGTATAAAGAACCGCTCAGGATATTTATTTATCGCTGCACGGTTAACGAAGAACCGTCTGTGATAATTTTATCACAGTGATGGGGTGTCTAGTATAGCATATTTTGTAGTAGTGCTCGATCTTACAATCTCTTATGGGTAAAACTGTACGACCTCTGCAGAGTGTAAAAAACTATTCGAATAGCCATGTCTACGGTCATGGACATGCTGAGCAAAGCCACTCAAAGTTAGACTTTGGTTTTATTTTAGAAATAAATTTGGCAAATATTTTTGGATAGTTTATCCACTTGGAAAATTTGAGCAGTAAGCCTGGTATAAGGGGGTAATCCTTCACCATTTATGTATGGAGGTTTATCCTGCACTTGAGAATAAATAAATCAAAATAAAAATTTGACTTTTAGTACAAGGTAAAATGCCTTGGAACTTAGTAAGTGTATTTCGACTGAAAATGCAGCTTTGTGCAAAACAGTTGTAACAGCCCAAAATTTCAATTTCAGTTGAAAATAAAACATCAATAATTTTTGTGGATTTTCTGGAAATTTTAAAAGCTTTTCCCTAAAGTATATTAAGGTTAAAAGAATTTATGTGCAAAATCTATTACCAACTAAAAGTTGGAATTATTTTATTTAAGTCCAGAATGCCTCATAGAATTTCTGTGAATTTTCTCAAAACTTTTGGACTTCATTTACTATTTTTTAAAGCCTATTTGAATTTCTGGAATTAAATTAATTGAAAAAGGTTTAAAAATCTTTTGCAACAAGATCGGGTCGCAACCCAAAGATCGCTCCCGCGACCGCCCACCTCTCTCGCAGACCGCCCTTGCCACGCGCCACACATCCGCAAGCGCTCCATCGCAGCCGTCGCCGCCACTATTGCCTTGCGCCTTGGAGACAAGATCCAACGGTGATTTCCACACCCCGCCTCTCTCCTCTCTCCTGTCTCGCCGACAAGTGGGCCCGCCACACGCGTCGCCTCCCTCCTCCCTTTCTTCCTCGACGCCGCGCCTCGCCGCCATTGCCGCCGCCTGAGCTCGCCACTCCCGCGATTCCTCCTCTCTTCACTCGCCATCACGCGCATTAACTCCCCTCACTCCGCCGCATTCACCCCGCCGCTTTTTCCTCCTTTACTCGCCTCTAACGCCGCCGCGCTGCCACCGCCATTAACTCCTCTCGCAAAGCTCGCCTCCGCCCGCCGCCCTATAAAAGGGAGCACCGGTGCGCTCTCCTCCTCAAGCTTTCGCCTCCTCCTCCTCGCCGCCTCGCTCCCGATCGCCCAGATTTGGCTTTTTCTCTCGCCGGCCGAGCCAGGCTCACGCCTCTAGCGCCGCCACCGGTGAACCTCCGCCGCCGCCTCGCACCACCGGCCGCCAAGCACGCAGCACTGCGCGCACTCTCCACCCTCTAACGCCACAGAGCTCCATCACCGCCGCAAACCCGAGAGCCGCCGCCAAAATCATCGCCACGACGAGCCGCAATTTCACGCCGCCAGAAGCCCCGATCCCCGCACTTCTCTCGCTTGCATCCTCGCCGGCTCACCGCGCCGCCGTCACGAACACCCGCCGCCGAGCCGCCGCTAATGCCGCGGCCGATGTGGCACCGCCACATGGCCGCCACCGCGATGCCACGATTGCGCCATCTCAGCATTTTTGCCCACGTGGTGTACCCGCGTGTCGCGCACAGGTGGCAAAGCCACTGTTTCATGCACCTGGTTCATGGTGGATCATTAGTGATTCCGTGGACTCAGTCCACGAGCCCGCCCACCTGCCGCCCTCGGTGCACAAGAATGTCGACGCCACCGGCGCAATAAAGATAATTTCCTTTAGAAATTTAATTCAGGAAAATCGGAAATTCTGATTTTAGGATTTAAATTAGGTTTTAAACTTCCAGGAGCTCGTATTTCTTCATACAAACTCCGATTTAGGTGATTCAAATTTCTAAATTTGAATAAAATCAAGATCTAGCTAACTAAACCAAAATTATTTAATTTGGAATTAATTTGAATTTTCATTTGAATTTATTTGTGTTTATTTGAATTTGCTTGAATTTGGAATATTTTCAGTATAGATTTTGACGACTTCTAGAGCTTGACCCTATTGAAGAAGTAGAATACTGTGAATTTGAACAAGGCAAGTTACACCATTGACCATTTTGCCCCAATATTTAAAATTATTTAATTCCTATTTTAAATTATTATTGCATGCATAATTGTATTTAATTATTTTAAATTCTGCTTTAAATATTTAATTATTCCAATTCCTTTGTATAGCCAAATTTGATTGTTGTATTATCAATTCCTTGTAACCTTAGTCAAATGAATTTAAAATAAATATCTGCATAGCAATGCTTAGACTATGAAATATTTGACTTTGGGAGAATTTAGCCAAAATTTCATAAATTGATAAAAGCCTATGACATTGCTTTGTCATGGTGGACTTTGCAAATATCTTTGAAAATTATAAAATAAAAGAAAATGGTTTGTACTTGGGCAAACATGGACCGCTGGTGGGTGCAGTTTATGCACGGCCTGTGTCTGTTAGGATCGAGACCTGTGGTTTTTATTGAAAGTTGCCCAAGTAGATTAAGGACCGGCCTTTGAGCCGCATCTTGCAAAAGCTCCACCAGACTACCACATGTTCTCAGATGGGCGTAACTGTGCTTAATAATTTATATTACCTCATTATTGTTTATGCCATTTTTGTTGTGTGGGTGTTTCGGTTAGACTTTATTCCCACTTGGCGCAAGAGGGGTTTCCGCAGTGGTTAGCCTAATGGAAGTGAAACCTTAGCGGGCATATTGGTATTGAGGTAATGCATTGAAACGCCTTGTGATAATTGCCTAGTCACACGCCTAAGGAAGCGTGTATTGGCCGACATAACTGCAAATTATCTCGTGTGGGTAAAGTTGTACCACCTCTGCAGAGTGTAAATCTATTCAATAGCCGTGTCCACTGCTATGGACATGCCGAGCAAAGCCACTCTAAGTTAGATTTGTTTTTGGTTTTAAAATAACTTTGGACATGATTTGAGGATGGATAATCCTTGTGGTAAATTTGGGCTGTAGCCTTGTGATAGGAGGGTATCCTTCACCATGTTTCATATGGAGGTTATCCACTATAAAATGATAAATGTTAAATCTGATTTTTGCTATGAAATGAAAATGTGTCTTGAAACTTAGTATAACTATTTAAACCAAAAATGCTGATTTATGCAAATAAACCCTACAACCTTCCTTTGAATAACTTATGCATGCATTCTAAATTCAGATTGGTGTAATTTATGAGCACATTGTAGTGCTCACTCTTGTGAATATTATTATTCAGAGAAGACTTCTATCCGTAGGTGAGGAACAGACGATTAGGCAATGACCTCCGGGCGATTGCTCGTGGCGTATCGTGTGGCTTACCATTATATTTTGCTTCCGCTTAAATGTTTTATTTGGCCTCTACCAGCTTGTAATAAACTCTATGCTTATTAAATATACACACTGGATATGTTTGTGATAACATTTTGTGACTGTGTACACCGGAAATCTCGGACTAGTGTATGAACACGAGAATTCGGGATCCTTCGCTCCGGGTTCGACAAAAGTGGTATCGAGCCATATCGATCGTAGGTCGAACCTAGAAGGAAATCAAACCCTTAAGGATTTATTTTGAAAATTAAAAATAACTTGGTCTTCTCGAGTCATTCCTCAACTTTTCTCTTGAAAATTATTTACTAACTCATCTCCTTTTCAAAATTGTAGATGGTCAAGTTCAATGCCATTTCCCATGGAGTCTTTGTTGGTCATTGGGCCGCCATTCTCTAGAAGATGATGCAGCACTTGGATTTTGAAGAAAGACCGACGTATCAAGGATACAAGTATAAGGTGGGAAATCAGAACGGTGGAGAGTAGAGGTGATCCTCTACTCCAATCTATCGCCAACACGACTTCCACGCCTTCGATGCCCCAATACGACGAGACACCTTCGCCAAGGCATCCAGATGCGACCAGGAAGCAACCCGCAGACTTCGCTACATCTACGATCACCGCCTCAACGGCACTGGGTTCCACTATTACCCAATGCACATCCCAACCCGGCATGACAGTGCTTTTCGCTCAACTAGAGATGAAGACTGTCCCGATCTCACTCATCAGGTGGATCTAGCCAGAGCCATGGATTATGCCTACGGGAATACACTAGATGAGCTGTCTCTCCTGCAAGTGAAATTACAAGATGCAGAAGAAAAGTTGAAGATCGCAGAAAAGAACTGCCTCCTACAAGGAAGGCGAGGCTAGTTCTAGTGAGCCGATTATACCCCAATAACACCATAGATTTGACCTTAAATTTTTCCTTTAGTTGCGAATTATGAGCTACCAAACCTTTGTAGTAGCCATAATGAATTAATAAAATAAAAATAAATTATTTTGCCGAAATGTTCTTGTCTTGTGTTTGTTGAATTTGGGCTATTTTAGATCTATACTCTTATAATTCCTGTCTCTCTTGTCTAATCTGTGAAGAGTTCATCAGATGGTGACCACCCGCACCGGAAGTGTCAGTGCTAGAGGGCAAGGAAATGAGAATGCTGATTATCAAGAAAACCCAGTTCAACACCACCACCTCCTCCAATCAAGCTCCCGATCGGCGCTAAATGATGGCCAATCGACTCATCCGATTGAGTTGCTAGCCCATCCCTTCACAAGAATCGTAATACTGCCGCCGTGACTTATCATGCTCCTTCACCTCCCGCAAGAGTGACTTTGTCAGAGTTCATGAGGATGCGTCCGCCAACGTTTTCTAGTAGCACTGAACCCATGGACGCAGATGATTGGCTCGGGGCCATTGGAAAGAAGTCGGATATTGCTCAATGCACGATCGTGAGAGAGTTTTGTTTGCCTCTCATCGCTTGATTGGTCCCGCATCGTAATGGTGGGATAACTTCAAAGATGTCCCATGCTAATGCCCAAGAAATCACTTGGGATGAGTTCATGCAAGCCTTCCGCCGATCTCACATTCCATCCGCATGATTACTTTGAAAAGAAGGAGTTTCGCCGCTTCGCCAAGGAAACCGCTCATCGGCGAGTATCGCATAAGTTTAACCAACTTGCTCGATATGCCCTCGAGGATGTAGCCGAGATGAAGACAGCAAGAGCGATTTCGAAGGGTTGAACGACGAACTCTCTGCTCGCTTGATTTCTCGTGATTTTACCGACTTTCGTAGCTTGGTAATAAGGCCATACGCCAGGAAGGCAAACATCAAGAAATGGAGAATCGCAAGCGGAGGATGGCGGCTCGAAGTTTAACTCAGAGGACCGCCAAGCCTCGCTTTCTCGGCCTCACCACCTCGGCGTGGAGATTCGATCCGCTACACCGAGAGTTCCAGCCCGCCTGCGCCCAAATACTCCCTGATTCCGTAGTAGTTCATCCGAGGACAGATTCAGCAGGCTGGCTATTTCCACAAGAGAATCACTTGCTTTCACCGCAACGAAGTTGGGTCACTATGCCAATAAGTGTCCCAAGAAGCGCAGACCGCCACCCCGTCAAGCCAACTCCGGAGTTTCGGTCCTCCCGGTCCTCAAGACCACCGGTCGGCACCATGAAGGGACGTGTGAATCATGTCACCGCGGAGGAAGCCTATGATGCACCGGATGTTGTTCTTGGTACGTTCCTTGTCAACTCAAGATCAAAGATCGCTTTATTTGATTCCGAGCTTCGCATTCTTTGTGTCAAATAAGTTTGTGGAAAAGTATGGGTTATCTACCTCCCCTTAGATAAGCCCATGTTAATCCATTCTCCTGCTCGTAAATGAGGGCTAGTTTCTTTTGCCCAAATCTTACCTTTGAAATCTCTGGAGTAACTTTCTCGGCAAACTTAATAGTCTTATGCTCGCAAGGATTGGACGTAATTCTTGGAATGGGTGGCTTGCCAAAAATCAAGGTAGGATAGATTGTGCTAGTAGATCTATCAACCTCACCAATGAACAAGGGATTTCAAGAGAGTTCGACCCAAGACTTCTACTAAAGAAGTCCTATCTTGACCGATTTAAAGGAAGTAAATCGAAGATATACCGTGGTACAAGAATATCCAGATGTTTTTCCGAGGACTTACTGTATGCCACCGACCGGGACATAATGTTCTTAATTGACTTAGTCCTGTGGATCGCTCCAATTTCAAGCGACCCTACTGAATGCGCAAGCAAACGATCTAGCAGAGTTGAAGAAGCAAATCAAGAACTACAGAGTAAAGGTTACATTCAACCGAAGTTCATCGCCTTGGGAGCTCCAAGACTATTTGTCAAAAGAAAGACAATAGTATGAGAATGTGTGGACTATAGATCACTCAACGAGGTAACAATCAAAAACAAGTACCGTTACCTAGGATAGATGATCTGCTTGATCAACTTAAAGGAGCCGTTGTTTTCTCCAAGATTGATTTGAGGTCGCTACCAACAGCAGATTAAAAATCGCACCGGAAGATATTCAAAACAGCCTTCACCACAAGATATGGATCAGATGAGTTCACAAAGTGATGTCATTTGGACTAACAAATGCCCCCGCTTATTTCATGAATATGATGAACAAAGTGTTCATGGAATTCCTAGATAAGTTTGTGGTGGTATTCATAGATGATATTCTCATCTACTCAAGAGATGTGGAAGAGCATGAAAACATCTAGAATTATTTTGGACAAACTCCGAGAACACCAAACTTTATGCCAAACTTAGCAAAAGTGAATTTTGGCTCACCAAGTGGCTTTTCTTGGACACATTGTGTCGCAGGAGGAGTTGCGAGAGACCCTCAAAGGTTGAAGTCAGAATGGATTGGAAGCAACCCAAGTCATCACGTAGTGAGAAGTTTTCTCGGATTAGCTGGGTACTACCGCAGATTCATTGAAAATTTCTCCAAGATCGCCAAACCCATGACTCAACTTCTGAAGAAGGAAAAGAAATTTGAATGGACAAGTGCTTGTGAACATAGTTTTCAAGAGCTGAAGAAAAGACTAGTCTCTGCACCAGTGCTAGTTTTACCAGATATACGTAAGGATTTTGAAGTTTTCAGGACGGCGCCGCCAGTGGGCTAGGATGTGTACTGATGCAGGAAGGAAAGGTCGTGGCTTATGCATCTCGTCAGTTAAGGCCACATGAAGGAAATTATCCAACTCATGATCTAGAATTAGCGGCAATTGTGCATGCTTTGAAAATCTGGCGGCATTATCTCATTGGTAACCGCTGTGAGATTTTCACAGATCATAAGAGTCTGAAATATATCTTTACCCAGTCAGATCTTAATCTCAGGCAAAGAAGATGGTTAGAGCTGATAAAAGATTATGACCTTGGAATTCATTATCACCCGGGTAAGGCCAACGTGGTAGCAGATGCTCTGAGTAGGAAGGCATCTCGCAACACGGTGTTAGTTCAAGAAAATCAACCGAGTTGTATGAAGAACTAAAGCATCCGAACTGAAATTATCACCAAGGTTGTATCAACACAGTGGAAGTCCAACCAACCATACAAAGTCAGATCAGAGAAAAACAGCTAGAAGACGAAGACATCAAAGAAATCATGAAGAACATGAGAAGAGGCAAAGCCCGTGATTTTTCAAGATTTAGCAGGCGCAGTATGGTTTGGCAACCGCATCGTGTACCTAAACATCATGAAACCGCATAACCGATTCGAAAGAAGCTCATGAATCACCTTACTCTATCCATCCCGGAGTACCAAGATGTACCAGATCCAAGGAAAAGTATTGGTGGGTTAGTATGAAGCGAGAGATCGCTGAGTTTGTTGCACGCGTTGTGATGTATGTCGGCGTGTTAAGGCAGAGCATCGAGACCCACCGGATTGTTACAACCATTACCAATTCCGAGTGGAAATGGGAGGAGATTGGTATGGATTTTATCACCGGACTTCCTAGGACCCAATCAGTTGTGATTCCATTTGGGTGATAATTGACCGATTAACAAAAGTGGCTCATTTTATTCCACCAAGACCACTTACGAAGCAATAAGTTAGCGAATTGTACATGGCCATGATCGTCTGTCTACATGGTATACCCAAGAAAATTGTGTCTGACAGAGGTTCGCAGTTCACTTCAAAATTTTGGCAGAGTCTACATGAAGCTTTGGGAACCATACTCAACTTCAGCACAGCATATCATCCCTAAACAGATGGCCAGACCGAACGTGTAAATCAGGTCCTAGAAGACATGCTTCGAGCTTGTGCTATAGATTATGGAAGAAGCTGGGATAAGAATTTGCCCTATGCAGAATTTTCCTACAACAACAGCTTTCAAGCTAGCCTACAGATGTCGCCATTTGAAGCATTTGAAGCATTCAGGTTAAACCCAGTCAAGATAAGTGGATGCAATGGTGGGTTGTTCGGTTGCCAATTTCTATTGAGCCAGGTTGTGATGAGATGTTGTTTAGTTGGCTGTATCAGGAGAGTGCATGCATGCCTGGATGCAATGTTGGGTTGTTTGGCTGCCTGCACGTGGCAGAGTGTGTTCACATCTTCTAGTGGATGATGAGAATACCCCTTGGTACGATGTACGAGTTGGATGGATTGAGAGCTAATACGCAAGATTCACGACGGATGATGCTGATTAAGGATAGCGAGGTTTGCCTTAAAAATGATATGCTTCTAAATGACCTTGTATTACTTTCCTTAAGACAATTCAGTCGGAAAACAAATACTCAATTTGTGACCGATATTTAGAATCTTTGGTGTAATTTGCTTTAGAAACAATCTACTAGATTCAATTGGTGGTAGATTTTTAATGGTTCAAATCACCTTCGGTGTTCAGCACATTTGACACTGCATTTAGGGTCATTTTGTTGAGGGCTGTAAATTTTAGATAGTAGCCGATATAGACGAGAATGTGCAAAGGCTAAAATATCAGCTACATGGTTTTGTTGGAAAATGTAAAATAATAACTTCAGTTCAGTTCATACTTTTCAAGTTGGATCATTTCCACACCAATGTGTATCAAAGTAACAGAACAATCATGACATACCATTTTTGTTGTGAAGTTTTCAGAAAAAATGTGCAATGCAGACAAGAAATTGAAAACACGCTTCTGTTGAACACTTTCAACCCTTATTTACTGTTGCTCATCATTTTTGCAAGTGAAATGCTAGGAAATAAGAAAATACGCGTAAAATATCTGTAACACCCTGACCCAAAATCGGCTCAATGCCCAGCCCACCGTGGGGCGGACCCGCCCACACATAGCACCTCACTTACACTTTCGTCCTCGCTTCGTGTAAAAGGGTTAACCCGGAGGTGCTACGTTTGGATCCAACAGGCATTATATACCACTACAACTCACTTGAGACAAGCAATGTGGGACTAATCCCACCACACAACTCCTCATGGGCCACATGGGCCACGCTCTGGCAGTAGGGTATTACATTCACCCCCTTAAGTGGCGCCCTCGCCAAAGATACCGCATACACGGCAAATGCCGAACCACCTCGGTACGTCCGTGCGTCGGTCGTACTTGACATATGCCATGCCATGTGTCCCTCCGGGCCCACATCGCCATCGCCATATGCTCGCCCACCATCGCCTGCGCGTCTGTGAAGGTTGATGCTCGATACCATCTGTAACACCACGACCCAAAATCGGCTCAATGCCCAAATTGGTAAATGGACCACACATAGCACCTCACTTACACTTTCGTCCTCGCCGTGTAAAGGGTTAACCCGGAGGTGCTACGTTTGGATCCAACAGGCATTATATACCACTACAACTCACTTGAGACAAGCAATGTGGGACTAATCCCACCACACAACTCCTCATGGGCCACATGGGCCACGCTACGAGCAGGCCGGGGTATTACAATATCAATTCAATTCATACTTATGAATAGTTGTTACACCAAGGTATTGTCGAACCCTGGAGTAGAAGGATCTCGAATTCTCTTTGTTTACCACACTAGTCTAGGAACAACTAGTATACACAGTTCAACAAAAATTATAACAACTCCATATCACGCAATTTATTCATATTATCAGAGTTTTATTACACAAGGGCACGAAACCAAAATAAAAGTATAGCGGAAACATAAAGTAGTAGTAAGCCACACGATACGCCGCAGACAATCATCTGGGGGTGCAACCTAGTTGTCCAAGTCCTTACTAAAGTAGTACTCCTCCTCTAATCAACATTTTATTATGCAAGGTGAGTACAAAACGTACTCTGCAAGTTGCACCCACATAACATATTATAATGAATGAGGGTATAACAAAGGATGGCTTACATAGCTAAGTTTGCATAAAGTGATATTTTATTTTAAATATATTGACAAAGTTTCAAGGTAGATATACTATATCTAGAAATTGATTTTAAGCTTTTAATCATCATTTTGAGTGTAGGTTTGGTGAAGGAATAACCCCCTTGACACCGGCTATATGCCCAATTTCCTAATTCGGATAAACTATCCAAAAGCATTTGTGTTAAATCATTTTTAAATCAAAACCAAAGTTTAATCTATGAAAGGCTTTGTTCAACATGTCCATGACCGTGGACACGGCTATTCGAATAGTTTTATACTCTGCAGAGGTTGTACGACTTTACCGACAAGAGATAGTCTACTTAAAATGTCGGCCAAGACATGCTTCCGTAGGTGTGCGACTAAGCGACTATCACAAGACCTTTACCCTACACTATCCCAACATAGTTATGTCCGCTAAGGTTTTGTTACCGCAAGGTTTCACGCCACGCGATAGACCCCTCGTGCGCCATGTGGGTACTAAAAGTAGGTCTTCACGACACCCACATCACAAAATAGCACAACCACAGTGAAACCTTGCAAGTTAGTTAGTCAGGTTTGTCTCATACCAAACTTGTGGTAGTACGGTTAGGGCTTAACAATCCGCAAATAGTGATGGAGATATGTTATTTCTTCGAAACTTTGAATTTTATCTTCTATTTTCTAAGATATTCATTTTGCTCCTCTAGCATATCCATCAAATCATCATATGAGGACTTATCATCATTATTTACTTCATCTTTACCTTTTGCCATGAAGCATGAAGTTACGTCAAATAGTGATGGAATTTCACTTGCTTTTGAGTTGTTTAATAGATCGTCCTTTATGGCAAGCCTGATAAAGTGTCTTCTTTTGCCATCATCCTTCTTCCTTGATGATGATTTGTCCTTTTCTTCATCTTCCCCCCTAAAACACTTTAAGGCAATGTGTCCCTTTCTTAACAGTTGTAACACCTTAGAGTCTTGTAGTCCTTTGTCTCAAACGATAGGCTTGAATTTTTAGGTAAGTTACGTCTCCTCATGAGATCTTCCATTTTATTTACAAGAGTGATCATTTCTTTTTTGATATCATCGTCTTCCTCATTTTGATCCCCATCTTCACTTGAATTATATTTAGCCTTAAAAGTACGAATTGTTTTACTTGAAGTTGAGGTCTTCTTCTTGAGCTCATCTTTGTCTTTCTTTTATATCTTATTTGTGAGGACATTTTCCAAAAGAGCGGTAGGAGTCATCCTTGGTAATTCAGATGAATTGAGGGGAAATGTCACTAATGTCTAATATTTGTTTGGTAGAGCCCAAAACATCTTGTGCATAATATCAAGATTGGTTAAATAACAAGATAAGCATTTGAGCTCGTTCACTATGTAGTTCAATCAAGAATACATCTCATTTATGCTCTCATAAGGTAACATGGTAAATGACTCATATTTGAGTTTCAACCCATGCAATTTAGCTTCCTTGACCGTGGAGGTTCCCTTATGAATTTCCATGAGAGTTGTCCAAATATCATGAATATTTTCAAGATTGCTCACTATTGAATTCTTCCACACTTAAAGTGCTATATAGGGCATTTAAATCTTGAGCATCAAGTTGCAAGTTTACCTCTTCTCTTTGGGTGAGGTTTTGCGGATCAATAGGAGTAGCAAAACCCGCATTAACAATTCTCCATAGGCTTAAGCCCATGGCCTTAATATAGATAGTCATTCTAACTTTTCAATAAGTATAATTTGAACTATCAAAGTGTGGTGCCCAACCGGGGTGCATACCCTCCATAGTCACCATCCTTTACTCTCTAGACGGTTAAGTCTAATAAATAAGAGACCAAGCTCTGATACACACTGTAAGATCGAGGAGGCCGATTAGAGGGGGTGAATATATGGTTTTAAAATTTCTTTAGGCCAAAAAAGAGTTTTATGCAAAATTATAAATCAATTCGATTTTGCTCATTTAAAACCTAAATCAACTAGTCAATGCTAAGTGCACCAACAAGTTAAGACTAAGATAAAGAATGCAATCATAAGGAGACAAGCAAACAATTTAATTATAAAAATATAAATTGCAAGAAGGTAAAGCTCAAGAAAGCAAACCACGAAAACACTTGAACAAGACAACACCTCGAATTCACTCGGGGTTGCTCTTCCTCCTCTTCGGAGATGGCGAGCACCAAACCACTGACAACCGTCTGGGTCTTCTCACAACCTTCTTTGAGAAGATCACCGGTACAACTCCTCTATGCCGTCTAGGTATCGACAAACACCAAGAGTAACAAGTCGAAGATGCTCACTTGAACCAATGAAGTGTCTAAGCTCGATGGATAGTAAATCCAACACCTAATGCAACATATGCACTAGGATTTCACTATCTAAACTCACTAAGTGCAACACATGCATAATGGTGAGGACAATGCTTGTTCTTTGATCTAAGAGAATGAAAATGGCACCAACAACTTACTTCTAATTGGCCACAAGGGGTATTTACACACCCACATACAAAAACTAGCCGTTAGAAGAGAATCTGTGCAAAAAAAAACAGGAAGGCCGGTCAGACCGCATGCACATGGCTGGACCGAATGGACTATTTTGTAACGGTAACTTCTGCAGTAATCATAGCTACAGAGTATGTCTGTTATGCCAGGTCTGGTCAGTTCGCCCACTCAAGGTTCGGTCAGACTGGGCTCAAGGATTTCCACAATAGAGGAAAACACGCTACTAGAAAAAGCTGACCACACCGGTCAGTCTGGAGTTCCGGTCTGACCGATGAAAACACGAAGGTTAGTCTGGCGAGGCAAATTTAGTAGCAATTCACAAAATGACCTTCTCTGGAAAAAGCTAAAGGCGCCAATGACCGGAGGTCCAGTCCACCGATCTTTCAACTGTGGTCAGTCCAAATGACCACAAGAGAGAAAAGAAGTTCTCTGGAAAAAGCTGACCTCTTCAAAGGTCTGGTGTTCCGATCATTCTGGCATAACCACTGCGGTCAATCCGGTCAACAAACAAAAAATAGATTTTGCAAATCGCTTCAACTCAATCTTGCAAAACACATTTGTCAATTGGTACGCGATGCAAACAAATGATGAAAGCAAGATTCTCAACAAGTTGCAAAACACATTTGCTGACTTTCATAATCATGCCACAAGGACTAGGTGCATGGACTTAAAATATTTATAAAATACATTTGTAAATTATAGTCTCATGCTACAATGAGTTAATGCATGAGTTTCAACTATTTGCAAAATACATTCACAAAAAATAGCATCATGCCACAAGAGCTAGAGCTAGCGTGATTGAGCTACCAACCCATAATGAGACTCAAGCTACTACACAATACCCCTCTTAATAGCACGACAACCTATACTAGTAAACCGGTCTCCACACCTGTAATATCCCGAAAGTGAATCGGTTTTTCGGAAGAAGTCTCGGGAGAGTGAGTGAAACAAAAATCCAAAATTGTGCTTTCATCGGGGGGTTTTCAGCATAATTTCGACAACCTAGGCCCTGGGCCGCGGCCCAGGAGGGGCCCAAAGGGGGGCCAGCCATAAGGGGGCCTCCCTCCCCTAAACCCTAGCATCACCACCTCTATCCCCCCCACTCCCCCACCCAGCTGTCAGCCCCTTTCCCTCTTGTGCGTCATCCCCTTCTCCACAGCAATCGCCCCCTCCTCTCCCCTTCCTCCACTGGCGCAGCCCCTCTCCAAGGTCGTCTTTCCTACTGGTTCTGCATTTTTCCCGGCGAGATAACCTCCCAATGGCGCATCCTCGTCGCTGCGATCCAGAGCGCCAATCAGGTTAGATTTCTACCCTTAGTTTGATCATCAGATTACGTCGAATTAAAGTCTGAATCAGGAGATAGGGTCTCTTAGAAAGTTGTAATTCTCGTCCTTATCTTTCTATAGGTGTAAATATCACTCAATTTGGAGTTACGGTTTAGACGTTATGATAGTTTCTTTGCGACTTTCCAGAAGGGCTGACGAGAATTAGCAGTTACCTTGTCAAGCCAATATGACTTAATTAGAGACCGAATTAGAAAGTTCACCCAACATGAATTTTGTAGAAAATCCAGTAAGATTTCCAAATTGGTAAAGAACGTGATTTTTAGTTGTGTCAATCAAAAGTTATGGATTTTATACTACCGCTGTATTTCTGACTGATAGATTGAAGGAACAGAAACTTCACATGATCATTAGATTTATTAGAAGGACGAATTAGAGGACCTTACCAACTAGGTTATCATAGACGGTGTTGTCTAGTTTTCAGGGAGTCTAAGGTCACTCTGTTCCGAGTTTCGTAGCAAAATATATGAGTATTTCTCTACTGCTATGTAGTTCTGTCAGACAGATTCGATGTTCGACTTTCAGAGAATTTTTGACGTAGATTTTTGGCCGATTTGGGAGATCCTGCCAACTAGACTTTTTTGTAGGATATTATTATATTTCCATAGGATCTTAGAGCACTCCATTTTGAGTCTTAGATCATTAGTTATGATTTATTTTGTACTTGTTGTCCAGATTGTAGTCCTGTTAGAATATTGGTTTATTTGAGTAGATCGACTTTGTGATCCTTAGGTTAGGATTATGCGATTAGATGGTTCGAGCGAGGTCCTGTTCACGTGGTTCCTCATTCAAATATATTTAATTGGTGTAGGAGGGGGAAATTCGAGTGTAGTAGTTTCCGTCTTGTCTCTTAACGCTTCGCAGTGCAGAAGGCAAGTACATTGTAATTTTTTATGTTGATGAATGATGAGTGCTTGTAGTCATATTGTTATTTCTATGATCAATGATTACATTCAATGCTTCATGTTCCTTTCATATCCTTTAACCCATGTTGAAAGAGATGATGTCTTTCATTATTCATGTTTCATTCCATTCATTCATTTGTTCATGTTTCTTCCACGGGAGTGGAAAATAAAGACCCATCAATTCCAGTATGGGCACGTAAGACTCATCATTCCAATGTGGGCAGATTTGGATCCCTGTATGAAACGTCCTTCATACGGGCCTTGGATCCCTGCATTTTGTTAAATGCGGGTCTAAGTGAACACTGACGGGTGTGTCACTAGCTGTACTGGTATAAGCAGAAGTTCTATGTTCATATTCTTAATGATATTGTATTGTTCATGTTCAATGTAGTTCAAATTATTCTTTGTACTTGCTGAGTCTCGGACTCATTCTTGCCTTTGTTTGTCTATTCTAGGTGATCGTTGATGATGGCATTCTTGGGAGGGAATAGACACACATAATTCATTCACTTCACCATATTCGAGTTTCAATAATATGATTTGGTTCCTATCTTTCATTCGTTAAGTGATGAACTGTAATAAATAGAGTTAGATGTGGATGATATATTTCTCTATGTTAAGGATGATTAAATAACTGCTTGTGATCCTTGATTACTCCTTCGATATAATTATCTTAGTGGATCCATTAGACTTGAATAGTTGAAGTTTGTGAACTGCCATTAGATTCAGACTATATTCCTACATTTGTTCTATTATATGTTGAACTCTTTATGTCAGTAGATGAGATATTGTTTAAATTCTTCTGAATTATGGTTGTATGTTATATTGTTTAGGTAACATTTTGGCTTCCAAATAGCCATGGTGTTACAACACCAAACACCGAGACCGGTAAATAGACTAAGAACCAAATCCTTAGTCTGTGCTAGTCATACATTTGCCTTGAGTATCCATCTTGGAGTGATCGCATGATGACGAACATCTCCATTCCAAGTCCGGGTTCTTGATTAGATAATCATCAACACATGATGATTTTCTTTACTTCAGGATCTTGTCTTGATGCTCATCAACACATGACGAGATCCTTCATCCCGAATTTTGACTTGATGATAATCAACTCACGACACCACCCAAAGTCTTCATTATCATGGGACTCAACTTGTTTTACCAACACATGGAAACTGTTAGTCCACATGACGATTGTAATTAATTACCAAAATACTCCATTAACACATAATAGCAAGTATAGATTATTCAATCTTCCCCCCTTTTAGGTAATTGATGACAATCCTCAATAAATAAGGAATTTAGAGATGATTTTTTAGTATACATAGAGTACCAAACAAATTGTATACTCTACGATAAGATTTGATAGCAATGAGCTCATTTGCGATGAATCAAAAGAGATTTTGAGTTTATTGCTGGCAAAACCACAACATATATATTAAACTCCCCCTGGATATGTGCAAATGAGATTTGATGGAATTTCATACACATATATGGATTTAATGAATTTTGGTAGAGTTTTCTCTATATATTGGATCCATAGAAGCATGACACAACAATTGTAATCAAGGATTAAATTTGCATGCATCAAGATATGGATCCATAATAAACATATTTTTGGACAAAGATACAAATAGATAGCATAAGACATAACTCAAGTCATTAAAAACATCTAAATGTCTAAAATATGTCTAAGAGCCATAAAAGGTTCAATAAGATTTAAGCTTTACAAAAGATATAACATGAATGAACATTAAGGTTATCCTTACCGGACAAGGTCCATTGACCTAAGTAAGAGAACCACTCCTTTCTCTCATTTCTTATCCAAACTTCCATTCATCATTATTCTTTATTCTTCTCTCGCTTTGGCATCAAATACCAAAAGTAACTCTCCACAAAACTTCCACTGGGATGGGGGAGGGGCGTGCTTTGGTTTGTATTCTGTATGAATTTTATCACATGCTTAGTTGAAGTCAAACTTGTCTTGAATCAGTTTCATGATGTAGGGAGCAAAATAAGCACTCTTCTCCATATCCATCTTTAATAGAGCTATCTGTCTTATGATGAAGTCCACGGCATCAAACTTGATACCCTTCAAGATGTGATTGATAACATTCTAAGCCCTACCATGAATCTCATCATTGTTGCCGCCTCTTGGAAAGAATGTTGTTCTACCATGAATCTCATCATTGTTGCCGCCTCTTGGAAAGAATGTTGTTCTTACTATCCTATTTATGATGCTAGGAAGGGGTAGAAGTCCGGTCACTTTTCCCTGGCTCAAAGCCGTGGGTAGCATCATATAGTTCATCTACTATAGTCAAATCTCATGGATCTTCAAGGTGTACCTTAAAAAAATTTGCTTCAGGGATGAGCCAGGATTCATGAAATTTGTGGCGGTGTTGGTGCGGCCGGAGGAGGAAGAAAGCAAAGTGTGGGGTGACAGGTGGGCCCCACCTACCAGAGAGAGAGAGAGGGGGCAGGGTGTGCTGGCGTGGCAAAAAGGCTTCGGGAATGGGCCAAGCACGGGGGAAAAGGAAAATGGGCTAGAGAGATTCAACCCAATTCCAAAATACGGATTTTCAATTGATTTTGATTTACAGAAATTGAGTTAAATGCAATAGGGTTTTAGAAAATAGCAATTAAAGTTCAAAATTCTAGAAAAAATCACAAAAATTCCCTGAGTCACTTTGAACTTAATTAAAATATTTTCAACTCAAAATTGGTATTTATATTTGTAAATATTTTATTTTGACTTTAAAATAAATAGGGAAAACTAAAAAACCAAAAAATCAAGGAAATTAATTGAAATTATCTTTTTAACATAATTGAAATTTTGGGATGTTACAGGTATTCAAAGTTGTAGAATAGTCGAATACTCATGAGAACAGAGTAACCTAAAAAAGCAAAAAAAAATAGCTCCAAGCTTCATCATAGTCTAGCAGGTAAAAGAGAGAACTTTTTACTACATCTAGAACTCTAGATCACTTTTTATTGCATCTAGTAGTCCAAGCTCCAAGCTCCAGATACAAACAATAGATACGAACATTATCAGATGAATTCTAGATGCACAGAGATGAATTCTAGTAGTCCAAGCTCCAGATATAAACATGCAAGTTCAGAACATCAGGTTCAAGTTCAGCTTATTCAAAATGCTCTTCTCCATGGCAAGAATTTGCCCCCGCTTGCAGGCCTTGTCAGATATACAAATGAAATCATTAACGTGCACAACACAAGCAATCCACCACTTAAAGAGTGTTCAAACAAGTGCTACAAATGAACAATAATGCAAAGGTGAGATTTTTGGCGTACCTCTGGTGCTATTCACATGTTAATGAATGCTAAGGATACATTTTTGGCCAACCTCTGGTGCTATTCACATGTTAATGAATGCCAAGGATACATTTTTGGCCAACCTATGGTGCTATTCACATGTTAATGAATGCCAAGGATACATTTTTAGCTTACCTCTGGTGCTATTCACATGATCATATCTCCCACAACAGCAAAAAAATGACAGGAACAGGCCGGTGATACAATAATCTCTACAGTTTATTTACCAAAGTAAGCTACCTAGGAAAAGAATCAGCAAAAAATCAAGTATTTTGTCCCTTAAAAGGTTACCCAAAAACATCTAACAGACAACTTCAACAAATAAAAGAATTCTAAAAGGTTCTCATCTTTACATTTCTTAATATCAGAAGATGAAACATAATTCAATGTTCATGACAAGCATCTGCATTGATTAAAAAAATTCAGCAAAAGGATGGTAGGACTGAAACCAATTGAAAACATGTGAGCTAACAAGGGTGGATCATAGGTACCACATAGAAAAAACAACAACTATGCCTCAGATCTAGAACTAACAAGGGTGGAATCAACTAAAAAATATATAAATCTAAGCATTCAAGCATGCAAAAATTATAGATCTAGGTAGCTCACGGTCCAGCGCAGGATCTCGGCTAGATCTACATGATTCAATACCCATCGAACAAATCAAAGAAATAGAACACCTCTTGTTCATCATGAAACTGAGAAAGAGGAAGAAAATCACAATACCAGCTAGATCTACACGATTCCATACCCATCAAACGGATCAAAGAGACATAACACCTCTTGTTCATTATGAAACCGAGGAGGAAGAAAATCATAGTACTAGCAATCTCCAATGAAAGCGCACAAAATGGGAGAGGGGCACCAGGGACTTGCAGCGTTAGGTACCCCGATGAATCACCGACCGCCGGTCTTACCTCCGTGCTCGGTGGAGGAAGGACGCCGCGAGAAATGGAGGTGAGAGCAAGGTCGAGGTAGAGAGCGGTGAGAGCAACGAGGATGAGTGCGGGCTTGGCCTTGGGCGTTGCCTTCAAACAGTGAGCTCGAGGGTCAAAGCGAGAGGACGTGAGAGCAAATGAGGAGGTGGCCTGGAGGTGAAGGGTAACCCTAGCACTCGGTCTTTGCATGCAGAGATGCAGTCGAGGGAAACTCGGGTGCGGTCAAGGGTAGCGCGGCTGCATCCCACGAGCCTGGCTCACGAGCAAAACTTGGCTCCCGCGTTTCCTTCGGGCCAGGCTCGGGAGGGAATCTTGCACGCATGTGGCCTGGCCCAGAGGACGGTGTAGGCAACCAAACAACCAGAATTCTGCATGAGATAGTGCGAGCAAGCCATATACAGGCAGCCAAACACACCATGAATGATTGATTCAGCAAAGTGAAAATTTTCTTTTTAAAAAAGTAAAAATAGGTAGGAAATCAAGCGATCCTTGTAAACAAATCGAGCTAGAGTAGTAGTACTTTTAGCCTTTCAGGCCCGCTCTCTGTTTTGGTGTAACCCCTCTCTCTCTCTCTCTCTCGAATACGTGTTGTGGTGTAAAGTAAGACCCCTTTTTGTGAGCAGGTGCGATCTAAGACTTACTGATAAACTGATATATAAATAGGGATGGAAATGGATCGGATAGTTTCCGACCGATCCGGACGGAAACGGATTCGGATTGTCTCGGATCGGATTTTTCTCGGATAATTTTCGGATCGGAAACGGATTCGGATTTTTTTTGTCGGAAACGGAAACGAATACGGTAGGCATGCTATCTGGTGGATACGAATTATCCGGATAAGACCAAGTCCGGATATCCGGATTTCGGCCCAAAAGAGAAAATGATATTTTAATTGATTTTTGAATTTTAGAAAATGCAGCAAATCAAATAGCCTTTTAGAAAATAGCAAATATAGTTTTAAAAATCTAGAAAAGATCAAAAAAATTTCCTTGAATTATTTTGAACTTAATAAAAATAATTTTAAGTTAAAGTTGGTTTTTATTTTTGCACATAAATTATTTTTCATTCCTAAAAAAATAGTAAAAACCTTTTTAAATTTTAGAAAATTCAAAAAATATTTTTGCATCAAATAAACTAGTTATATGTTTTCGTTAATTTCTGGCATACAATTTAAGGGGTTTTCATGTTCCAAAAAATATATGTGACCGTATTCGCTCCGTATTCGTATCCGGAGTATTCGTATTCGTATTCGTATCCAGATCTAAAAAAAATATAAAAATAAATATGACAGGACCATTATCCATCCGTATCTGATCCGTTTTCACCCCTATATATAAACCACGGAAGAACCGATCCATATTTATCGATGAAGTGTTCACACGGGGGACAGGATTGCGGACATTCACGAGTTGATCGAGTCGATGTAGAATTTTACAAAGACGTTCACTTCATAATCTAGAACAAGCAAGCACACATCTGCACCGAAAACAGAAATGGTCTGCCTGTGAACCCGGGTCAATCAATCAGTTTTGATTCAGCAGCAGTTTTTCCTTCCTTACAAGAGGTACAGCGGTTTCAGCACTAAGCAGCTTGCTCTCTTCCTTCTATCTAGCATCTACGATGCACATGTAGTTTATTTGGCATGGTCGTGGACTCACGTTCATGGTCCGTGGGCTCACGTTCATGGTCCGTCATCGGCTCATCGCCGCTGATGGCCACTGTTTCAATGAGCCAACAAGAGTTCACTCTTTTTCTTAGAACTGCTCCTGATTTCAGAACATAAAAGTGAAACAGTCAGAGGTTCGATCATCAGAACCTCCGTATTTCCAGGTTCAATATGCATTTTCAGATTTTTGACATCCAACTCCAAGGGCAGCAATCTGAGAGGAACACGTATAAAATGTGAAAAGTTTTTGGGCCCATCGTCTGTTCAGAAAGGCCGAGCGTTTTTAAGCAACCTCGCTATCTCAGGTACTGTGAAGCCCATTTTTTAGGGCAAAGTCATCGCCCTATTAGCCAAAAGCCATAGGTAAGCTGCTCGGTTGGCGTCACACGTACCGGCGGTCCAAATGCAATGGGGACCTTCCGGCCGGTTTGGCGAATTTGGGCTGCCAAATCGTCCTACACCTACTTGATGTCAACACATTCGCAGTCATAAAGTTGCGTTTGCAGAGCTTAGTCCTTGATGATAAATCCTTCCCAGATGAGAGGGCCCAGGAAAGAAAGCATTGGCGGCCTCGCCCTGCCTGTTTTTTTCTTTCTTCTTCTGTTTTTCCTCCGCTGCAAATTCCTGTTGCGTAGCAGCAGAGGGTTGCTCGCTGGCTGCTGCTCTGAAAGTCTAAACAAGCTGCACATGAACCTGCTGTGTGTCAGTATAGTACAGTTTCAGATTCGTATATTTTAGATTTTACTCATTATTCTTTGAGAATTCACTCATCTGATAATCTGAAGCTGTCTGTTGAAACCGTTTGGCTGGTAGATTAACTCCAAAAATCACATGAGGGATGATTAGAGACAAATAGACTATATCACCCCTGGGTGTAATATTTCAATTGTATTTGTGTAACTCAGTGGCATTTGCGGATAAAAATCTTCAACTTCAAAAGGTATTTTCGTTTCTAAAAGTTGGATTCTCACGAGAATCTACTGGGAGGCTGCTTCTCGTTGCTAGTTTATTTTCGAGATAGCTCCTCGCGAGAAGCAGAATCTAGTAGTTTTGAGAATCAGAATATTTGATACGACTCCACGATAATCGATTGAGAAGCTAGGAGTGGAAACTGTCCCAAACAGGGTCATATTAATGTGCTTGTTACTGATTAGTACTTTGAAAACCTGTGCATGAGACTTTTTCAACTGAAATTGTTTACAAGGCAACCTCCCTTGGGATACAGCCAAGCCAATCCCCAGCAAGTTCTTTGAGTCCATGTAATAGTATATATTTCATGCTTTGTTTTTCTTACAGTTGCAAAAACTGCAGTTCACCGCTGCTAATTAGGAGCATTTTGGAACATTTGATCCATTGCAAGGACGATGCTACCAGACCAGACCAGGCACTGGTACTACAGAGTTCAGAGTTCAAACTTCAGGGAGCTGGGCTGACGGTGCGAGTAGCTAGGTTAAAAACTATTAAGAAAAAAGCAACAGTTTCTAGCAATGCAGGTCGTTTCAGTTTTAACAAGATTCAGTCGGGTCTAGCAAAGCACTTCAGGAAACAAATGGCGAGAGAGATCCTTTGATCCTTTCCATTTTGCGAGCCGAGCACATCGCCCAGCTAATTAAAGTATCCGCCGTGCTCTGTTCGTCGCCGGCTGTACGACTCACCGTCAGGCATTTTGTCCTGCCTCCCTTGGAAGTTGGACCCACTGTACCGTCGGTGCATCGCACACGCGCGGAGAGCAAAAGCTCGCTGCTCGAACAGAAATAGTGACCTCGACAGAGAGGGGGCCAATAAATATGCGACGAGTTGATGGCCTGACGCAGATCGGCGTACTTGCTCTCCGCTCGTGTTGATTGACTGACCTGATGACCCCTCTCGTGCCAAATTTTATTTGCGTCACCGGCGGTGTCGGTTGCCTCGTTGCTAGTACTACACATACTGCGATATCAACAACAGTGTGGTGGTTTGGGGTTCTGCTTTGCGTAGTTTCAGTCGAGACGGCGCTGTCAGACCGTCGGTTGATCTGTCGCTGATAAGTAGTTTAAGGTTTGTTTTGATGAGCTCTCTGCTATTACGCTAGTACTATATCAGCAATGATGTGTAAACGTACGCTGACGCTTGGCCTCGCCGCATCTGCATGGCTTATGTGTGCAGCGGGCGGCATCATGTGACGGGCCAAAACAAAGGGGGTGAGTGAGTCGTGACATGAATGTCGCAACTGTTTGAAACCAGTGTGACATGAGGACCAACACCTCTGTTAGTTGCGACAAATGAAGTAGGTGGTTGCTTATTAGTCTTCGTCGTCAACCAGTGCACAAATGTGTAGCGTGAGAGAGAGTTTTCGGGTTATTTAGCATGTTTTTAAAGCAAAATGATAAAAATAACATTCTCTCGCTAATAAAATGATAAAAATATCATCTCTACATCGCAAAAACGTCGCGGCAAGCCGCCTGACACTTTCTTTTAAGCAGCTAGTGAGCAACCAAATTAAGCTCTCTTTTTTCCCGAATAACCTGCCCTGCCCTGCCCAGCTTAGCTTCACTCAAGTATGAAATGATAAAACAAACACCTTAGCTTCACTGAAGTATGAAATGAAACCCGTGGTCTCGTGTGTTCATACACCTTAATCAGCTTACTTAGCTGCGCCCTTTCAGTATTCATACACCTAGCTAGACAGTCGTCGCTATGTACTCCCTGTCTGATGCAGCAACTCGAAGCCGTTGATCGCGCCATCGACGGTTCAAACAGATCCAGTAATGATCAAAGACCGTACATAAATGGACACCGTCAGGAAATGGGACCCCTCCAATACAGTCACCCAGATCACTGTCCAGCTCGAGCCAATCAGCGAATCCATGCGCTCAACCCGGACTCTGATCGATCTCAGCGTTGATGCAGAGATGATGAATCATCGATGGAGACCCTAGTAACGACACGGCCCCCTTGCAGCTGCCACGCAGACGGAATTCCAGCCCCATGTTTTGATGATTCCGTCCTCGGGAGGTTGGTGGCCCTGATCCATTTGTCCTCGAGAAATATCCAATCTAACACGCATCTCTCATCTTCTTGTGTATAGTTTGCGAAATGCCAACCATTTCGGCTAAGATATATGGCTACTGTGGGGTCGTATGTACATGGACATATGGTCCCCTACAATACTAGAAGAACCTTGCAGTCCAAGCGGCGAAGGGCCCCCATGACCTGAGAGAATGCTGCTGTATTGATTGAGGTCCCATCTGAAACGCGGGTATTCTACAGGAATTTTGGAATAAAGGAAATAGATATCGCTCTCCGGATGTTTGAGAACTTTTTTTATTTATTAATTTTTTAAAATTTTGTTTTAAAGTTAACCTCTCATAACTTTATTTTCACATTAACTTTTGATCACGCATTGGCGTATAAAACAACATCACGCTTATAGGATAAGTCGCTAAAATAGTGACGCGAAAAAACATGCGCCACGCGCGCACGCGCGTGAGAAGTTCTGAATACGGTGGCGTGACAGTGTTGTTTTATCACGCTATAGGTGGTGGCGTGATCAAATTGGTCAGAATTAGAAATAAAATTTGCGATGTTAATTTTAAAATAAAATTAAAAAAGAGTTAATTAATAATAAAAAATTTTGATGTTTGACTTGGAACGAAATTCGTATCGTGTTTTCCAAACGGGCTCTGAATTGTGGGCATTGTACCAGAGGAGGAATGTTGCAGCTTGGAAATATTAGGGATGCTCCAAAGTTCTTGTTTCTGCATAGAGGGATTAGCACGGGGAGTGTGGGATAGTTAAAAGTGCGCGCAGGCAAAAGCAAGAGACGTTGCATTGCATGTACATGGCGAGAAGGCGGCGCAGGTCGCCGCGGCAACGCGAGCCAGCCTTGGATAAGCTGGCTCACAGCCCTGGACTCCCCTGCCACGGCAGGTGACTTGGAGCACCCTTACCGAGGCAGTAGGGACGACGACGATACAACACAACACGACCGCTTTCCTTTACTCCTACCCACGAACAAGAGAAAGCGTTCTCATTAGCAGAGAGAACAATGCAGGGGAGAGACGACGACGACAACAAGCTTGTCATGTTCAGTCGTAGAGACACCAAATGATGCCCAATCTTATCTGCATACGTGCAACGCAGATCATGTAGCAGCAACGGCCTAGCTTTGTCATGCCTACCTAGTGAATTCCATAAGCGGTCCACGGCATAAGCGGGACATGAATGGCAGGGTACGTGCGTGTGGGGGCAAAGGTTGATGATAACTTGATAGGAGTATGATGGTAGCACACATGACACAATCTGAGCGAGAGATTTTCTCCGAGTTTTCAGTCACATTTGGTGACCTGAAAATGGCAACCATACCAAGGACGAGAGATATGGTCTGCTAGATCTTCCTCATAGGCCTTTGGCTGGAATCATTCGAGCATGGAAGGTGCTGCAATATTCTTGATGATTATAGATTCGATCTTTTGGAGAAAAGATCAAGAGAACGGATGGTTGATGGACGGCAAGGGAGGAGAAAGCATGCACCTGTGGATCGCACGTTTGGGCCCGAGGACCAGGATATGCTTTGAGTTGTATGTACCATGCAGCGTTATGAGATTAGGGGAGATGGTAGCAGCAGTAGTAGTATACTTCCCTTGAAGTGGTAATGTACTGTTGTTGCTTAGGTGCCCGGCAGAAATGTTCATGCCGTACACAGGCGCACAGGCAAAAGGTGTACCACGACAGCACGACTAAGGAGTTGGGAAAGAGGTGGTATACAGTTAAATCTCATAATAGAGCACTTCCCCCAACACGATATGGAACTGTTTATGTTCTTGATTCCATTCAACACGCACCGAATGCCCAAACATACGCTGCCTGCCTGGTCATCCACCTATAGCAGCATGATTGCAGGGCCACAGGAGCCCAGAATCTTTTGTCATTGTTTACACGTACACGATACACTCCAACATATAACTCAGCCTAACGGTCTAACAGCTGTAGTAGTGGCACTTGATTGAAGCTCCAGGATGCTTAGGTCATGTTTATGTTTAGGACGGCTCTGACTTCGGCTTTTACTTTTCCGCCCTCGATGAGTTTTTAGTAGTCATTTTTAGAAAAGTTGCCAGCCACATTAAATGTGCAGAAGCCGGCGGTCTGGATCAGCTTCCTATAGCTAAATTGTCGTTAAGATTTACTTATCTGTTAATTGTTGTTAAGATATCAATTTTCAGTGTAATATTTTGAATTTAATACTCGATGAAATCCTTATGGTGTTCTGATGATGCAATGCAGATGAATATGTGAATGTTTAAAGCAAGGATCTCATACATATAATGTTTTGTATTCAATGCTTGCAATTGAGACTTTAGTACGTTTCATTCTTGAATTTACATTTCTATACGAACATGCAAAAAAAACTAAATCAAATCCACTCATAATATCCGTTAAACGGTTTCAAACAAGCCATCATTTACCTCGAGGGTATTTTAGACATTTTTTAACATAGAAACTCTAACCAACCTACCTAAAAACTAAACTGCGAAACATCAAACATCTTCAGTCCAACTGTTCAGCCCCAGCTCAGTCTAAAGCTACTTTCCAAAAGAGAGCTATGTTTACACTAAGAAGTTAAAATCCCTCCCTTAGCCTGCGGCAGAAGCTAGCTTCACGGAGGATGCAAGCCCCCAAACAAAACCATTATCTCTTGGCAAATGATATAAACGAAACCATCAAATACAGAGCCCACAACCTGATCTTATCCCCACATTTGGAATACCTCTCTTCTGGGCAACAATCTGAAGGCCATACTTTTCGGGGTCCATACGCCGTCTTTCTCAGGGCCATTACACACCCAAACAACATGTCACTGTTTAAGCAAGTTCTCCCTATACACAAGAAAACATCATTCCGAAATGCCAGAGCATACAGACACAGTGGCACTGAAACGAAATCTCCGCAAAACGTAACGTTTCCACCACAAGCCTCTCCTCCCAACCAAAACCGGCAGGCAGGCAGGTCCCAATGTCCCATTCGCCCCCATCTCCTTCCCATTGCAGCACGGCCTTCCTCCTTTCTAAAGCTTTTAACTCGTGTCTCTCTCTACTCAACAAGGCGGTCGCACCTACCACCGGTGCATATCGGATATCGGCGGCAATCCAATAAAACTTTCCTGAAAGCCCACATTACGATCATATCCATACATTGACATGTCACCGGAGAACTAGTAGTAGTAGCAGCAGCAATATATATAGGATCGGATACGACAATCAGAGGAGGGTGAATGATTGTAGTGTCTTCTTTTTGAATTAACGAAGGTAATCTACGTTGGATTTAACCAAAAAAAAATTGAATACATTGTGTTCGTACGGGATGTATTCTCATTATCGTGGTCGAAACTGCTCTTATCTGCTATGCCAGTCGATGCTATTATCGACAATCGGGTGAACAGCACAGCACATAATCGAACAAGGTGAAGTCAACCTGGTTGAAGGAGTTTCTATCACCTAGTCGAAAGGATTTGACTATCATATTTCTTTCATCCTCCGACTTGGGAGCTACAGTACTCTAACTCCAATCGAAAGAGATGATCGAGTATCACCGTTTTGACCACCCGATACAGGGCATGATCTAACCACCCAAAATGAATGTACCAACGACCGAAACTTTCACAAACACAAATTTCAATGCAACCCAAAAGGCAATTATTCATCATCACAAAAATTACAAGCACTCCACATGGTCTAACAATCTCCCCCTTGATGGATACATGACAACACTTCAAAAACATGAGTTGAATTTTGAAAGAAAAGAAACATTTGCGAAAAGAAAGTTTCAAAACTGCAAAGCAATGAATTTTGATAAATCACAACAGCAGTCAAAAAAACTCCCCCTCAACACAAGGGAAGCAAATTTCTCCAATTTTTCTCCTCCTTTGACAATGTAACCATCAAGAACTTCGGAAAAAGAAGAAAAAAATCTAAAACAATGAGCAAGGAGAGTAAAAATCAAAAAGCTTTGTAGATTATCCAAATCACTTTGTATTGATTTAATAAATTAACCAACCTATCTTTTTTAGTAGATTTATCTAGATCATATAAAGGCATATACCATATAGCAATATCAAAACAAGTCTTTAGAATGATTAAGCAATTTATATTAATGATAGGAATCTCAACAGTGACCAAACCGATTATAAAGAACATAGTGAAATATCACAATGAAAAGTGAAAGCATGCTTGAAGCATACTTATTTTCAATGGTGGTATGCTTGAAGCATACGTCTTTTCTTTAGTGGTATGCTTGAAGCATACTTCTTTTCATTTAAGCATTTTTTATGCCATATATATATATATATATATATATATATATATATATATATATATATATATATATATATATATATATATATATGAAGCATACATCTTTTCAATTGTCTCTTTCTTATTTTTTTATAACATGCCAAATTGAGTGAACATAAACATATTACAATAAGAAACATATGAGCCTCATAGCCAAGATTTAAAATAAAACTCACAATCAAGTTAATCCTTTTCGATGGATATCACGAAGTAATAACTATAATAAATCTAGTCAAAGTATTCCGCCATGTCATGTTTTAGTTCAAATATGACAAAGTAATTATAATCAATCATGATCAAAGCTACACAACACATGAGTAAATATGATAAAGAGAGCTCTACACCTCACTTGATTTCAATGTCTTGAACTTGATGAATTGTTTGACAAGTATAATAAACAAAGCTTCTGGCAATTTAAACAACAAGCTCCCCTCAAAATAGTCTCATAGGATGGAACACACCCAACTCACTTCGCAAATGAGCAAACCATGTAGAATCAAGCAGTTTTGGGAGAATATCAGCAACTTGAGAATCTGTATCAATAAAATGCAAAACAACATCTCTCTTTTCCACATGGTCTCTAAGAAAATGATACCGAATATCAATGTGTTTGGTTCTTGAATGTTGCACAGGATTTTTAGCAATACAAATAGCACCAGTGTTATCACAGAAAAGTGGTACACTATCCAATTCTAAGCCAAAATCCTTAAACATGGTGACATCCAAAGAAATTGCGAGCAACAAAAAATAGTAGTCACATATTCAGACTCAGTAGTGGAAAGTGCAACAGACAACTATTTTCTAGAAGCTCAAGGAATAAGAGATGTGCCTAAAAAGTAATATGTACTAGAAGTACTCTTCCTATCAATTCTACAACCCCAAAAATCCGCATCTGAATAAGCTCTAAGAGTAAGGTATGATGAAAAAGAATATCAAAGGCCAAATTCTAAAGTTAACTAAAGATACTTAAAAATTTGCTTAAGTGTCTGACGATGTGAAGCACATAGGGAAGCTTGAAAGTGAGCACATAGACATATAACAAAGTGAATGTCTGGTCTTGGAACAGTAAGATACAGAAATGAACCAATCATGTTTTGTATTCTTTTTGATCAACATGCTCTCCATCCTCGTTAAGGTCTAACACTGCAATGGATTCCATTGGTGTGAAAACTTGTTTACTGGTCCCCGTGTTGAAATGACGAAGGAGATCCTTGGAGTACTTGTTTTAATGAACAAAAATACCCATATTTGATTGCTTGATCTGAAAGCCTAGGAAGAACGTGAGTTCTCCCATCATGCTGATCTCAAATTCCTTGCTCATAGTATCTGAAAACTTGGAAACAAGAGCATGAGAGGAACCATCAAAGATGATATCATCCACATAAATCTGAATGAGTAAAAGATCATTACCATGCTTGATAGTAAACTATATTTTATCTACCTTACCTATTTGAAAATTATTTTTAAGAAAATATAATTTAGACCTATCATACCATGCTCTAGGTGCTTGTTTTAAACCATATAAAGTTTAGGACAGTTTGTAGACATGATCAGGAAATTTAGGATTTTCAAAACCAGGTTGTGTCTTACATACACTTCTTCCTCAATATAGCTATTAAGAAAAGTGCTCTTAACATCCATTTGATACAACCTGAAACCCTAATGAGGACATTCCTACTATGGATACCTAATGCAGGTGGTTCCTATGTTTATATATTACTGAAGATAAACCCAGGTGGTTCCTATGTTTATATATTACTGAAGATAAACCGCTACCTAATGCAAGTAATTTAATTGTGCTTAGGAACATGGGAACAGATCAAGGATGGGTTTGTGGAGTCATAGACATGCATGGAAGACATAATGGAGGTCACTACGTCACTTTGGGTCCATGCCAAGCAAGAGTTCGAGTTGGGCTCGTTGACGTGCACAGTACCTCTTGCAAGCACTCGTCCTTGAGCATTATCCCCAAAAGTAATCATCTCATCACCGGTAGCATGAGTGAGGGAGAAGAACCATCAAGAGTCTTTGGTCATGTGGCGAGAGCAGCCGGAGTCAATGAATCATATGTTCTCCTTCCGCTTGTGACGAGCCTACAAAGCACGAACAATCGTCGGTATCTTAGTACTGGGTTAGAGAATAAAGCTTTAGGTAATCAGTACTGAGATACGTGATGAACAGAAGCAACAGCAGGCAGAGAAAAAGAATTTTGATATTCTGGGCACTACCGGTCAAACCGCAGTTGACATGCCGGTCTAACCGCGTGACAGACGCCGGTCTTATCGATCCTATCGCAAAACTCCCAAACCTGCAGAAAATTATTTTGAGAGAGTCAAGCAATGATAAGGAGCTTGATCAAACTCCACTCCACTATGAGAAATCTTCTTTAACCTATCTTTCTTTTCTTTTCAAAAACAAAATTAAACCAAATGACACTCTATTACAATGAGTGCATTGATACTTATCTTGGTGAGAAGTATCTATTAGCTTTACATCACCCACTTTGGTATATGGGTCCTTTGCAATACCAGCCAATTTAAAAATAATTTGCTTTGGTTTAGATTCTTCTTCAAATTTTTCAGGTTCAAGAAGCTTAACAATCTTAGGGGATTATTTTTGGCATGCTCAACAAAATTAAATCCACATTAATGTTTAACACTCACTTTTAACTTGTCCATGATCATATTCAATTTTTTCTTACCAAAGAAAAATATCTCTAACGTGTCCTTGAGATACTCATTTTCTTTAGCTAGAGTGAGACAAATTGTGCATTTAACAGATTCATTCACAAGTTTCTTAACAAGCACTACACTGAGCTAATCTTTCTTTTTCAGCAAAATTATTAAGTTGTCTAGTCAAAATTTCTATTTCTATGGTAAGTTTAGGACAGTTAGAGAAAGAAGATATCTCATGATAAAGCATATGTTGAATTATTTCTTGAGATGAATTAAGTATATCTTCTAGCAATTCACAATTAGAGCAACTTTTAGTTTGAGCATTTGAAATGCTTGACTCTAAACATGTAGTAGGTTAACTAAACTTAAGTTTTTCAATTTTATTATTTGCAAGTTTTAACTTTTCATCACAAGAGTCATGTGCCAACCTTAAATCATCAAATTTAGCATTTACATTCATAAGTTGAATCAAGTTTCATGCATTCATTGACCTAGTAGTCTCCAACTCAGAATGTAAAATTTGACAAAACTCACATGATTCTTTATCAGGAATAGAAGTTTTAAGTCTATTGATTTCAAAAGTTAAGCTCTCAACAAGACAATTATTTTCTTTTAGTTTCTTTTTATCTTTTTAGTTCAATAGCAAGTTTTATCAAACCATCTTCAAGCTCATCATATGATGGTCTTACCTCATCGGGATCACTGTCATCATCATCGTCGTCGTCGTTTTTCACCATGAAGCACGTGCTCGTGAAGTCATCGTTATTTTTCTTCTTACCTTTAGCATCATCTTTGTCGTGGTCGTCGCCGTCACAACTTCCATATTCCACATCACTTAGGTCAAAATGCTCGATAGCAGAAAGAACTTTTTCAACAAATTTCTGACGAAAATTGCCACCCTTTGTGTTGTTGTTCTTGACGGCAATAATTCTTGTCTTTCTTGATTACCTTCCCTTGAGTTTGGGATACTCCATCTTAATGTGACTGGCTCGCCACACTCATGGCACTTGATCGAACTTGACATACCACTTCGCTTCCTCATCCTCATGTTGTCGAGTGCCTTGTATGCTCGTGAGGAGATCAACACCAAATCCTCTTTAGGGAGCTGTTCGAACTGTTCCTCTGAAAAAGAAGACAAAGTAGACCCAAGAAAAGAACTCGACGAAGCAGCCTGCACGGGGTTAGTCACAAGTGCTAAAGATGAATGTTTATCAATCTCAGATGGTAAAGCTTCCATCTCATAGGTTTTCAATCTAGAGAAAAGAACATCAATGGTTAAAGTATCTAAATCGACAGTTTGGTTGATAGTTGTGACAATCATCAACCACTTAGAACCTAAAGATCTCAAAATTTTAGTTGCATTATCTTCTTCAATATGAATAACATTAACACCGCATAAATTACTTAATATTTTTCAAATTGAGCAAAAAGATCATCAACAGTTTCACCAGACTTCATAGCAAAATCAAAATATCTTTTTGATAAAGATTTTTACGCACTTTACTAATTTTAGTGGTTCCTTCTTGATAATTGCAAAGAGTTTTCCATATTAAGTGGGCAGAATTAATATGAGCTACACGATCAAATTCTTTTCGAGAAATCCCTTGAAACAACTTGAGCGTTTAAATCAACATTTGTTTTATTTAGATTAGTAACAGTAACCGGAACCTCATAAGGTCTAGAATCCTTATTCCAAACATCACTACCTTGAGCCTCAATATAAGCTTGCATACGATACTTCCAAAAAGTAAAATCAGTATCATCTAGAATAGGGGGGCGATCCACATACCTCTCTGACGCCATAGCAACCGGCTCTGATATCACTTGTAGGATCGGATACGGCAATCAGAGGGGGTGAATGATTATAGTGCCTTCTTTTTGAATTACTGAAGAGGATCTGCGTTGAATTTAACCAATAACTGAATACACCGTACTCGTACGAGATGTCTCCTCATCGTCGTAGTCGAAACTGCTCTGATATGCTCTACCAGTCGATGCTATTGTCAACAATCGGGTGAACAGCACAACACGTGATCAAAAAAGGTGAAGTCGACCTAGTGGAAGGAGTTTTGATCACCTAATCGAAAGGATTCGACTATCAGATTTCTTTCACCCTCCGACTTGGAAGAGTCACGCACTGCAAAGAACAAGAACAAATCAAAGACGATGAACGAGAATAAGTCGAACATAATGCATAGAAGCACACACTGCCAACGATGACTATTCTTTCTTGGAATAGATCTGATCTATTATTTATGAATAATGGTCTATGGCTACAAAAGTGCCCTAACAGCACCCCTCAAACCCTAGCATGAAAACACTGAAAGCTTTCTCTCGAAAGCCATCGCAAAACAGCCTCATGTAACTCTTACCCTTTCCCTCTTTTTATATGCTAGAGCTCTAAACCGTGTCCTCGTCACCCGGACACAAAATCATATATGTTTTCAAAAATTAAGGTACCCGAAACTCCCTCTAAACACGGGTTTTCCAAAATCTCTAAACCTTCCGGTTATAGACACCTTCCATAACCCCTCACGCGTTAAAGCCTCCAGGATTGTACCTTCCATAGCTTCTCCACGCATCACGTATCCACCTTTGATCTCCACGTGCACCAGCGTAAGCCCGACCACCTCGTGACATCTTCGACCACCTGAACCTTAGATTTCTCCATCCTAGTCCCGGTACTCCTCGTTATCGACTATGACCGTCTCCATACCCAACCTGCACATGCAAAGATCAAAGAACGTTTTTCCAGTACAAATTCTCCAACTTGACCAATATCAGTTCACACACACATATTACACTCTCATCTATCAATAAACACGAACCAAATCCTCCACAACCTTAATTTCCATATTGTCATAAAATAACTCGAGCTCACTTTGTAAAACCGGTTTTACCGCTGTGCACAAGCCGGTTAGACTGCTGGCCGATCAAACTCGAGTACTCAAGGTACTCGAAGAATACAAGAAATGAAGCACTCAAAACCTACGATTACTTATCATGAAGCTTACAGCAACCGATCGCAAAGCCTACGTACATGCACGACCGAGTACTCAAGGTACTCGAAGAATACAAGAAATGAAGCACTCAAAACCTACGATTACTTATCATGAAGCTTACAGCAACCGATCGCAAAGCCTACGATCACCGATTGCAAAGCCTATGACTACAGATCGCAAAGCCTGCGATTACCGACCATCGGCCAGGCACTGTAGCTTTGACCATCGACCAGTCACTGTAACTTGACCATCGACTATACACTGTAACTTCGACTATCGGCTATGCACTGTAGCTTCGACCATGGACTATACATTGTAGCTTCAACCATCGACCAGTACCTGTAGCTTCCGACCATCGACTCCGACTGTCCTTCGTACTCAATACACACCTCGACTCACAACTGAGCACATTACTTGGTACTCGGAGCTCCACCACTCGGTACTCGGGAGCTACAGTACTATGAACTCTATCACTCGGCACTCGGAGATCCACCACTCGGTACTCGGAGCTACAGTACTCTGAACTCTATAACTCGGCACTCGTGCGCTACAGTAATTGAAGCTACAGTGCTATGAGTCCAGTCGAAAGAGATCATCGAGTATCATCGTTTGGACCACCCGATACACGGCATGATCCGACCACCCAAAATGAATATTCCAACGACAAAACTTTCACAAACATAAATTTTAATACAACCCAAAAGATAATTATTCATCATCACAAAAATTACACCCAATCCATATAATCTTTTACAACCAACCCACGTCATCTACCAATATATTAAGAGGCGAGCCACCGATCACAATTTGCGATTAGGTTTCTCCTGTCGCGGAGGCGGTCGGGATCGGCGACGCGGACGTCCTAACTGCCGGTAGTCCAGTGCGTGATCCCCTACCAGAAGCCCGCACATCCCATGGCTGTCATCAGCAAGGACCAGCACAGCTCGCTCTCAAAGGCGCCCTATCTCCATCTATCAAGGCAGCTAATAGAGTATTGCGATACGGCACTCCAAAGGCAGCTTATATTAGGGTTCCAGAAAGGCCATAACATTTTACCTTTCTACCGAGATAAGAAAGAAACAGCATAAAAGGTGTGGCTTTTGGTGACAAAATACAATATCTGGCATTACTGACCTGATACGTAGAAAAGCCAAACACAAGGCATGATAACCAAACAATACTCGAATTGATGATGACTACTAATTAAGCAACTAAAGAAAAATCAGCATTGTCTACAGCTGAGAATGATACTAATTAAGCAACTAAAGAAAACCAACATTTAATTTATCACGCGGAATGTTTCGATCGCAAAGCACGCAGTAGATTTCCGAATTCTAACACGGCAAGAATCCAACATGTAAGGACGCGATTAGCTGCGGCTAAAGGGAAACGGCCCGTCGGTTAGACCATCGCTGTCACACAAATCAACCAAGCTTGACTGAACTGCGCCTGGCAAGGGCAGAAACCGACGCGTGTGGCGAACACCGAGCGGGATCCGGCGCGCTTCACCACTTCACCGTGGGGAGGGAGGCTGGCTGGCTCGCTCGCTCGCTGGGACGGCGAGGGAGGGAAGGGCGGGGCCTCCAGGCAGTGAGAGGCCGCATGCAGGAACGATTGATTCCGAGGACCAAATGACACGACATGCTTCTTCTACATTGTTCACAAAAATATTTGGTTGGACGCATTTAGCGGAGGGAGACAAGTAGATGCTAAGTGGGAGCTGCAAGGAAAGTGAGATGATCCGAAAAACAAAAAAGGTTCTTGAGCCTAGAGATGAGGTGGGATGAGGGCCTTGGACAAAATAAAAGAAAAGGAAAGAAATCTTTGATGGTATGGTATGGCATTGGCGATGAGAGGAGGAGCATAATAATGATTTGCAAAAGAATAAAGCGGTGAGGATGTGAACCGCAGTGGTGAGGCGGTGAGGCCCCACCGGAAAGGACGCCAGAAAAAAGAGACGGTCTTGGGCGGTAGCTCACAAGTCCAGTGTTGCTTGCTGCCACCGAGGGGCGCAAGCCACGGCCATTTTCCCATCCTCGCAAACTTAACAGCAACACCAACACCAACACCAACACCCTTATGATTAACCCTACTGCCGCAAGTGCTAAACTCGAAATGGTTGTTAGTGTCAGGTAGTGCACGGCCACAAAGATGAGGATTCCAAGTTACTCGTGTTTGTGATGAGTGACTTTGACACGGTCCAAGAAACCGGTCCAGGCCTCCATTGTGGTGTGTTCTGCAAGCGGCATTAAGAGTTGTGCAGGTGCTGCATTGGACTGACTGACTCTTCATTGTGATGGATGGGCGGATTGATTGCCATTTTCCAGAGTAAAGGAGAAGCCACCAAACAGAAGAGCAGAGAGAGATAGGAGGAAGAACAGATGCTGCAAAGTCTTATTTCCCTGTGCTTTTATTTATGACGATGATGAGGCTGCAAGCCTGCAACTCTGTAGAGTAGGATACAAATGACCTCTTTTTCTGGGTAACAAAACGATTAAAAAAAGTGGAAGAAGAGATCACTAAGTACCAACATGAACAATCTAACACAAAACATTTAATCGAACAGAACAAAAAAAAAGGAAAAAGGAAAAAGAAAAAATAGTTTGAACAGGTAATGGTGACCAAGAATTAGAGCTCAGAATTTATACGGGGTCGGCGAAAGAAGGAAAAGAATCTTTTTTAATGTTGCGGTTACCGGGACTCCGCGGCGGCGGGGCCGTACAGATCGAAAGGCGCCCAGAGCGCGTCGAGCGGGCACGGCCGCCCGGCGCCGAGCCGAGCCCACGGCTTGCCGGAGCCGGACCAATGCAGCAGGCTCACCGGCCCCGGGTGGAGGTCGCGGCAGCTGCCCAAGACATTGTCGCCACCGAGGCCGTGCTGGTTCCACCGGTGCTCGATCGGCGCCACGTGCCCCGCGAACACCAGCAGGAACGGCGGCAGCGACCCCAGCTCGTAGATGCGCCCCGCCGGCGACTTCTGTATCTCCATCCACCGCTCGATGCGCCGCGTGTAGCCCTCGCGCCGCCACCGGGCGAGGTCGAGCACCATGACCCCCGTGTTGAAGTAGCACGGCCGCCGCCCCGCGAACGTCCCGGCGAACCGCTGGTCTGACCAGAACCGGTCGGTGAAGTACTTAGTGAAGTTCGCGTGGCAGTACTCCGGCGCGCCGACGGTGCGGCCGCCGAGGTCGGTGCGCCAGAGCTTGGCGACGTCGTCGACGAGGACGAGGTCGGAGTCGAGGTAGATGACGCGGCGCACGCAGGGCTCGAGAAGGTCGGCAAGGTAGTTGCGGGCGTAGTTGAGCGGCTGCTCCAGCGCCTGCCGTACCGACGTCGAGATGAACCCCCGGACGCGGTCGGGATCGAAGTTGTACACCTTGAACCGGAGTTGCGGGAACACGGCGCGAACGAGGTCGCCCAGGCCCGGGTCGGAGACGAGGAAGTGGAAGAAGACGCTCTCCGGGCACATGGCGTGCTGCACCACGGAGTGGACCGCGGCGACGGAGCCCCTCAGGTACTCCTCATCCAGCGTAATGGCGATGTGGACGAGCGAGGGGTCGCAGACATTGCTGGTGCCGGTGCCGCAGTCGGCGGCATTGCGGAAGGAGGGTGCGCGGCGGAAGGCGAGGCCCCTGGCGCCCCCCGCGATCTGGCCGGGGAAGCGGACGTGGCTGTCGAACTGCGAGGACCGGATGGCCTCGGCGGGCGGGAAGGACTGCAGCGACGGTGACAGCACCACCATCAGCATGGCGGCAGAGAAGAAGCCGGACACGCGCGCCACCCACAGCATCGCGCTCCACCGGCCGCGCGGCCACCGCTTCCTGGCGCCGGGTCGCCCGCGGCTGGGCGTCGACCACCCCAAGACGCCGTGCAGGCGGGCGATGGCGTCGTCCAGCGGCAGCGCGGCCAGGGTGGGTGGCTAGGACCAAGAAACAGGGAAGCAGCAGAGTCACCCCAAGATACCTCACCTCCTCCTCAATTGGATCGCCCCGTGCTTTCCTGGCTGGCGGATCGGCGCGTGGAGTGGGGGAGAAGCGAGAGGGAATCCATTCGAGGGGATGGTAATGGGGGCGGGGTGGAGAATACGAGGAGGCGGCACCCACCAACCCACCGCGGCGGCAGGCGATTTACCCCTGCGTTTGCTCGGCTTTTCCTGCAGCACGGTGCCGTGGCCGTGGTGCCGTGGTGGTGGCTGCTTATTGTATCTGCCGCCGATGCCGCTTCGCTTTTGGTTATTTTTGCGCTGCGATTTTGGGGATTCGGGTGGTTTATCTCTCGCCCTAGCTTCTTTTTCTCCTAGCTTTGAGAAGGGAGCGGAGTGGGAGAGGGGAGGGGAGGGGAGGAGGCAGCTGGCCTGGCTGGGCGCGGCTGCGGCCGAAGTCACTGATCGCTTTTTAAGTTTTTGCCGCTGCTCCCTTCCGTTTCGTGCCTATTGTTGTTTTCATGAATATCGGTAACAATTTTTTGATTTCGCGCGATATTTCTGTGCTGTTTTTGAAATTTTGTTTGCTCTCGTTTAATACCTTTTCTCGTGATATGTATTGCTTGAATAAATAAGGAAAATAGGGAAGTATATCTACAAGATATTCTACCACAAGAATTATGTATTTCCTTCAGAAAAGAAAAAGATAGAATTTAAGATCATGAATCATCCAAGATGTCAAACAAACACTAACCATATAAAATTTTTAGCTACTCTACCAGCTTCCCATTCTGTTTTAGGTTTGTAGTGCGATTAGAGCTCATTTAAGCGATGATTTAGCCTCAAGGACTTACGCTGCAAAAGATAAAAAACAATCGAATGGTATGATCTCAACAAGTAAACGGCGCTTTGATGGTTAAAAATGTTGCTGAAAAATCTAGTACATGGTATGAAATCATCACAACCAGATTTTACATGGCGGAAAAAGAGCTTGATCCAGTCATCTTGTGATTACAACCCTATTGACTATCTGAACCCATGTACGCATGAGGGCACTTATACAAATCAAAAGTACTACTCTTACCGAAGGCAAGTGCACGCTGATCTCGATTCGCCAACGGGGAAAAGGCCACATGCGTGAGAAACAAAGTGCTTATACCGAAGCAACCTTGATTCCAATCATTTCGAGGGGGGGAAAATACTGTGATCGCAATCATTTCTTAACTAGACGGCTGGCCCTGAATCCTAAACAACGATAGATAATCTGTCTTCGCCTCGACCGTTGACTTGCCACCAGACGAACGACCACGACGGGATAAAAACGTTGCCGTTTCGAGTTCTAAACGCCTCCGCCTGAGCACAAGCAGTTAAACAGTACGAGCGTTTCGCTCTGCTCGTTTTCGGTTTTCCTTCGAACGTGCGCGCGCGGCAGCGAAAGGAGGCAAAAGATGGCGGCCAGCACGGGCGCGACAGGTTCGCTCGACGTTACCGCAGCCTCCACAACTGGATGGCGCGGGCCGCGGAGTTTTTGGTTGATTTGACGCGGCCGCTCTCATCTAATTGCAAAAAAAAAAAATAGTGCTAGGTAAACACCTACGACATTCTGGAACCGTGGCAGCCACTGCAACGCTCTCAGACCGAGGGAGGCTCACGACTACCAGGTTCGGTACCGCAACAGGAAGATGAGAGTGTGGTCATGTTCCTTACGCGGATTAGCGTCAGGTTTCTTTTGTGGATCGGGAGTACGGTAGAAACTTAACGTGCATTTCAAGTGTGGTATATTACTTTTTTTCTTCATTATGTTGTTTTATTTCTATCATAATTTGAGAGTGTTGTAAATCTGATATGCTTTGTTGCGATGTTATTTTTACAATTCTATGATCAAACAAAAACTCATGGACGCGCCGTTGGCCAGGGCCATGGAGGTGCTGCCTCGAGATTGGTGAGGTGGCTGCGATGCCAGCTGAGGTGGAATTTCTTAGCCGTGGAGCGCTGACACGTGGACGGGCGAGTTTTTTTTGTTTTGCAGCGAGATCCTGCCCATCGTAATCGTCTCCTCCCTGCTGCGACGTGCTAAATTGCCCGAGGTGCGATTTTTGCATGTTGTTTCTACTTGTCTGGATAGAGAAGAAAACTCGATGGCAGCATGGTACTGCAGTACAGCTGGCTTCGAAAGAGGCATACCTGTCGCTCTAGAGTTGCAATGGTGCAACGTGTATTCTGCGCGATAGGGGCCTTTGTCTTTTCCCATAGAGAAAGATATAGATTGTCTGGATGAGGAGGATCGGGGTAGAAATTTAGCTTAGATTTGAACTAGATTTCAATCAAATCCATCCAACCTAATCTGCCTGAATTTACACAAACAATACATTTGATAGACCCATAATAATACAGATATTTGTGTGTTGAGTGTTTTAACTATGGTAGTACTTGAGAGTTCTGCGGACAACCTTACCAACTGCACTACAAGTCTATAACTAATTGGCAGTGACAAAAAATATTGGCTTGGTACAGAGTTTCAGTTCCTCACCAACCGTAACGAACGCCCTCCATGTGGTACTGGCACCCTGTCAGATTCCTTGCAGGAACTCCATTTACTTTCGTCGCAAAAAAAAAAGAATTAATGAAAGAAAGGAACTCCGATTGCTTGGTCCTAGAGGAGGTTTCAGCTGTTCTACTCTGCAATAGAGCTCTGACTTTTAACGTGGCAATTTGCAAATTTTAATTAGTAAGTACATCTTATTCGCTCTTGATGATTGGACTAGGGAGGTTGGTATGCGTTCAGTTCAGCATGTCCAGGAATAAAGCAACAGGGTGCGCACGCTCACCACGCACATGGCGAGTTCTTGAAAGCAAAGGTAAGTACATATCCGAGGGAGGAGGGAGCTCCCGTCTTCTAGATTGACAGAGACTTTGCCGAGCGGCAAAAACATATTCCATTTGGCAAATTAGCTGGTGCTGCCTTTCAGCTGCTAACCAAATGCTTTGTCTCGTGGAAACCTGTTGGAATTAGGCATATATGCGTGTAAAATGCTATTTATTTTTAAAATTTTAAAATATGCAAATTTTTAGACTAACGTGGTCGAAATCTTATACCAGGGTGGTCGAATTCTCAGACCAGAGGTCTTAGATTAGGTTGGTCGAAACCTTATATCAGTGTGGTCAAAGACATATACTATTATAGTCGATGTAATCTGGTCAAAACTATAGACCAGTGTGGTCGAAAAACTAGACCAGTATGGTTGAAATAATCTGATCGAAGTCATAGACCATTATGGTCGAAGGCATAGACTAGTATGGTCGAAATAATCTGGTTGAAGTCATAGACTAGTATGGTCGAAATAATATGGTCGGATCCTTAGACTAGTGTGTTCGTAATACACTGGTCGAAATTGTAGATCAATAGTCGAAACTTTAGACCAGTGTAAAATCAGGATCAATAAATACTGCTTAATGACCATTAATTAGTTTTGAATTAGCAGTTACCAGTGGTTTAAGTATGCAGTTACCAGAGAGTAATTGTCTCGACCTTTAAAATGATCCGAAGACGTCCAAACCAAAAGATCAATTCATTTCATTTTTCCATCTTCCTCTCTGATTAACTGTGCTAAGGAATTAAGATGTCTTACCAAGTCGTCTTTTCTCCTCGGTGTGCACCGGGAAGGAGAGTGAGCGGATATCTATGAACCATTGTCGCAGAGTTTACCTACACGAAGCAAAAATAAGGTTTCTGGGCAACGCATTTGCGCGACCGCTCTCTGCACTACTTCGAGTCCTACGACTACTGGTCTGCACTGGTCAGAACTTTCGTAGCTGGCAGACAAGGGTCAAGTTTTGCCTCATATCTTTGGGGGCTGTGGTGGGTGATCTGACCACAGTATCCATTACGATTGAACAGACCATGAAGTTCGACATAGATAACAACACCATCCTTGGATGCATACTGACCATACTAGCCGACCAACTCTATGATGTGTACATGGACTTCGAGTCCGCCACAGAGTTGTGGGATGCACTCGAGCACAAATATGCTGAAGCTAAGGCTGGTCGTTGGTGCTATATGTGCGAGCAATTCTTCGACTACAGCATGGATGATATGAAGTCGATAGTCGCACAGACTCGTGAGCTACAGTCACTACTCAGAGAGATTGCGCATCCGTGGTGTGTTTTGCCTCTTAAGTTTGTGGTTGCAGACATTGTTGCCAAACTTCCCTCTTCATGGCAGGATTTTGCCACTGACTTAAAACATAAGAGGGAAGAGATATCTATCGAGGATCTCATTGCTGCCCTTGATGTGGAAGAAAAGTCAAGAGCAAACGATGCACCAAGTATTTCCAGTCAAAACAATTAGATCAATGCAAATGCCATAGAGAAGAGATATGGCAAGAATAACAAAGACTTTAAACCAAACAATACAACCAACTTCAAGAAGAAAACTGAGAAGAATGATATGATGAACATCACCTGCTTTGTGTGTGGGAAAAATAGTCATATGGCGAAACAATATCATTTCTGTAAGAGTAAGGATGGTGTACAGCCAAAGAAAAAGGTTGTCAACGTGATCATAGACGATGGCTAAACAGAAGGGTATGGTAATTCATCTGTTGTATTTTCAGCATCTCAATCCACTGATTGGTGGGTTGATACTGGAGCTAATGTTCACGTATATTCATATATTTCCTTGTTTTCTTCTTATCAGGCAGCTGGGGCTTCTTCTGCCCTAATAGGGAACGAGTCGCATGCTTCTGTTCATAGTGTTGACATGGTGGATCTGAGGCTTACTTCAGGGAATATTGTCCATTTGAAGAACGTACAACGTGCGCCAACAGTAAACAAGAACCTCGTTAGTAGCTCTCTCCTATACAGGGGTAGTTATAAGTTAGTATTTGATTCAAATAAAATTGCAATGTCTAAGTTTAGTAGCTTTGTTGGTAAAGGCTATGAGAACGGAGGCTTGTTCCGTATAAGTACTCTAAAGTATTATCACAGTCTGAATGTTGCAACTAGTTTGAATAAATATGAGGTCAATATATGGCATTCTCGTTTTTGTCATATTGGTTTTGATAGTATTGCTAGAATGTTTAGATTAGATTTAATTCAAAAATGTAAAATTGTCAAAGGATCAAAGTGTCAAACTTGCGTGCAAGTAAAACAACCTCGAAAACCCTATAAGAGGCTACAGGAGGAAAAAAACTTAGTACCTTTAGATATTGTCCATTCTGACTTGTGTGAGACGAATGGATTGTTCACCAAAGAAGGCAAAATATTTTTGCTAACTCTTATTGATGATGTATCTCGATATTGTTATGTGTATTTATTGAAAACAAAAGATGAAGCTTTAAATTGTTTAAAAATTTATTAGGTTGAGGTTGAGAACCAACTAGAAAAGAAAATTGCAAGACTAAGGTCTGATCGTGGAAGGGAGTATATCGCTCATGAATTCTTCCAATTATGTGTTGAACATGGAATAGTCCATGAAGTTACACCACCATACTTACCTTAATCAAATGAGGGTGGCTTAGAGGAAAAGCTAGACACTAACAGACTTGGTAAATATTATGTCGGAGAGTGTCAGTATGCATAAGATATGGTGGGGAAGCTATATTGATAACAACTTTCGTTCTAAACAGAGTAATCACTAAAAGGTGTGAGATTACTCGTGTGAGGGATGGAAAGGGTGAACACCCAATGTTAACTTTCTGCGAACTTAGGAGTGTTTGGTAAAAGTCAATACACCATTGCAGAAAAAGAGAAAGTTTGGACCTAAAATAGTCGATTGTGTTTTACTGGGATATGCTCATAACAGCACGACCTATAGATTTTTATTAGTAAAATCAGAAACTCCTGATATTATTGTTAACACAATAATGGAGTCCAGAGATGCTTCATTTTTTGAGAATGTTTATCCTATGAGAACTACAAGCAGTACTTCTCGAACTGAGGATAATCAAGCTATAAATAATAGTAATTTTGAACCTACCATTATCTCTGAACCAATGAGTGATATACCACCAGTTTGTGATAATCCTAAGGAAGATACCAATTTAGGTAAAGAGACTCCTCGTAGGAGTAAGCAACAAAGGGTTGAGAAAACTTTTGGGACTTTATTGTATATCTCATGGATGATGTGCTAAACACTCTTTTAGAGACTTATGCGTTACCTGATGCTGAGTATTGGAAAGAGACAGTCCAGAGAGAGATGGATTCCATCATGGCTAACGGGACTTGGGAGATCACTAATCGTCCTATTGGGTGCAAACTTGTTGGATGCAAGTGGATCTTTAAAAATAAAATGAAGCCTGATGGTACTATTAATAAGTACAATGTAAGACATGTGGCCAAGGGTTATACCCAGAAAGAAGGTGAGGCTTATTTTAATACTTACTCTCCTGTTGCCTGATTGACCACCATTCGAGTGCTCATATATTAGCTTCTTCGTATAGTCTATACATTTATCAAATGGATGTGAAGACAACTTTCCTTAATGAAGAGTTAGAGGAAGAAATCTATGTGGAGCAACTGGATGGTTTTGTAATTCCTGGACAGAAAAAATAAGGTTTGCAAATTAATCAAATCCTTGTATGGCCTAAAGAAAACACCTAAACAATGGCATGAGAAGTTTGATAAAACTTTAACGTATGCTGGTTTTTCTGTAAATGAGGCAGATAAGTGTGTGTATTATCGTTATGGTGGGGGTCAAGGAGTGAATTTGTGTTTGTATATCGACGATATACTTATATTCAGGACAAACACTGTTCTTGTTGACGAGGTTAACTTTTTCTTATCTACATGCTTTGATATGAAAGACCTAGGAGAGACATGTGTTATTCTGAATATCAAATTGATCAAAAATAAGGATGGAATCACTTTGAACCAATCCCATTATACTGAGAAAATCTTGAGTCGGTTCAGTTTTGATAAATGCAAGATTTCCCCAACTCCTTATGATGCTAGCGTTAAGGTTCGAAAGACTAAGGGATTAGACAAAGATCAATTGAAATATTAATAAATTATTGGGTCCCTTATGTATCTATGTGGTGCCACAAGACCTGACATATCATTTTATTGTGAGCAAATTAAGTCGATTTACTTCTAACCCAGGAGATGATTTCTGGGAGGCACTTGAGAGAGTGTTGCGCTAGTTCAGAGGTACAACCTCATATGGAATTCACTATACTAGGTATCTATCTGTATTAGAAGGATACAGTGATTCAAATTGGATCTCTAATGCAGATGAGATGAAAGCTACAAGTGGGTATGCGTTTACCCTTGTAGGTGCCGTAGTTTCTTAGAGGTCGTGTAAACAGGCCATATTGACGAGGTCAACCATAGAAGCAGAACTTGTAACACTAGACACAACTACTGTTAAGGCTGAATGGCTTAGTGTGGATATCATGGGGATATGCTCTAGATCTTAGGATGATGTGGCAATTGGCAATGGCGTTTACGGTTTGTCGTTTCACGTGTTTTCGGCAAAGTTCAGTTCTGTCAGGTCAGAACCGGTCTGACCGGCCAGGTGCGGCGGTCAGACCGGTCCCAAATCGGTCTGACCGGCCATAAGCGGCGGTCAGACTGGGAATATCAGAAAGTGGTATTTTGAGCTGGGCCAAAAATAGAGGGTGTAGGCAAGAGAGATGATTCTATTGTACTTGGTCCCATAATTTTTGGAGTCACCAGTCAAAAGTTCTATTGGTTTGAAAATTCCAGTAGGTTTCGGTTTTCCAGAGAGGAAAAATGGCTAAGCCCCAGCTGGCGGTCTGACCGGCCCATAGGTGGCGGTCAGACCGGCCAGGGTGGGCGGTTAGACCAGCCCAAGGGGCGGTCTGACCGGTTTCCACTTGATTAGTCGCCCGTTGTGGCGGCATTGTTGTGTTGTTAGGTCAAAGTCATGAGTTTCAGGGCATATATGTTGCATGATGCATGTTTTGACTAACATGAGTCAAGTTGTAAAGAACTTGTTCCCAAATTCTGTTTACTTGTCTACTGTTGTGCAGGTTGCTTGGTGGTCAACGATGAGGATGATCGGGACTAGGCTTGGAGAGCTGAGGTCCAGAACGATCGACGAAGCTGGGTGATGTCAATGTACTCAAGCGTGGTGCAAGATGGGCAAGGGTGACCTATTAGCTAATCCGAGGCGCAAGATGGCGCAAGGTGTAGCTAGTTAGGTCAAGGGATGTTAAAGACGACGTAATAAAATACGTGCGTAAGTGTCCCGTTTGTTTTGGGCCTTAACGGGAGCCCAATAGGATCAAAGTTCTAGAAGGTCTAAGCCTCCACTATAAATAGGGGAGGGAGGTGGCTGCACCTCCACTTCGTCTCTTTTGCAATTCTTGTAAACCCTAATTTTCTTAGGGAGGGCTTTTGTGGAGGCTAGGGTTCTTGATGTTTGATGTTATTTTTGTGCTCTTGGATTGAGCATTGTCCTCCATTGATGGAGAGGTAAGCCCATATCATATTAATCAATCAAAGGAAAGTTTGATCAATGTTTTGTCTCATTGCGTTCTTTCTCTCTATTTGATGATTTTGAGTCTTTTTTTGATCCGTGAGTTTTTGATTGAATTCTTCACGTGATCTAGCTTGCTGTGACGTGTGGGAACCTATCTAGGATCATCTTGATCTTCAATTACCCACGAGCAAGATCTTGGATCAAGTTTTCGTTTTGACCCGGTTTTGAACCCTTTCTTGATCAAACGGAAAATGATCTTGATTCCTCCAAGAATTATCATAATCTTCGATTGGAATAGGTCACTGATATCATAAAGAAGGTGTGTTCCAAGTTTTATCAAGCTTGGATTAGTAGATCAAAAGTTTCATCTATTTTCATCTTCGTCATCGGGTTTTTCAACTGCTTACGGTGGCGGTCGATCCGCCTGTACACCGGTCGGAAATCGGTCCGACCGCCCAAGGCCAGTGGTCCGACCGGCAGCGCACTGATGTGCTTTAATCGTTGTTGTTTTTGTCGTTTTGCTTAGGGGTTTATATTAGATTCAATATTAGTCTTCCGTTGTACTGATATACTGATTTTCATAGCTTCCATAGCTACTAGAGTAAAATATTCTTGAATCCATTATTTGTGAAAAAGTGAGCGTGCTCCTATTCACCCCCCTCTAGTCGCCTTTTCGGTCCAACACTTAGAGAGCTTATGTTGGACTTACCACTAGTTGAGAAAGCAATACTGCCAATCCTAACGTACTATGATAATCAAACAGTGTTGATTAAGGTTACAAGTACTAAGGACAACATGAAGTACTCCAAACATGTGAAGCTTAGGCTTAAATTTGTCGGAAAACTGAGAAACTCCGGAGTGATTACTCGAATTATATCTGCACTGAGAAAAATCTGGTAGACCCTTTCACAAAAGGGTTAGCACAGAAGACGGTTTCTGTTGTGTCTATAGACATGGGAACGAGGTCCATTGGATTTACAGCTCAACAGTAACTCATACCTTTTTGATCGGAGATCCCGTGACTTAGGCAATGGGAAAAAAGTTGATGTTTGAACTAGAGATTTCATTATAAAAATATGTGTACCCGTGTCCTAATAGACGAAGTACTCTCAACTGTATGAAAGGATGGTTAAAAGGCTTAATGTATTATAGTGTCCAATGAGGGAAAAAGATATTAGCCTACAGGATACCTAAAATGAATACACCTACTTGAGCTTAACTGTGAAGTCGCAGTTCACGAGAATATGACATTCTCTAGAAAGCTCATGAGCAAATAAGGGAGTATGACCAAATAATTCTCTGTTTAGGCTTGGTTCTTTGACAGTTTAGTATCAGTTGAGATTTCAAGTGGAATCTAATCACGAAAGACTGTGAATTAAAGTCATAGTACATTAATCAGTTGTGAGAAGATGAATCTTGTTATTTTATGTGCAAGTTCAACCCGTACAAGACTTACACTAAAAGACTGGTATATCAACAACTTTTTAGCATAATAATCTTTATCATTCCTTTTTGCTGCTTGCTTTAGAATTGGTGGGGGATTGTTGGAATTGGGCACATATGTGTAAAGTCCTATTCATTACTAAAATTCTAAAGCATGCAAATTCTTAGATCAGTGTGGTCGAAGTCTTAAACCAAGGTGGTCAATGCCTCAGTCCCGAGGTCTTAGACCAGGTTGGTCGAAGCCTTAGACCAGTGTGGTCGAAGGTATAGACTAGTATGGTCAAAATAATCTAGTCGAAGTCATAGACCATTGTGGTCGAAGATATAGACTAGTATGGTCGAAATAATCTGGTTGATGCCATAGACCATTGTGGTTGAAGCCATACACCATTTTAGTTGAAAACATAGACTAGTATGGTCAAAATAATCTGGTCGAAGTCATAGACCATTGTGGTCAAAGGCATAGACTAGTATGGTCGAAATAATCTGGTCGAAGCCATAGACAACTATGACCGAAATATTCTGGTAGTATCCTTAAACCAGTGTGGTCGTAATACACTTATCGAAATTGTAGACCAGTGGTCGAAGATTTAGACCAGTGTACAATCAGGATCAATAAACACTGCTTAATAACCATTAATTAGTTTTGAACTAGCAATTACTAGTGGTTTAAGTATGTAGTTACTAGAGAATAATTGTTTCAACCTTTAAAATGATTTGGGGACGTCCAAATCAAAAGATCAATTCATTTCTTTTTTTTATCTTCCTCTCTGATCAACTGTGCTGAAGAAAATGAGCTGTCGAACCAAGCTGTCCTTTCTTCTCGGCGTGCACCAGGAATGAGGGTGAGTGGATATCTTGAACCATTGTCGCAGAGTTCATCTGCACATGGCGACAATAAGGTTTCTGGGCAGCGCATCTGCGCGACCGCTCTCTGCACTCCTTCGGCCACTGCATCAAGTCTGCACTGCTTCCTGTTCATCATCACGTCCGATTATAAGTTGATCGTACGACTAGTTTTTTCTGCTGTAATAATTATGTTGGCTATGTTTAGAAGTGCAATAAGTTGCATATTGTTAGTATTGATTTATATATCTCTAATTATTTATAATTTTTACTTTATAATTAAATTTATTATAAAATTATTGTCCATATTTCCATCCAGACCAAGATGTAAAATTCCTGAGCATACGCGTGGTGAACGCGCTGCTGCGTCTGTCTTGCTTTCTTCAGTGATCGAAGAATAAAGGCTGGCCGCCTGGCCCGACATGCTGCTCTCTGTTCGGCCCAAATATTGTTTGCACGATCAAGGCATAGGTTCGATGTGCATTCAACGTCTCGAACGAGCGATACAAATTCACCAAGACCACTCCTCGCAGAAAATAATAATAACCGAGAACCCGAACTCTTCGTGGTGCGTACGTATGCGGAAAAAGGCTTCCTGAGCGGCACGAATGTGAATGTGGAAGCCTAATATCGAGGCCCATAATCTTTTTGAGGCTTGTATGGGGGCCTATGTGTAGAGGTCTGGCCTGATAGAGAAAATACGGGCCCGTCGGTCTATCATCTTCTTGTAGGGTATGCGCACTGCACACGCGGCTCGTCTGTTCATCTCGGCAGTGCCGATTTCAAGAGGACGGGAAGTGTCCCCCATTTCTCCCCTTCTCTGGGGTCTCAGGCACCGGACGAAGCTAGAACGAATCCGTGGAAGGGAAGACGAATGGAGAGTGAGGTGAGCTCGAAGTACCCGATCTTGAGTTAGAGTTTCATTTGATTTCATGTGGGTCTGGTTACTATGGAACCCAAATTTCATCTCTTCCCATGGTAATCTGGATGCATTTGGTGAGGGCAAGAACGCGGCTTTAAGGTCCTAGTTCGAATAATTGGTTGTTGCACTCAGCTCTCACTCGGCGACCATGGCGGAAACCACGAGGCCACCGCCGGAGCGACGGCGACGCCCCCTCGCCGACCTCCCTGAAGAGCTCGTGTCGGAGATCCTGCACCGCCTGCCGCCGAAATCCATCCACCGGTGCTGCGGCGTCTGCAAGGCCCGGCGCCGCATCGCCTCCGACCGCGCCTTCCTCCACGCCCACCGCTGCCGCCAGCCGCCTCGGCGCCTCCTCTCCTTCGTCCGTGATATCGGCGCCCATGACAATGATCTGTAAGTCTTAGACTACTGCGTCGAAGCCCTCGACGTCCGTACCCACGAGTTCCGGTCTGTCGTCCGGTTCACCGGCAACGATGTCGATTTCAACTTCGACGACGACATCCCGTTCGCCGTCCACGCTGCAAGCGATGGTGTCACGGACCGGCCTGGCCTGATTGGGCTTTGTTCGTGGCCGTTGCCGTTGGTGTGACATGTGATCCGAATTTATAATATGGTTGTATTTAGATATACTATATTAACAAATAAGTTCTCCTACTTGGATTTTAAGTCATATTATCTCTTTATATACCTTTTATATACTGCACGGGAAGAGTGGACATTTCATTGTAATCTCTGCGATTTGTAAACGCTATTCATATAGTGATTATCGCCGATTGACCTATATAGTTTTTTCTTGTAAGAATTTTTCACGTAAAATTTGTGTCTCTTTTTATCCTTATTTTTTTCTTCTAATAATTGGTATCAGATCACATGAGATTAGAGTTTTGAACAGAGACACGAAGAAAAAATAGCAAACCTAATTTGAAGCAGCCGTTTGCGCCTCCGCATCGATCGACATCGTCCCAAGTCCGGTCGTGTAGCGCGTCATGTGGTTTCATCGATGCTCGCCCCCTGGTGCACATCATCTGCCTTCGGTTCTTCGGCGCTAGCGACGTCTGTTCGGCGCTTCGGTCCGTGCGTCGCTTAAAGCGAGAAAGCAGCTGCATCGCCTTGATCCAAGCGGCGCACGTCTTCCTTCGTTCGCCTCGGTAAAAAAAATAGCGCGTCCGCTCACTCGGTCCAGCCTGAATTCCTCGGTACCCTTCCTTTCATTAATTGCCAACCTTGCTTTACCTTTTTTTTGTCTTGATTAAGAGCCATCAGGTGAGAGCATCAAGATAGCAAAATCAATACACACGAAGCCCGAGAAGGAGCATATCCAAGTGCAGCCGGTTTTTTATTTTTCTGCAGCTGTTTTTTTTCTGGAGAAAATTGTTACGTGTACACGAGAAGCGTACCAGGAGATTTGAAGATCTTTGTTTCGGGTACACAGAATGTGTACTAAAGAGATTGTGATTTTACTAGGTTTGCACAGATCAATACCATCAAATTTCAGATTTGATTCCTCATGGCGACTTTGAAATATGATCTTCTACTCCTGGGTCGAGATACAAGATTTTCGCTGTGGCAAGTCAAGATGAGGGTTGTGTTGACACAGATGGATTTGGATGATGCATAGGAAGATTTTGAGAAACAACCTACCATATGGACTGTAGATGAGAAGCGCAAAGACCATAAAACTTTATTTCAGATTCACCTTCATCTATCAAATGATATTTTGTAAGAGGTTTTGAAGCAGAAGACATCTGCTGCATTATGGCTGAAGCTGAAACAAATTTACGTGACAAAGGATTTCACCAGCAAGATGCATATCAAGCAGAAATTGTACTCTCACAAATTGTAATAAGAAGGATACATGCTTAATCATCTTTCGGTGTTTAAGGAGATCGTTGCCGACCTAGACTCGATGGAGGTAAAATATGATGATGAAGATTTGAGTATTATTCTTTTGTATTCTCAATCTAGTTCTTTTTCAAATTTCAGAGATACCATATTATATAGTAGAGATACTATCACGTTTAATGAAGTTTATGAAGCTTTGCATGCTAAAGAGAAGATAAAACAGACGATACATTCTGATAATTTAAGCTCGCAAGGATAAGACTTGTTTGTTCGTCGCAGACAAAAGGAGAAGAACTCAAACAATGGATCTCGAGGCAAAAGTTCGAACGGCTATAAGAACTAGTCGAAATCAAGAGGTAAGTACAAATCATGCAAATATTGCAAGAAAAGTGGGCATGCCATCTTTGAATGCTGAAAGCTGCAGAATAAAGAAAAGAGAGCTAGCTATTATAAGCCAAAAGGTAAACCGGATGATGAAGGTAAATCATCTCTTGTTGCTGATGAAAGTACTGATGGAGAAATTCTTGTTGCCTTTACTGGATGTGCTAAGATCAATGATGAATGAATTCTTGATTCTGCCTGTACCTTTCATATGTGTCATAATAGAGACTGATTTGCCACCTATGAACCTATTGAAGGTGGTACTATGTTGATGGGTGATAACTCATCTTGTAAGGTTGCAGGAATTAGTTTTATTCACATCAAGATGTTTGATGGTATTATCAGAACTTTGACAGATGTGAGACACATTCCAGATTTGAAAAGGAATCTCATCTCTTTGAGTACTCTTGATACTAAAGGGTACAAGTATTCTGGTGAAGGTGAAGTTTTGAAGGATCAAAAGGCTCTCTTGTTGTGATGGAAGCTGATATTAAATCTGTCAATCTGTACCATCTGCGAGGTATTACAATATCAGGTAATATTGCTGCAATTTCAAGTTCATTATCTGATTCTGATGCTACTAATCTTTGGCATATGCGTATTGGGTAGATGAGTAAAATTGGTTTAACAGAATTGAGCAAGAGAGGACTTCTTGATAGACATAGCATCGGGAAACTGAAATTTTGTGAGCATTGTGTGTTTGACAAACACAAGAGGGTGAGATTCAATACTTGAGTACATACTAAAGAAGGTATTTTGGATTATGTGTATTCTGTTTTATGGGGACCATCTCGCAAGACATCGCTAGGAGGTGCTCGCTATATGTTAACAATTATTGATAATTACTCTACAAGAGTGTGTCCTTATTTCTTAAAACATAAGTCAGAAACATTTTCAGCATTTAAAAAGTGGAAGACTATGATTGAAAGACAAACTGAAAAGAAGGTAAAGAAACTTCGCACTGATAATGGGATGAAATTCTATTCTAATGAATTTGAATCATATTTCAAGACTGAAGGCATTGTTAGGCACTATACCGTCCCCATACTCCTCAACAAAACGGTGTAGCTGAGCGTAACGAACATGACCATCATTTTCAAGGCCCGTTGCATGTTGTCTAATGCAGTTTTGGATAGACGTTTTTGGGCTGAAGCCGCTTCCACTACTTGCTATCTTATTAATCGGCCACCCTGTATTGCAATTGAAAAGAAGACTTCAATTGAGGTATGGTCTGATTCCCCAAGAAATTATTCAGAATTGAAAGTTTTTAGCTGTATCGCTTATGCTCATGTTGATAATAGAAAATTAGAGCCTAGAGCTGTTAAGTGCATCTTTCTTGGTTATAAATCTGGTGTTATAGTATATACGTTATAGAATCTTGAAACACATAAGGTTGTGATTAGTAGAAATGTTGTCTTTAATGAATCTGCTATACTTCATGATAAACTGCATACTAATATTCCTGTTTAGAGTAAGCAAAATTCAAGTGTTCAGGTGGACCATTTTGTTGCTTCAGATAACACACCAGATAAGAAAAATATTGTTGTTCATGATGACCTATTGTTGAGAATTCTCCTATTATTGAGCAGCCACCACAACGGTCCATTGCAGTTGACAGACCTAGGATGGAGATTAATCCACCCAAGAGGTTGATTGAAGAAGTTAATATTATTGCTTATGTTTTGAGTGTGGCAGAAGAAATTGAAGGTAATGCAGAACCTTCATCATACTCTGAGGCTATTAACTCCACTGATTGTAATAAGTGGATAACTGCTATGCATGATGAGATGGAGTCACTTGAAAAGAATGACACTTGGGAGCTAGTGAAATTGCTAAATGAGAAGAAGCCTGTTCATTGCAAGTGAATTTTCAAAAGAAAGGAATGTATTTCTCCTACTGAACTAGCAAGGTATAAAACAAGGTTGGTTGCTAAATGTTATAGTCAGATTCTAGGTATTGATTTTAATGATGTCTTTTCTCAAGTTGTGAAGTATAGTTCTATTCGTACTATACTCAGTATTGTTGCTATGCATGATTATGAACTTGAGCATTTAGATGTTAAAACTGCATTCTTACATGGGGAGTTAGAACAAGACATTTATATGGACCAACCCGAGGGTTTTATTATTCCTGGAAAAGAACACCTTGTTTGTAGAATAAAGAAATATCTTTATGGTTTGAAATAATCTCCTAGGCAATGGTACAAGAGATTTGACTCGTTTATGCTCTCTCATGATTTTAAGCGGTTTGATTATGATAACTGTGTTTATTTAAAGACTGTTAATGGTTTAGCTATTTATTTGCTTCTCTATATTGATGATATGTTGATTGCTGCAAAAGATAAATGAGAAATATCAAAACTGAAAGCACTATTGAGTAATGAATTTGAGATGAAAGACCTAGGTGCAGCAAATAAAATTATCGACATGGAGATTATTAGAGTGAGGCAATCTGGCAAGTTATACCTTAGTCAACAAGGTTATATTGAGAAGGTCCTTCGTCGTTTTATTATGCATGATGCAAAACCAGTGAGTACTCGTTAGTTTCGCATTTCAGATTATCTTCAGCCTTATGTCCCGAGTCAGATTATGATATTGAGTACATATCTGAGTTCTATATTCCAGTACAGTTGGTTCTCTTATGTATGTCATGGTTTGTTCTCATCCTGATTTATCTCATGCATTTTGTGTTGTTAGTAGATACATGGCTAATCCCGAAAAAGAACATTGGAAAGCAGTTTAGTGGATTTTCAGATATTTGCGTGGCACTTCTAATGCTCGTTTGCAGTTTGGGAATTCTAGAGATGAACTTGTTAGTTATGTTGACTTTGATTATGCTGACAACTTGGACAAGCAAAGGTATCTCATAGGTTATGTTTTCACCATTAGTGGTTGTGCTGTTAGTTGAAAGACAAGTTTGCAAACTACTGTTGTGTTATCTACCACTGAAGCATAATATATGGTTATTTATAAAGCTTGTAAAGAAGCTATTTGGTTGAGAGGTATATACACTGAGCTTTGTGGAAATAATTCTTGCACCACTATATTTTGTGATAGTCAGAGTGCTATATGTCTTACAAAGGATCAAATGTTCCATGAGAGAATAAAGCACATTGATGTGAGATATCACTTTATTCGAGGTGTTATTGCTCAAGGTGATGTCAAGGTGTGCAAGATAAGTACTAATGATAATCCAGTTGATATGATGACAAAGCTAGTTACTGTTACTAAGTTTGAGCTTTGCTCAAGCTTAGTTGGTGTTATAGTTTTGTCTTAGAGACTAATTGGCGCACGGTGATTTTTATCTTATTGCGGGATTATTTGATGATTGATGATTCTTTATTTTGCTACTAGAGAAAATTCGTCTCAAGGTGGCGATTGTTGAGATATGTGATCCGAATTCCTAATGTAGTTGTATTCAAACATGCCATATTAGCGGATAAGTTCTCTTACTTGGACTCCAAGTCATATTATCCCTTTATATACCTCTTGTATGCCGCACGGGGAGAGTGGATGCCTCATTGTTATCCCCTGCGATTTGTAAACACTTCTCATATCGTGATCATCGCCGGTTGGCGCTTGTGGTTTTTTCTCGAAAGGGTTTTCCATGTAAAATTTGTGTCTCCTTTTGTCCCTATTTTTTCTAACAGCCGTTGGCCAAGAAGGCAAGAAGGGGGGTCGAGTCGGGAGTACAAAGGGTAAGCAACGGCGACAAAAGAGGAGATCGAAGAACAAAACAACAACCAGCTCTCTTCTTCCCCAACGCTGGTGCTCCCCTAAAAATTCTTCTTATGTAATTCCCAATCTCCAATTGCTTCGACTTCCTAGTCTTGATTGCTTTTCCCGTCTGGATTCTAATTCTCCCAATTTGTAGCCCGAAGTACTTGTATCTTGAGTTGGTATTGGCAATATAGCACTTGACCTTGGTGTGAATCCGTATTTATGATGAAGGATCGTAACAATATGGTATCAGAGCTCTCGATCCCAGTTGTTTCCTGTACTGAGATGACCATGAGTGCCGTTGAGGAGGAGCGATGCAAGGAGCTATTGGTCAAGTTGAAGGACGCCGTTGACAGAAGGGGGGTCATGCTGTATAAGTTAGGGAAGGTCATGAATGAGATGGACGCATCCCTAGCCACGTCCACTCCCCTATTGGTCAGTGGCGCCGCCGACTCGACCCCCATCTCTACCACCACTAACAGTGTCCCTGCCGTGGCAAACACTGCTCCAAGTGCGGATGCCACCCTCACCAACCAGGTGGACATCAGGTGTTTGAGGTCGGTCCTCGACACCAATGCCGACGACCTTCATGTTGTGGCTGCGTCCAACCCTGAGACGGGAGTGCCCACAGTCGCCCCAGCGCCCGCAGAGCACTTGTCGGCCCCCCGTCGAAGCCATTCTTCGCCATCAAACATAACACCCTAAACACCCTAATGCCCACCAGGTGTTTGACGATTTGTTCCGACGATGACACCGCCTCGCAAACGTCCGCATTCATATCGAACGTAGTCCCGGGTTGTCCCTGGACCGCCGCCTTACTTGACGTCGCCATCCCCGACCCCAACGTCGACGATGCCAAGGTCACAACCATGTCCCTGCTTTCAGGAGGTGTGCCGACGACCCTCTGGGTGCATCCTCACTAACTACCACCCAGACAAGTCATCCATTGCAGGCATTACCGTGGTGGATAGAGCAGCCCGTCATGCAAGGCTCCTTGCACGCTTAGGGGACTCATGTGGTGCTATGGAGTTTAGGTAACCGTGGCCGCCGCTTGCGCAAGTGGGCGTCATGGGCAGTGGAGTGGAGCTATGTTTGACGTCATGGCTGTCATTCAAGTGCTATCGTGGCGGAGTGAAACGGATGCTCCCATGGTCACCACCCGTGCTAGGAAGAATGGTGACTCCGGGAGAAGGATTTTGGCTTGCTAAAAATTCTATTGAGGTGATGTGCTCTATCTTTTCTTTTAACCATGTGAGGTGCACTATTACAAAATATGCTATACTAGACACCCCATCACAGATGGTCCGTCTGTGATAAAATTATTAAGTATCACAGACGGTTCTTTATAGGAACCGTCTGTGAAGTCACAAACGGTTCGTATAAAGAACCGTCTGCGATAACACATAGAATCACAGATGGTTCCTTATACGAACCGTCTGTGATACGGTTCTTACAAGAACCGTCTGTGATACATGCCTATCACAGACGGTTCTTTACAAGAACTGTCTGTGATATACAAGCACTATAGATAGATGCTCCCGACAGGCCCCCTTTCCATTCCATTTGAGGCGTCGCCACCTTGCTGCTGCTGCTGCTGCCTCCTCCCCATTGGCCACCCTGCTGCTGCTGCCTCCTCCCCATTGGCCACCCTGCTGCTGCTGCCTCCTCCCTCGTTGCGCCACCCTGCTGCTGCTGCCTCCTTCCATGCACATTGCTGCCCATTCCATTTTGAGCTGTTACCCCTGCTTCCTTCTCCCCCATTGCGACACCTCTGCTGCCTCCTCCCACATTGCGCCACCTTGGAGAGAAGGGTAACGATCTATAACCCTTTATTTTTACTCTAGACTAATCACTAATGTGTAACGATCTGTAACTCTTTATATTTGCTCTAGACTAATCACTAATGTGTTTGGTCATTATGAATGGTACTTGCGGTTTATTAATATAATTTAACACTAATTAATTTGTTATGTGGGTATACGTGTAGATGGACCGAAACTGGATGTACATTGAGAACCGTGTGAGTGAAGAGTATATTAATGGCGTGTTTTCTTTTAGAAGAGCCGCCGAGCAGGATATGTTGAAGAAGGGGATAAAATTTATGTATTGTCCATGCATTGATTGCGGTAATATGAAAATGTTTAACAACCCGGCGTAGATCGAAGCTCACTAATACGAAGGGGTTTCAAAAAAGGATATACATGTTGGAGCAGTCACGGTGAAGAGCAGATTATACCGGAAGTCAGTAATGACGACATCGTCGAGGAAGTCAACGATATGTAGGGTATGGAATGTGCTTTTGATGAGGATAGGTCGCATGATTACAATCTGAATCAGATGCTACGCGATGCAGAAGGGAACTACGGTGAGAGAGAGTTTTGTAGATTCGAGGGCTCAATGGATGACTCGGGGAAACCTTTGTTCCCCGGATGCAAGCCGGAATAAACAAGGTTGTCAACCGTGGTTGAGCTGCTGAAATTGAAGGCAAGCAATGGTTGGTCCGACAAGAGTTTTACGGCGTTGTTAGGTCTCTTAGCTGACATCCTTCTGGAGGGAAACGTGTTGCCCAGCACGACCTACCAAGCTAAGAAGGTTCTTTGTCCATTGGGAATGGAAGTAGAAAGAATACATGCATGTCCGAACGATTGTATCCTCAACCGTAAAGAGTATGCAGACATGCATGTATGTCCCGTGTGCAAAGCATCCCGATACAAGTGTAAGAATACTGCTAAGGCGAAGCAAGGACCTCCTGCTAAGATGTTGTGGTATCTGCCTGTGATCCCACGTTTGAAGCGTTTATTTGCAAATCGAAAGGAGGCAAGAATATGTATATGCGTCACCGTAGGTTCCTTCCCAGGATTCACAAATACCGCAAGATGAAGAAACAATTCGACGGAAATAAGGAGGACGGTTCAGCTCCAAGGATATCGATGTTGTGCTTCGAAAGGGACGTAAATTAAGAACCCCTCAGAAAAACATCTGGAAGAAGCGGTCAATTTTTTGAGACTTGCCTTATTGGGAGCACTTAGAAGTTCGCCACTGCATCGATGTCATGCACATGGAGAAGAATGTATGTGATAGCTTGATTGGTCTCTTACTGAATATTAGTGGCAAAATAGAAGACGGTGTTAACGCACGACGTGACTTGGTTGATATGAACATAAGAACCGTGTTAGCACCGAAAGAGACCGATACATACCTCCCCTAGCTTGCTACACTTTGTCCAAGGCCGAGAGAAATGAATTGTGTCAAAGCTTGCATGGTGTGAAAGTTCCGTCCGGTTACTCCGCCAATATTAAGAAACTTATTTCCATGAAAGATTTGAAATTAATTGATATGAAGTCTCATGATTGTTATGTACTGATGACACAGATGCTTCCTATTGCAATTAGGAGTATCTTGCCAAACAAGGTCCGAGTGGCAATCTTTAGGCTGTGTTATTTCTTTAACTCAATTGCTCAGAAGGTCATCGATCCCGAAGGACTCGACGCTCTGCAGGCCGAGGTGGTGACGACTCTATGTCATCTTGAGATGTATTTCCCTCCGTCATTTTTTGATATTATGGTCCATCTCATTGTTCACCTTGTGAAAGAGATAAAGATATGCGGTCCTGTGTTCCTACGTCATATGTACCCTTTCGAGAGATACATGGGAATTCTGAAGTCCTACGTACGGAATCGATCTCGACCGGAGGGCAGTATCATCGAAGGTTATGCAACCGAAGAGGTTATTGAGTTCTGCGTCGACTACATGGCTCAGGTGGAACCGATAGGTGTGCCTCTATCTCGTCACGAGGGGAGATTGGAGGGTATCGGGACCATCGGGAGGAAAGCAATCACTCCCGATCTAGATACATACGTGCAGGCCCATTTCACGGTCTTGCAACACATGACCCAAGTGTCCCCGTACATCGACGAGCACAAAGATATGGTACGCCAACAGAATCCAGACCGGTCGGAGATTTGGATAACGAGAGACCACAACCGTCGTTTCAACGAATGGTTAAAGATGCGATTTACTTGGAGGTCATCAAGTGATGAAACGCTGCTATGGTTGGCCAAAGGACCAAAATTTACAATTGTGACATGGCAAGGATACGACATAAATGGGTACACGTTTTATATGGTAGCTCAGGATAGGAAGAGCACACCCGTAATAATGGCGCCCGTGATAGATGCATTTCACGAGGGGTTCAATACCGCGGGGGCACGCGGGTTGAACTCGTACAATGGGTTCGTAGAGGAGATTTGGGAGCTCGACTATGTACTTTTCAAGATCCCTCTGTTTCGATGTCATTGGGTTAAACTTCCACACGGCGTGAAGGTCGACAAGTACGACGTCACTACTGTGGACCTCAAACGTGTTGGATACAAGGACGAACCATTCGTACTCACTAAGCAAGTTTTTCAAGTTTTTTATGTAACGGGCCCAGCAAATAAGAACCGCCACGTAGTTCTTCATGGGAAAAGAAGGATTGTCGGAGTTGAGAATGTCGTGGATGAGGAAGAGTACAATCGATTTGACGAGTTGCCTCCTTTCGGAGACGGCATCAGACTGGAGGAAGAACCTAGTGAGGAAGCTAGCTATATGCGCGTCGATCATCATGAAGGACTATATTTCAAATAAGCATGTATTCCATTGTAATTTGATGTTAACATGTGTTATGGACTTGTCATCTCTAATGTTGATGTTAATGCGGACTTGTTAGAGTTATCAACTTGTTGAGAATATCATCTTTGAAACCTTGTTGAAAATGCACACAAATGAAAAAATGTGTTTTGTCATTTGAGCAAAGTTAAAAGTGCCTTGCTTCTGTGGCCTGGCGGTCTGACCGGTGCTAAATCGATCAGACTGCCATATGTCGGGCGGTCGGACCGGCAATTAGTTGTGTTTCAAATGTATGAAAATAAGGATAAATTAAAACTTTTGGATGCATCCTTGTTGCCATTTGAATTCTCTACAATTTATCTCCTTGAAATGTGGACTTCAAATTCAATTAAGGTTATTGACTCGAAGTGTTGCAATTCAAGGTCTTCTAGTCAAACCTTGTGATCATCCTCGGAAAATATTTTTCCTAAATTCTTGATCATCTGGGTAACCTCCCTGAGAAATATCATATTTTTAGAAATTATTTGCTATTTCTTAAGGGCTGGTCAAACCTGTTGTCTCCTAGTCAAACCCCTGTCCAAAGAGCTTGTGAATTTTCTAGCGGGCAATGCCTTTGCATGAGAAATTCTGAAAATTCATACACGGTTGATCTTGAAGTCGGGATCACTCAAGAAAAATTCAGATTTTTGAGCTGTGGAGCTACCCGAAATCACCGCTCGTGATAAATCATCGCTCTCTGCTCGAACCCAAGTCGACCGACCAATATCATTGTTCACCAACCGCCTAACCGCGTCGTGTGTGATACGTCCGATGGAGATCCTTCAGCCCAGATCTCGTACCCGTTCGGACCACTCGGGCCTTCCGCCATCGAACCGAGCCGTCCGATTTGGAGATCACGGCCGATTGAGTGGCCGATCGGACCACCGACGCCTTTCACTTGAACTCGCTCGATTTGGATATCAACGGCTGGATTGAGTGGCCGATCGGACCGCCGACGCCTGCTCACTTGAACCGTCCGATTTGGATATCAACACTGGATTGATTATTAACATCACGACGGCTCCATTAAAGAACCGTCAGTGATGTTTAGGTTATCACGAGCGGTTCTTTAATAGAATCATCTGTGATAAATAATCACAGACGGTTCTATTAAAGAACCGTATGTGATGTTATAGTTATCACACACGGCTCTTTAATAGAACCGCTCGTGATAAATCATCGTTCTCGCTCGAACCCGAGTCGACTCGACCAGTCTCGCGGTTCACTCAACGGCCTAACCGCGTCGTGTGTGAGCCGTCCGATGGAGATCCTCCGGTCCGATCTGCGTGCTGCTCGACCACTCGGGCCTTCCACACCTCGATCCGAGCCGTCCGACGGAGATCACGGCCGATTGAGTGGCCGATCGGACCGGACGACGCCCTTTCACTTGATCTCGTCCGATTTGGATATCAACGGCTCGATTGAGTGGCCGATCGGACCGACCGACGCCTGCTCACTTGAACCGTCCGATTTGGATATCAACGGCCTAGATTGATTACTCACATCACGACGGCTCCATTAAAGAACCGCTCGTGATAATAATCACGACGGTTCTATTACGTAACCGCTCGTGTTGTTAGTCTATATAAGTGGTTTGGCACTTGCCCTAGTTCTTAACACTTGCCCTAGTTCTTCCCGTAATCGCCAACACCGACTCCCGATCCGCACCACCCAACGCCGCCTCCCGCTTCGGGCGCCACCCAACGCGCCCTCCCGATCTGTGCCACCCAACGCCGCCTCCCGCTTCGGCGCCACCTAACGCCGCCTCCTGCTCGGCGCCACCCAACGCCATCTCCCTCGATCCGGCACCACCCAACGCCGCCTCCCCTGTTCGGGCGCCACCCAACGCCGCCTCCCCCGTTGCGGCGCCACCCAATGCCGCCTCCCCCGTTCCGGCGCTACCCAACGCCGCCTCCCTCGATCCGGCACCACCCAACGTCGCCTCCCCCGATCCGGCGCCACCCTACGGTTGTTCTCTCCTTGCTTTGCTACATGTTGTGTACAGGCATGTAGTAGGGAAATGGGTCTGAAATACTTAATCTGCATCGGCATCTCAGTTTTTGGTATCAAAGTGACATAAGAGTTATTTATCCCTGACATGTCTAGTTTATTGGCATGCAAGTCCGCAAAAACGTGTACGAGATCTGGCTTGATAATGTTCAAGAATTTCTTGTAAAACTCATTGGTGAATCCGTCTGGTTCTAGACTTTTGTTGTCCGGGAGTGTAAAATTGCCTTTGCTATCTCTTCCCAAGTGAAGCAATCAGAGAGAGCATGCAGATTTTCATCTTGTTGGTAAAGATATGTAAGGTTAATTGTTGGAGACCAAGGACCTTCTATATGGAGGAGATCTCTAAAATAATATGTCGTAATTTTCAATTTGGAGGCATTGTCGTAATGCTCAATTCCATTCTCCACAAGGACCTCTATGTTGTTCCTTCTGTGGTTGATAGATGAAGTCACATGGAAGAATTGTGTGTTCTCATCCTCCAACTTGCACCATTTAACTTTCGCCCGACACTTCCACTTTAGGGTCCAGAACTAGATTAATTCTTGAAGATGTTTTCTGACATTTTTATGAAAATAAATTCTAGTGATGTGAGTGGTCTCCATTCCTCCATACTATCAAAGTACTCTAAAGTGATCTTAGTATTGTCAAGTTGAGTTGGCAGGCTGTGATTTTTGCCCGTAGTCGTCTCAGCTTGAGACTGGCTATGGAGGCAGTAGCCAAGTTTCTAGTCCCTCGTGTCCAGCTTTGAATTACTAAATTTTCAAAGTCTGGCATATGAAGCCAGTAATTTTCCATTCTCTAACCATGCTCTGATTTGTGATACTTTAGCTCTGTTAGTCATTTACTTTTCTGTTGACTGAAATGCTATAGTTTTGATTCTGAAATTAATTGCAATATTAAGCAAATTCAATTCTCTGTTGGCTGATAGAATAACTTGTTATATAAGGGATTAGCTTTTGACATTTAGGAGGCCAAGATTTCATCTCGAGCAGCCCGATATCTGAGAGCAAATAAACAAATATTTAAATTTGAGCATTATGCTAATTTTGTATGTTTTCGAGTCCTGTATGTGTGTTTGTTTGTTTGCAATATTTCCTTCTCCTTTGCATTTTTTTTGTGCAATTTCATATGTTTTATTTACTACATATCATATATTTAGGTTCAATGGGTAACTTCTATTTGATTATGTAATCATTGCGTACGTAACTTATATAAGATGGCAGAGGCACCGTTTTCGCCGCCGTCAGCGACGTCGCCAAATGCGTCTGGATCTCCGATCAAGGTGGTACGCAGGCGAGAAGGCATAGGAATCTCCAAATTGCCCTCGGGCCGCATGACGATCACAGAGGTCAGTGAGTCGGGATCCCGCTGAGTCCCAAGAAAGCAGCTGCGAGATTCCGCACCGTCTGCGGGGTACTTGCAAGGGAACGGGTCCCCATCACCACCCCAACCTGGAAGTCTCCGACAGATGTACAGAGAGACCAGTTGTGGACTGAACTTTCTACCTCGTTCACTTTCCCTGAAGTAGACCAGGCACGTGTGCGATGGCACGCACTGCTCGCGATGTCCCACGCGTGGAGGACCTTCAAGAGCTTGCTTGTCACGCAGTACGTGAACACGGGTCGGACGCCCTTCACGACGTATCAATTTTTGTCGCGGGATACATGAGACGCATTCGTGCAGATGAAGACGACGTCCGAATTTCAGGAGCAAAGTGCGGCGTATAGAGCTATTCAGGCACAAAACACTCAACTCCACAGATTCGGCACCGCTGGGTACGCCGGTAATGCCACGCAATGGACGGCGGAGGACGAGACCGCTGCCCGACCGTTTGCTGAGATCTCAGACGAGCGCGCTCGAGCCTGGTTAAGAGCGAGGGCATCAGCCACATCTTCGGGCAACATCTCTTTCACAAACCCGGCAGACGAGGCAGTGTCTTAACGCCTGGTAAATTTATCGAACCACTTAATTGTTAATAATTCCATAACTTCTTGGTGTCTACAATAACATGATGTTCTCTTGCAGGAAGCATTGACTTCCGCATCTTCCCAAGGTTCCTTCGAAGTAGACAGGGAGAAGGATGTACTGTCTACGGCCCTGGGAAACAAGGAGCACCCGGGTCGCACACGAGGCGTTGGGGTTTACGTACCTTAGAGGGATGGATTCCCACACAACTCCGACACATATAGGAGTAGGAAGAGATCCAAGGACCAACATGACGCTCGGTTGGAACATGTGATTATTAAAAAATTTCAAGAACAAATAACAAACTTGCAAAACCAAGTAAATCAACTCATGCAGGCGCAAACCACCCCTGTTAATTTGGGAGCAAGTCCTGCTCGACATCGGAGTATCGTTGCGTCCACACATAATTCTGGACATGACGACGTGCAATTACCGATCGATGACATCGAGGTAATGTACATCTCTGGAATGCTCCAAAGATAGACCTATAGAACACCTTAGCTAATTGTGTACCATTTTGTAGGGGCCGACGCCCTGCAAGCTCCAAGTGAGGATAGTTGGGTCGATTCCTATTGAGGTTGGGCGGGGTATGGTGTATCCATACCAGGAAGGGGCAAGGCAAAGACGGTGCCCACCGGCACAGGTTACGCTGTGAGTGCAGGTGGACATGGTACATGACAATTTCATGGCCATCCAGCTGGAGATTCCCCCGAACGAAGAAATCAGAACACTAGGGGATGCCACACACACTTTTATCCAGTGGCCCAAGAAGGATATCGCACTGGACCCTTCAGTGACGCGATATCGACAGGACCCTTCCTCTCCAATAGGACTCTCGAAAACACTTGTAGGACCGGAAAGGCGACTAGGGGGGGTGAATAGGCGCTTTCTCAACTTTCTCGCCTAAATCAAATTCAACACGAACTTTACTCCTTTAGCTATGAAAGCTAAGAAGATCGAGAGCGCACGATGGAAGCCTTGTCTTTGAATTCGATAACCCCGATAACCACACGACACAAAAGTGGAGACTTAATCTCAAAGGGCAGATCTGGGCACAGCGGTCCGACCGGCTACTGGGCGGTCGACCGACGGCTAACGAGCTGATCGGACCGGCTATTAATCAATCGGACCGGTGGATGATTCGACCCGCGATCTGACAATGGCTCGAACACAGGCGGTCGGACCGCCGTAACACCGGATCGACCGGTTCATCGAATCGAAAAACCAATCCCAAATCCAAAACGAAATTTGATCCAACTTTTGATTCAACCAATGAAACTTGATCAAATTTCGAGCACACCTCCCTAATGATATTAGAGACCTATTTCTAGCGACGATCCTTCAGATCCACTTCGCAGAATCGATCTCTCACGGATTTAACAAAGAAGTGCACAAACCCTAGAAATATGAAAATATTTGATTCAAGACTTGCTTGTGGGGGTTGATGGTCTAGATGATTCTAGGAGTACTCCCACACATCAAAGCAAGACAAAGTGGGTCAATAGACCAAGTTTAACCACTTGAATCAAGGAAGCACCAAATCCATCCAAATGAGAGAAGAACACAAAAGAGAGACAAATGAACTCTCAAGCAAGCATCACAAGATTGATTGATCTCACAAGATGCTTACAAAGCCACTCCCTCAAGGAGGACAAGAGCTCACCAAGGAGCAACCACAATCTCTCCCTCTCTTCCTCTCCAAACCCTAACCCTAGAAAAGCCTAAGGAAAACCAAATGGAAGCTTCAAGGGGTTTTACATCTCCCCCTTCTCTATTTATAGGAGAGGCCTAGGGTTTCACTTTTGGGACCCACTCACACATGGGACCCACACACAACATAACCATTGAAGCAATCGCCTGCTTCACCACGTGTAGGTTGATCAGCGATTCTCATCACGTCGCCAATCCTCTCTTGTCCGAATCCCATCGGAACCTCCCAGAGACTCGCACCGATATCCGCACCGCCTGATCCAACCAGCTGCACCGAACCACCCGTTCGATCCATCTTGCCCATCCTGCATCATGCTTGAGTCACACGACCTCCCTCGGTATCCATGACCGTTCTGGACCTCAGCTCTCCAAGCGTAGTCCCGATCCACTCACCGTTGACGTCGTTGACCTGCAAGCCACCTGCACAGCAATAGACAAACAAACCGTTTCTGGGAACAAGTTCTTCACAACTTGACCCACGTCAGCTCTGCAATGCAATATACATCAATAAAGCATTGACAACCATACATAAAACACAATCAAAACACATCAATGCAAACTTGGCTATCCTCCAAGTCATCATGGTCGGCCCATCGCCCCACAAGGCCGGTCCGACCGATTTCAGGCCGGTCGGACCGATCCCACAACGGCGGTCGGACGGTCAAAAAGACTTAGCCAAAATTCCACTTGAAAATCCAAACCTTTCGAATTTTCAACTCAATAGAACTTTTGTGGGAGCTCCAAAATAATGCAACCACATCCGGAGACTCCCTCACCTGCCTACACAACCTATTTTTGGCTTAGCTCCAAAAGCCACTTTTAGGTCAGGCCGGTCCGACCGGCAACCACTGCCGGTCCGACCGTTCCACGGGCGGTCTGACCGCCCCACACCACCGGTCAGACCGCCTGTGGTCTGACAGCTTGAAGCAAACCCCGAAAACGCGAGATTTTGCAAACCAACAAAGCCATTGCCAATTGACTCATCATCCTGAGATCGTGCACATATCCTCACGATATCCACAATCTCCCCCTTGATGAACACATTGGCAATTTTCCAGAAAATATGATTTTTCAAATTGAAAAGTAAAACAAATCGCCGTTTTCGTATAAAGGCACAACTTGGTCCATAAGCAAGAAAAAGCCTAGGAACCGACCAAGCTGGCTTCAGAATAGTATAGGCAAGTGAGATAAGGCAATGAAAGCATAAAAGGATTCAAATTCCAGAAAGTAGCCAAAAATCTCACTTAGGTCCATATGAAAGACAAAATGTTCTATTTGACCTTTGATCATTGTGAGTCTTTCTTCAATTGCAATTGAAATAAGAAAAGAGCAATAAAACCCAGAGACTCAACTCACTATGATCACAAATTTTCAAAAGGCTCTTTTTTATTTGTGTGTTCTTTTATGTAAAACCATTATTTTCTTCAATCCTTCTCCCCCTTTGACAATGAATTCATCAAGATGCAAGGGAAAAGAAAAAGAAGATGAAATGACTTTATTTGAAATTTAATAAAAAGGAGTCATGACCATTATCGAAGTAGACAGTACAAGAATTATATAAAGCCATATAAAGAGTAGAAGCTATATTCAATCATGGCAAAACATGTACTGCAAAGCTAAAACCAAGTTAGCAGAAATCTGAGATTAAAAGAATGAATACCATGAAAAGTTGCTCAATATCATAGTTTCACTAAAAGCAACCAGGAATGAGTCAAGCCATGTCTTATAAGTAAAAAGAAACTCAAAACAAGAACTGAGGCATTTTGAGCATCAAGAGTTCATTTTTGAAGCACAATTCAAGCACTTAGCATTTTAAGCATTTTCCTAAAAGGAATTTTTCAATGTGTTAGATCTCAAGCCTTGCCGCGACCATCTCAAGCGATAAGCTTAAAAGAGTGGTCTAGGTCATCCAAAACTCCCCCTGAGTTCATGCCTAGTGCAATGGCAAGCCGTCTCATGAGAAAGGATTGGTGAGATCAGTTTTTTCGCACAGAAAATCTCATTTTTCATTTGCTTGACTTAAGAAGATAAAAATCTCATTTTCATCTCAAAATAAGTTCAAGACTCAATTCAACCTATATGACATGGCGAGAATCATAAGTGGATCACTAGAGCAAAACTAGTCACAAGATCCAACAAAACATGATTTGATTCAATTTGCTCACAGATATAAAGCTAGCAAGGCAAAAGCTAAGCTAAACAAGAAGAGCCATAAAAGAAGTCTAGTAGACTATCACTTGATATGACAAGGCATAGAGTTTGAAATCAAGCCATACAAGGATAATAATCAAAGCTCCACAAGTTTTATTATGCAATGCAAGACATTTGAAATGAAAATGCATTATGATACAATGAATGCAAAAAGAGCAAATTCCCTCAAAACATCCATGCCTCAGTACTGGGATTTGAGATAAAAGATCTAGGTGTCCAGTACTGAGATGGACGATGCCTGGGAATAGCAAAAGAAGCAGCAGAAAAATGATTAGGCACAAAATCATAAGAATGCCCACGAGCACCACCTGGACCTCTCCAAAACGATCTACCAAAAGACCGATACTCCCCCTGTCTAGGTGCTACCCGTGATCTATCCTCACGATATCCAAAACCCGACTGCTGCCTGGACCCACCAAAAGAGTCAACAAAATTCTCTACAAACCTAGGCCTATATGTGGTACGCTGAATAGACTGCCTTGCTTTAGAGACTACAGCTGAAGAAGAGACTCCTCTAATGGATCTCAAAGTGCTCACTCTCTCTTTCCTCTCAATCTTTGCTCTCCGAAAGCAAAACTCAACAGTGTGGCCCTCTTTCTTGCAGAAGGTGCAATGGTACTTGACCTTTTGAGGGGTCCGTACAGGTGAAACAGAAGCACCTTTCTTGCTAGAAAGAGTTTGAGCAGAACCTGCAGATTTAAGAACAACCTTTGAAGTCATAGGAGGTTCTTGCTCAACCAAACCACTTTTCACAACTCTAGCAATCTTTGGTGCGAGATTCTTGAAAGCTCTAGGGACTTAAAACCTAGGCTCTTTGTTTTCACACTCACCTTGGATTGATCTAGAATCAAGTTGAGTTTCTTTTTCCCACTAGAAAACTTCTCAAGAGTCATTTTGAGGTAATCATTCTCTTTTGCCAAAACTCCACAATTAGAGCACTTTTTAGAATTGATTGCCTCAACATGTTTGCTCTTAAGAAGATCCACTTCCACTTTGAGAGCCTCACAAGACACACAATAGGACTCCCTAATCCTATTTAACTGCTCCTTAAATTTGACTCTAAATGCCTCTTGTATCTTACCAACAATAGTTTCAACTTCAGCATGCAACATACAAGAGGAAGAATCAATGACTTTCTTGGAAGCAGTAAGAGACATGGATCTTTCAATTTTAGCTTTCTCTTCAAGAGTCTTGTTTAAAGCTTCAATCTCAATTGTAAGCTTAGGACAATTTTCACATGATGCAGCTCTAGAGTAAACGACCATTTCGGTCAACTCTTGTATTTTAATCCTATTGTTCTTACAATGAGAGCAAGTGTGACTAGCATCAAATTTTTGCAATTATTTTAAATAGCTATCCAGTTTTAATTCTAGCAAAGCACAGTTTGAACAAGTTAACGGAATAGCATCTGAAGCAGTCACATCAAGCGGAATGGCATCCATGCAAACAGAACTAGACTTGAGAGATTCTAGTTCAGAAAGAGCATTTTCCAATTATTTTTCAACAGAGGAATGAGCATTATTCAAGCTTGACAATTCATTAAGCAAGCTAGAGCATGAATCACAGAAATCATCAGGATTAATGGATTTGAGCCTAACCACTTCTAGGTTCAAATTATCAATCATAGTATCATGTTTCTTAATCAATTTAGCTTGCTTATGCAGTTTTTGTTCAGCAAGCACCAAAGCCCTTTTCATGTTAGGAAGTGAAGGGCATACCTCATCAGGATCACTAAAAGGATCCTTGCTGTTGGAGGAGTCGTTGTCGTGGCTGTTCTTGGCCATGAAGCACATGCCTGTGAAATCACGTGCCTTCTTCTTGCCACGGGAGTCACTCCTGTCGTCCTCCGCCTCCGAGTCCACATCATCCATGCTCACATCCTCTAGAGCTTCAAGGACTCGGCTGACAAACTTGCGATAGTTTGTCTTCTTTGACTTAGCATCCCTCGCTTGAGGATGCCTTTTTGACTCCTTCTCCTCCTTGCCCTTCAGCTTGGGGCACCTAGAGCGAATGTGGTTTGGCTCACCACACTCGAAGCAAGTGATAGGTCCTCCTCTCCTCCTATTTCTCACATTGTTGTAAGCTCTCGTGAATTTGGTGGATAGGAGGGCTAAATCATCTTCAGGTAGTCTCTCAAGTTGCTCATCGCTCAAAGAATGCAAAGCAGACAAAGAAAATCCAGATGAGCTAACATCAAAAGAATAAGAATATCTACCCTTAGATTTGTCGACCACTAAAGCCATCGGCTCTGTCGTGGGGAGACGCGAGATAAAATCAATCTCATGCGTCTTCAACCTAGAGTAAAGCTTGTCCATGGTAAGCTCACTCATGACAGTGTTGTCAATGATGACAGTGATCTTCATCCCCCAGACCTTCACATCCAAAGCACCCAAAAGCTGACGTGCATTTTCAGACTCAGTGAAAATGAGATCAACAACATGAGATCATGAAGAATTTTAGAAAATCTCCCCGGACTCATCTAAAGATTCACGTGTCTTTGCTCGATCTTGGAGTAAGCTTTCTTTAGTTGGTTCTGTCTCACTTCCTTGATCGCAGATGGACCCTCGTGATAATCACAAAGAGTCGCGGATCTCATGAGCAGACGACAAATGAGCAACACGCTCAAACTCCGATCGACTAAGGCCTTGAATCAAGAAATTTCGAGCCCTTTGTTGTTCTCCACATCCGAGTGATCAAATTGTCATCGGCTGGCACGACATAAGGGTGTTTCACCTTAAGCCAAATTGCGTGCCCTTGAGCCTCGATGTAGGCCTGCATTCGGGCCTTCCAATAAGCAAAATCAACTCCATCAAAGACATGTGGCCTGATTGAATATCTGTCAGTCGCCATGGCTCCAAAGACCGTTAAGATCTATGAAAAGAGCTAACCGGCTCTGATACCACTTGTAGGACCGAAAGGCGACTAGGGGGTGAATAGGCGCTTTCTCAACTTTCTCGCCTAAATCAAATTCAACACGAACTTTACTCCTTTAGCTATGAAAGCTAAGAAGATCGATAGCGCCACAGTGGAAGCCTTGTCTTTCAATTCGATAACCCCGATAACCACACGACACAAAAGTGGAGACTTAATCTCAAAGGGCGAATCTGAGCACGGCGGTCGGCCGGCTACAGGGGCGATCGGCGACCGACGGCTAACGATGATCGGACCGGCTACTAGCGGCGGTCGGACCGGTGGATACGGTTCGACCGGCAGAAGACAATGATCTGAAAACACGGGCGTTCGGACCGCCGTTGCAACACCGATCGACCGGTTCGATCGAATCGAAAAACCAATTCCAAATCCAAAAGCGAAATTTGATCCAACTTTTGATTCAACCAATGAAACTTGACCAAATTTGAGCACACCTCCCTAATGATATTAGAGACCTATTTCTAGCGACGATCCTTCGGATCCACTTGCAGAATCGATCTCTCAAGGATTTAACAAAGAAGTGCACAAACCCTAGAAATATGAAAATCTTTGATTCAAGACTTGCTTGTGGGGGTTGATGGTCTAGATGATTCTAGGAGTACTCCCACACATCAAAGCAAGACAAAGTGGGTCAATAGACCAAGTTTAACCACTTGAATCAAGGAAGCACCAAATCCATCCAAATGAGAGAAGAACACAAAAGAGAGACAAATGAACTCTCAAGCAAGCATCACAAGATTGATTGATCTCACAAGATGCTTACAAAGCCACTCCCTCAAGGAGGACAAGAGCTCACCAAGGAGCAACCACAATCTCTCCCTCTCTTCCTCTCCAAACCCTAACCCTAGAAAAGGCTAAGGAAAACCAAATGGAAGCTTCAAGGGGTTTTACATCTCCCCCTTCTCTATTTATAGGAGAGGCCTAGGGTTTCACTTTTGGGACCCACTCACACATGGGACCCACACACAACATAACCATTGAAGCAATCGCCTGCTTCACCACGTGTAGGTTGATCAGCGGTTCTCATCACGTCGCCAAGCCTCTCTTGTCCGAATCCCATCGGAACCTCCCAGAGACTCGCACCGATATCCGCACCGCCTGATCCAACCAGCTGCACCGAACCACCCGTTCGATCCATCTTGCCCATCCTACACCATGCTTGAGTCACACGACCTCCCCCGGTATCCATGACCGTTCTGGACCTCAGCTCTCCAAGCGTAGTCCCGATCCACTCACCGTTGACGTCGTTGACCTGCAAGCCACCTGCACAGCAATAGACAAACAAACCGTTTCCGGGAACAAGTTCTTCACAACTTGACCCACGTCAGCTCTGCAATGCAATATACATCAATAAAGCATTGACAACCATACATAAAACACAATCAAAACACATCAATGCAAACTTGGCTATCCTCCAAGTCACTGCCGGTCTGACCGCCCCACAAGGCCGGTCCGACCGATTTCAGGCCGGTCGGACCGATCCCACAACGGCGGTCGGACCGGTCAAAAAGACTTAGCCAAAATTCCAGCTTGAAAATCCAAACCTTTGGAATTTTCAACTCAATAGAACTTTGTTGGGAGCTCCAAAATGATGCAACCACATCCGGAGACTCCTCACTGCCTACACAACCTATTTTGGCTTAGCTCCAAAAGCCACTTTTAGGTCGGTCGGTCCGCCGGCAACCACCGCCGTCCGGCCAGTCCCATCGCGGTCGACCAGTCCCACGGTGGTCTGACCGCCCCACACCACCGGTCAGACCGCCTGTGGTCTGACAGCTTGAAGCAAACCCCGAAAACGCGAGATTTTGCAAACCAACAAAGCCATTGCCAATTGACTCATCATCCTGAGATCGTGCACATATCCTCACGATATCCACAATCACAGACGGTTCGTGGTTGGAACTGTCTTTGATAAGACTTATCACAGATGATTTTTCAACCGTCTGTGATAACCGCCTGTTATCACAGACATAAAATTTCAGACGGTTCAGAAACCGTCTGTGATGACTGTTACGAACTGTCTATGATGAGCTTTTCTATAGTAGTGCCGGGTTATGTTCATTTTGGTACTCCTAGACGGAAGGCTATATGTTAATGATACTTGATTATAACCTAACATCTTTATTACTCTGATTAATTATTTGATTAACTGAATCTATTCGTTATTACAACAATGGTCTAGGGTTTACTAGTGTTGGATCCTGTGTATGTGCATGTCTAATCATGACTGCATCATTTTACTAATCACTAATCGACTCAACCCCATTGTTATCGGTATTATACCCATGGCCTAGGGTTAATAGCCACCGAGACGCTCCTTATTGCTTACTTGGCTACCTTCTATCAATCTCCTAATCACTAGACTTCTTCTAGTTTTTGGCTCTTTATAATAATTTTGATACACAAACTATTTAGTTAATAATCTAATTACTTGTTTTAGACTCCATACCCACTTACTAATTAACTCCCTAATTATTTTACTAACCAACTTCTGATTGTGGATCGAGTGAACTTGCATTTTAATATGAACTAACATAATATTTGTTCTTATTATCACGGTCAATTTCCTAAAGGCATATAATCTTATGCCATACTGTTAAGTGGAGGTCAATCATGGTTGCAATGTTCATAGGACAGAGTCTATTATTTCATGTAAACTCATTTCTAATCAAATATGTACTGGCCATACTATCAATGACCTAAGATGATACTATGTTTATTTAATATGTTTATGCAGTCATCACTATGTTTATTTAATATGTTTATGCAGTCATCTGTTTATTCTATGAAAAGTTTCAATTACAATGTGACGTTCTGGTAATGCACTATTTGGTTAGTTAAAAGTAATCATTTCTACTAATCCCCAGGCCAAATACTCAGTGCTCTTATTCTTTTTGTTTAGCACCTAACCTCCTTACTTAATCTCCTAAATGAATGGGGGCCACTGCCATACACACACACAAAGAAGAGTAATAGAGAGATATCACAGAGAGGGAGATAGAACCACAGTGCAGAGAAACAGAGGAGGCAACAGGCGGCGGTGGCGAGAGCGGCGTCGACGGAGGGAGAGACGACAGCGGCCACAAAGGGCAAAAACGGAACCGTGCCATGGAGGCAACTTCGGGAGCAGTGGTGGCGCAGCTTGGGCGGCGCTAGGGCAGGCTGATGGCAGCCCGTGGCGGTCAGGCGCGGGGGAGGAAAGGGGTGTTGGTGCCGGAGGGAAATAGGGAGAAAGAGAAGGCACGCACGGGCTTCAGGTGTCGAGGGGAACTCACTGGTGCGGGCCACGTGGGCAGAGGGAGCCCGAGGCGCTCCAACGATGGGGGCCACCGGTGGCGCGATGAGAGCTTCGTGGCGGCGCGGTGCTACGGTATAGGGGGCGTGGGTGAGCGGTGGGGAAGGTCTCTGGAGGGTGCTCGGGTGCTCCACCCGAGAGCAATCGGTCGGGGGCCTGCTGAGAGAGGTTCGGCGGCAGAAATGTTGGTTGTAGCCAGGACAGGGGAAGAAGAAGGCTCCGCCTGGTTCCTGTGAACGCAAGAAGAAATTGAGTGAGGGGATTGATTCAGTGGTCATGGGAACACGTTTTGATGCAAGAGGTTTGGGGAGAAGCGCCTTGGGTCGACCAGAACGACGGGGCGGGTGCTGGCGACACGGCGGTCCGAAGCGGCGCTTGCACCATGTTTGCCCTTGGCTCGGTGGAGAAGGAATGGGGGAGAAGGAGATGGCAGGGAAAGAGGGCTAGGGGGTTGCGACACTGGCCTTTCTAGGTGGACGGGCGGAGAGCACAAGGTGGTGATGCCAGTGCATGTCATGGGTGGCGATGCTCTCGCTGGTAGGATGGCTCGATGGTGAGGTAGCATGAGCTGGTGATGGCTAGGGCTTGGGCTAGCGACGCTTGAGTGTTGGCTGAGCTCTTGCTTGGCCGCAACGTGGAGCTTGCTCCAGAGCAAGGTGTCGACAGGAGAGAGAGAATGACACGGTGATGCATTTGGGAGGGAGAAGGAAGCTGGCTGTGCTGCGCTGGTTGATAGAAGGAGATGGTGTGGTGGCAACATCTCAGGCTCATGTGGCTTGACCAGATGAACATGAAGGAGAAGAATAGCTAGGACCAAATTGGGAAGTAGGCAAAAGAAAATAGGAAATGGGGTGATTGCCATTTTCCTGACTTTTGCTAAGAAAATTCACATGTGATAATGGATAGAATCTGTTATTCGCTAAAGAATTCTAATTGGACGTTTGCACATTCGAAAAATTAGGTTTTGAATAGATCTTTGATTTTAGGGTTTATATTTCGAAGGTAATACTTTGTTATGATGATTTACTAGTATCTGATTCTTTCGGTTTTACAACTTAGGTTTCTAGGGTTTCCGTATTTAGGGTTTATGTATTTTGGGTTACTGTTTTACATCACTTGTACCGGTAAAAGAGAAAATGCAACTCAAATACTCCAAAAAAATACAGGCAAAAAGGATGGTAATATATATCACATAAAATGTTTTAAAAATCTTGTATTATTATATTTGGGCACTTTTGGAATGTTACAGTTTATGACCTAGGCACTCAAGAATATGAAGAGAATCTTGGTTCTATTTGGAGTTGATGTGAGATTACTTGTGTGGCAGTGTTGTCCTATCTCCCTACAATTTTGATTGCCATCTCAAGTAAGTAAGTACTTCAGGGAGCAACTACATGATGGTGTTCAGTTCCTGGAGGTGTGGCAATGGCTGTTGTACAGAGTTGTATGCTTATGTTTGGGCCATGAAGGGGTTAGTTGTGGCACTGTAGCATATATGTGAGGCATTCTGTACACCCACACTTGAAGATATTAAAGATGTGCCCTTGTCTTGACTTGGAGGAGAGATGGCCTAACATGTTAATTAGACTACTCGGTAGTGAGGCGACCAATAACGGAGTGCAATGTTACAGCTTATCAACACAAACATTTTGCATTCATCTGATGATTAACTCATTGGGAAAGAAAGTGGAGTGGAGACCGAGGCCACTACCGAAAATACAGTTGAATACTAGGGCTATTCCGAATGACTGCAATTGCCACCTAGGAATGATCTCTAGTTTCGATTCATGGTTTCGGGTGATGTACCCCGCACGAGATGATTTATATGAAGTCAATGTTAAGCATTGCACTTTGGAAGGTTGGCAGGTGGTTTAAGTTCTTGGGATGAACTCAAATGCTTCAGGTGTGCAGAGCAGAAGAAGAGTAGTAGTAGGCTTGTGACTGGAATGGATGATATCCAGGTGTTCCCGAGACAATACAACAGTGAGGGAGGCCGCATTCGATTCAACATTGAGCATCGCGGTTCTTCTTGTTCTACGGGCCCCCTATGGCTTACATGGTAGCGGCTTGGGGTCAAGCCGCATTTCAAGGTAGGAGGAATGTTACGGACCGGCCTGGCCTTGATTGGGCTTCGTTCGTGGGCCGTGGGCCCAGAATGCAAGAAGGAGGATCGAGTCGGGAGTACAAAGGGCAAGCAACGGCGACAAAAGAGGAGATCGAAGAACAAAACAACAGCCGACTCTCTTCTTCCCCACTGCTGTTCCTCCCCTAAAAATTCCTCTTCTGTAATTCCCAGTCTCCAATTGCTTCTACTTCCTAGTCTTGATTGCTCTTCCCGTTCCATGGCAACCTGCACTGGCTACCGCACTTGGCCCGACCCGACAGAGCAACATGCTTGTGTTCGACACACTGGACGAGGTGTTACGGTGGTTGCGTGCTCCTGTCAGGATACGCATTCTGGCATCACTGCTTGAGATTGAGGGCAGGCTCGCCATGTCAAACAGCCATATGGGTGCGCCAAAGGTGGATCTTTCCCTTCTGCAGGACTACAAGCGTAAGGTTTGGGTCCACCAGTGGTAGACACCTGACGTTTCGAAGAAGACGGATATTGGTGCTCAACTGTTGTGTCCCAAGAGGTAGATGTGCTAGTTGATGACATGGATTGGCAGTTGCACTATGGCATAAAGGGTAATTTGCTGGAACGTCACTGCACATATTCTCAGAGAAAGTCCTGCTCCACATGCATTCTTTCCGATGCAGGAGAATGGAAGTGCCTGTGAACCGCCTTTCTTTCGGGGGCTGTAGATTGTGGTCGTTTCCCAGTGACCAAGTTCACACTCTTGAATACGATTCAGTAATTTCTGCAGATGGAGTTTGAACTAACTAGCTCCTTTGTCAATCCATATAGTAAGTCTTATTAGTGGTATGGAGAATTAACTATAACAGGTTTGCTGTTCTGTTTAGTTTTAAACATCTCAGTTTCAAAGTTTCAACCCAATGAATAAGAAATGTGCAAGTCTTAGGGGAAGGGTGTAAGTGATATATTTAAGAGGTAATCATAAATATAATTGTATCGTTTCTATATTTATGAGCTTTTAAATAATATATTATGTTATCCTGAAATATCATTTATATTAATTGACAAGAATGTGACATTTTCGTGAAACTCTCTTTTATGTTTACGATGTTATTCTAAACATCTATGATTTTATATCATTATATGAGACACTTGTGATCTATGGATCGACACATGTATTGATTTATGATCATGTTTCATAGATCATAGGTATGAGATATCAAATCAATAATGTGGACATATATAGGAGAACATAGCGTTGAATTGACCCGCCTTGAGACACTGAGAAAAAAAAAATGTCATATTCATAAGTATCATCAGTTGGTCTCATACATAGTGTATGCGTGATTCTTAGACCTGAGGTCGTCAAGGTTTTCTACATGTGTAATAGTTTACTTGGAGCTCGCTAAACTCTACTCCGTAAATGGGTAGTCATAAACGTTGTTTTTGGGTTTACTATAAAACATACGGAGAAATATGAGCAATCAAGATGGAATTTACCTCTCCTCTTTAATGGGAGAGATCTCTGGGCTCCTCGATATGGTTGGATTTAGGAAGTGCATGGTTATGCTGAATATGATTAAGGAGTCAACTACAATTAAGTAATCCACTAAAAGATCGAGTTGTCATAGGATGACACATATCTCGCATTGAGTTCGATTTGGTATAGTGAGGCAAATGGATCAACACGTGAGCTTTATAAACATTTGTTCCATATGATCTTTATGCGTATTCAGGGGTCGCTATGCCCTGCTAGGAATCGCTACCGAATTGTGGACCGGGAAGGAGTTTCCGTGTCACGATCGATTACACACGAACCTATAGGATCACACACTTAATGGGTTGGGGCAAACTAGTTTGGATTGGATCTGTTAGAGACTTAAATCAGATTATAATGTGCATGTGGTTAAGAGTCATATTGAGTTTCTAATGTAGGGATCCGTTAGGAACTCTTTATAAGGGGAGGCATGTGGGCTTTTGGGAAGAGGTTGCACCACCCACCGAAACCCTAGCCGCTACCTCCCCAAAGGCCATGCCATGTGCATTGGTGCTTGTACACCAGCACACGACGTTCCACCCTTAGATGTGTGTTACTGTAGAGGCATTGTTGCGCTGACCGAGGACGATCCACGACGTAGATAGGGAACGTGAGAGGTTGCTGGAGGAGATGATTGGCGACCAAGGATATTGGACGATCGACTACTTCTACTACATTGATGCGCGTAACGTTGGTCCGGGCTGCTCCAACTCTTCTTCCACGACACTGCGCGTCCAATGGTAACAGTCTACGATCTCTTAATCATATGGCTTTTGTTTTACGTGTAGAAAATTTTATTGCGCGCTAGTGTAGCCTACCCGTATCCCAACAAAGGGCTCAGCTCAAGTGCGGTGATGTGTTCTTAGTCTTTTACTTGTCTTGGTGTTTAATCAGTAGACCAGATTGTAGTATAGGTTGTCGTACTGTTAAGAGAGGTTTTGTCTAGTAGCCTGAGTCTCATCATGTGTTGATAGCTCAACCCCGTTTGCTCTAGCTTTCCTAGACATGATGCTATTGTTTGTAAATAGTTGTGGTTCATGCATATATCCTCGTAGCATGTGACTATAGTTTACAAATATATTTTACAAATGGTTTAAGTCCATGCACTTACTCCATGTGGTATGATACTAAAGTTTGCAAATATGTTTTTGTAAATTATTGAAGGTCATGCAATTCCTCTTGGCATGGTCTAAGATTTCTTGTTGCTTTTTTCCTTAACTTAGACTACGTGTTGGTGTTTTTGAGTTCTTGTGCTTTCTGCATTGATATAGTTCGTTTCAGATCATGCAATCAGTTGGGTTGTGTAGCCCTTTGAATAAGCTTTTCATAGAGCCCAACATCACTCAATTCCGACATCAGAGTCTAAAGTTATGACTATTTTTAAAGTGTCATCTGTGCTGAAAAACTGGGTAGATCCGACCGCCCTTGTAAGGCCAGTACGACCGTCCGTGCAGATCTGACCGGCCATTAGTTGGCGGTATGATCGAACGGTCTGACCTGGCTTTGTATGGCGATCAGCTTTTTTTAAGAGAGCATGTATTTGAGCTCCCTTCTTGTTAGTAGGCCGGTATGACCGCACTCTAACATGGTATCTGTTGGTGATATGTTCAAGAGGCAATCATAGAGACGATTGTATCACGTCTATGTTTATGAATTATTGAATAAATGTTATTCTGTTCCTTGAATGAATCATTTGTTATAAAGATTAACAAGTGTGTGACTTGTTTGTGAAGCTTTTTTAACTTATATGATGTCATTCCAAATGTATCCCTGGTCGGAACACTAGTGACTCTATCGACCAGCACATGTATTGATTGATGATCATGTTTCTTCAGTCATAGATATATGGATATCAAATCAATAATGTGAACACATGTTAGAGAACATAGTGTTGGATTGACCCACCTTGAGACACTACTGAGATTGTTATGATTTCATGTGTCATTATTTGGTCTCAAGCAATGCTGGTATATGATTCTTAGACCTGAGATCAGCATGATTTTCTACATGTGTAATAATACACTTTGGGGTTACCAAATGCTACTTCATAACTGGGTAGTTATGAAGGTAGCTTTTAGGTATGCTATGAAACATGCAGAGGAATGTGACTGGTCGGATATGATATTTGCCCCTCTTAACATAACAGAAGAGATATCTGGGCCCCTCGATGTGATCAGATAAAGAAAGTGCATGGCCATACCACTAGTGGTCGAAGAGTTTGACTACGTGAAGTTATCTGACACTAGATCGAGAAAGTAGTGAACAATCTATGGATGACATAATATCTCACCTGGAATTCAACCAGATATTGTGAGGCAAAGGGCGAATACACGAGTAGATCGTTCAGTTCGAACAGATACAAACTAGTCGTATGGAGATACGAGCTGGTCGCAGCTAGTCGAACATAATCACTAAGTGGTTGAAGCCTGGTCGTAAGGAGTTACAAACTGTCGATACTAATTATGATTTGGTCATATAGAGATACGAGCTGGTCGTTATTGACAAGTACCTGGTCGTAGATCATATTGCATTAAGGTTCGTCCGATATTATTTGTGTGTATTTGGGAATTGTTATATCCTACTAGGAACCGCTAACGAATTGTGATCTGAAAAAGTTTCTGAGTCACAACCGACTACACATGAACCTAAAGGGTCACACTTAACGGGTTAGAACAAACGTGTTTGGATAGGATCCGTCATGAGCTCTATATAAGGATATGCATGAGGTTGTTGGAAAAAATATACGATAGACGTTATGTGAGTTGCTCTACCAAGACCCTAGTGACGAGGATTGAAACCTCTATATATTATTTAATACATAAGAAAAGACCATACGTCTTCATGGTCGTAACCCTAAGGCTAACGACCCCACTGGTCGTAAGGATTCCAGAGGTTACATAATATATACTCTGGTCGGACAAGGTTCCTAACCTAGTCTCCGACCAGTCAAATACTCATAAGGCTTTGAACTGATATCTGGGTCTGAGTCTAGGTATATCCTTTACCGTGTGACGAATGGAACATGTGCTGTATATTCCACACCACGCGACGTTACATAACTCTAAGACACTAGAGTACAGTTAAATGACTCACTGACATATAGCCGCACAGAAGTTGATACATTGTCAACTAACGCCTCTCTCCGACCAGACGCGTCACTTCCCAACAGCGTCTCTCCAAGGGATAACTGACAACGCTTCATCAACTACATAAGGAGGATCGCGGAAGGTGGAGAGGGGGGATCAGAAGAGAGATCGATTGGAAGGCACTTCAGAAGACCACCATTCGATTAGTTTACAACACTATAGCAGGCATTACGCTCCAGTGTTACTAGGATTAGCCTCTTTGTTCAGATTACAGGCACTCTTGTAATAGCCAGATCATAGCAATAAAGGACAGCCTCATTCCTTTCCTAGAGATACGTGTCATTTTTCCTCTGTTTTTTATATATTTGTAAGTTCGGTGATTTGATCATCAACAACTGGCGCCGTCCGTGGGGAAGAAGGCACAATTCTCCTGAAGAAGTTCTTCGTTCATCAAATCCTCGCCCATCCTTCATAATCGTTCATACGACTATGGCAGGAACTTAGGACGAGGAGAACTGGTTCGATTTGGATGACTAGTCTAATCTCGACATGGAAGCCTGCATTCAGGCCATGCAAGAGAACTAGGAGTCATCATCTTCCTCATCCGCCGGTTCGCAGGTCACTGACGACAGTGTAGTCGAGCGGATGGATGAGGATGCACCACTACGACAAGTGGTGCTTCCCAAGGGACAGGTCACTCCGGACCAGCTCGGAGCGTCCGAAAATCTCTCCAAGCCCGGTCCTTTCGACCGGCGAAAAAGGTGATGAACCCTCAGCCTTGCAATCCGAGAATTAATACGTTCTCGATACAATCATGGCTAACAGGTACTCACTAACGGCATTTGGAAATTCCAGGAGCCAACCGACATGTGGTAACAATATCGATGAAACCCTCACCGGTTATGGGCCGAGTGGGAACAATAAGGCTCAGCATACGATCGGCAATACACCGGGTCAGACTGAGTTCGCCACGAAGACCTCACGAGGTGCTTATCTCCGACCGGTCTCCATCGTGGAAGTCTCTAGTAGAAGCACTGAAAAGCTCTCCACTAGTTACAGTGGAAGTTCTTCGGAGGATCGCTGCTGGAAACACGAGGTCAATGCGATCGAAAATACTGGTCGTAATGCCGTGTACGGTCCTACACACACTGCCTCGCCACCACATACTGATGGAAATGGCACGAGCAATCAAGCACCAATTACCAGAGACAACAGAACTGATTGACGTCCATCAGTTAATTCACCTGGTTCTGCCCCACCAAGGATGATGGGTTGGATGGGGCCAGGTGCAAGGTCAAGAGAAGGTTCAGATCTACGAACGTCAATAATCTCAATGAATTCTCTGAGACATTCAGTAACGGTATAAAACCTGCAACGTATTCAGAATATTTTAAATTCTTCAACAAACTGTACAACGTACGGAAGCATACCGGGAACATAGGACATCACAAAGTCAAGCTATGACTTCGTTTCAACGTTCCTCCCTCGGCAGAGGGCGACACTGTAATGTTGGGAATTGATCGATACCAAGACCTCCTCAAAGATTCTGACCAACGAGTCATGAAGGAAGGAGGTTATTCCAAACAACCACACCTTCCCCTCATCGAGAGAGTTATTCGCTTGGCCCTGATGATCTACGACATCGTTTGGGCCGAGCAGGTGATCAAAGGCTTCATCCTAACGCCCACGATCAGATCGGAACACCGGAGCCCCGAAATTCTAATCTGAGAAACCGGTCTCCGGCCGATCACAATCCGGCACCTTTTCAAAGAAGGCGCCATGAGTCGACCACAGTGTCGAGCTTTCTCGCGAGGGCTTCAGTAGCGTTGGCCTAACGATCACGATCAACTACATGGCTGTCTAGTGTGGCAAGCACCAAGAGTAATAAACCAAAGTGTTTGCTTGAGGAAAATTAAGTGCCAACAAGATCAACTAATGATGCAATGCACTTGATTGCTCATCAACTAATGATGAAATGCACTTGAATGCTCTCAACTACCTCAAAATATGATTTATGAGCAAATGGGTAGTGGAGAGTGCACTAGAGGCTCAAATGTATTCAATGAGGTCCAATGTGCTCAAAAGTTCTGAGTTTGATGCATGTGTGGGGTATTTATAGCCATCATCAACAAAACTAGCCGTTTGAGTCAATTCTCTAGAAAAAAACAGCACAAGCGGTAGTACCGCAGTACAAATCCGGTACTACTGGCCTTCACTGTTCAACAGTCAAAACTGACGCATTTAATGCTTCTGAACTAGCTTTTATATAAAGATGTGGTGCTACCACACTCACAAGCTCCAGTACTACCACACGCCGGTAGTACCTCTCGGCCAGATCGGAACTACCGATATCAAAGGATCAAAAATCAAGAAAAAACTCCCTCTCTATAAATAACGTACCGTTATGTAAAATCCGGTACTACCGCACTCGGTAGTACCGCTCAGCTCAATCGGTACTATCGATTTCTAGAGGTTAAAGAATCAAGAAAAATACGATATCTGAAAATAACGAACCGCCATGTTAAATCCGGTACTACCGTACTCCGGTAGTACCGCTCAAGAAATACGGTCATACCGATTGTCAGAGGAGATGAAAACTCCAAAAACAAGCACTCTGGAATAAATGTACTACCAACTAGATTTTGGTACTACCGACCTGCGATAGTTCCACTCATCAATTGTGGTCATACCAATTTTTACAGAACAAATTCCAGAAGCTATTCTAAGTGCAATGCATAACACTTGGTTGATCAAAATGGCATAAAATAATCTTTCAAGCTACTAGCCATGATCCCTGTTTATAGTACAGCATCTAGCCTACTAATCCGGTCTTTTCTCCAAACACCGAGACCGGTAAAAACTATAAAAGGATACTTAGGGTGTACAATACCTTCGCTTAGAGCCAGGTTGATCTTTTACCATCTTTGCATTGTCCTTTTCATGTCATCATTCAAACTTCGGGATTAAACCTTTAAAATATCTTAGCACATATGTTAGTCTCATAACACATTATTGACATTAATTACCAAAATCATTTTTAGGGTCCTAGATGCTTTCATCGGGCTGCAAGAAGATATGTACGTCAACAAGGTTCAAAAATGAATTGATGCGGGAGGATAATAGTTATGAAGACTTACATAGAACAGGCAGATCCACCTCAGCGTCAGCCCATCGGTGTTGCTGAACTCCCGGTAACCACTGCCCGGCGGCAGCACATCCAGGAACCTCACTAGTAACTACGTGCGCTATGTGGCCGGGATGTCGTACGCCAGAGGGAAGCCAGCGCAGGGCAACCCGGTCAGGAAGGTGACGTCCTGAAGGTTTGACACCATCTCCCCGCACGGAAAGTGAAACATGTGCGTCTCTAGCCTCCAACGGTCAACCAGCGCCGCCAGTAGGCACCGGTTGTATGGAAAGTGCCTAGACGTACGCCTTGGTCCGTCCGTGCGGTCCTGGTCATCCTCCCACGTCACGTTAACCATGCTCGCCAACGGAAGGACGCATGCCGCCCTCAATCTGTGTCAGGCAAGGTTACGAACAAACATTAGTCCAACCAAAGTAGTTAGGCTGCAAATGAGTACACGAAGATCGAACGACACGTACCTCGGAAGCCAGCGTGGGTCCACCCTCCATGTCCTTATCGGCACGTGTAGCCGCAACGCACCAAACTCAATTGCCTCCTCTCCCTTCTAGGGGAGGATGGTACTAAGGCGGCTATGGTGATGTGTGTCAATCACCGGGTCAAGCAACTCGTACAGCCACTGCACAACATGTCCTGGATCCGCCATACTTGAAAATTCAGTGCATTCATTGTAATGACTACGAAACATGTATATAAGGTAATAAGAAGCGACATTAACAAAATAAATACCAGCCACAAATAAAACCAAATTTAAGTTGAGATTATTTTGGTTAAGCTACACAAACCCCGCTAACCTACTCTGTAGTTTTTACATATTTTTTTATAGAAATGTTGCTATTTTTCTACTTTTAAAAGAATTTTTGGCATGAACAGAATAATTACTGCACACAAATGTAAACCAAATTTAAGCTATGACTATTTCGATTCAAGTCTACCTACCGTACAAAGCTACTCATCAATTTTTACAGAATTGTAATATGGTCTTCCAATTTCAACATAATTTTAAAAATGTTAATCGAGTGCAAATAAAAGCAATAAACAAAGTTCATAATTTTATCATTCAGCTATACATAGCCTATATAGCAACTCTGGATTTTCTTTACTGCTTTCCTATGTGTCATGCTATTTTTCTAGTTTAAAATTAATTTTTGGTATTAACAATATAATTATTGTGCACAAATGGAAAGCTAAATAAAGCTAGGATTATTTTGATTACACTCTACTTACCCTACTTACCTGCTCTACAATTTTATAGATTTTTAATAGGCGTCTTTATATTTCTGTATATTTATCATGAATCATTCGAGTGCTGGAACATTCATAATATGTGCACGATGAACTGGACTATACACATCTCAAATGATGTACTACATAATTTGACTAAAATTATCTCATCTATTAAATTCTATGTTACTATTTTTGTTTGCTAACCAATAAAGTTTTGACATAATGTATAAAGTTGTAAAAACTTGTACCTGCGAGATGGCCAACCGAATCAGATGCTCAGTCTCTCTCTCCTCCGCTATGAACTGGCAGGGTTTCGCTATCTGTCTTCTCTTCCTATCCTTCTCTCTGTTCTATTTTTTCTGGAATTAAAATGACAGTTGGCTGATTTTTTAGGGTTTTATAGATGGATCCTTGTCGCTAGTTCACGAGGTTTCCTGCCGCTAGTTCAACTGGGGACATAAAACTATTCACTTCATGTCACTAGTTGAAATGACGACAGGGAGTTGAATCGACGACAAGGGGCCAACAAGGTCCTTGTCGCCCGTTGTACTAACAACATATACATATTTTTGTAATTTTTAGATGATTATTTAGTTTTAAAAATAATACTATTTTTTTTTAAAAAAAAAAACTGAAAATGCTAAGGATCCTGCTGTACACCCTCAGATTTGCTGCAGCATGCCCATGTGGCCATGTCCCCCTTTTCCTGTGGCCTGCGGGAGATTTCGATTTCTTGAAGTACCGAAGTGTTCTTGACTCTTGAGTTCCTGAGCAGGTTGTGGCTGAGGCTAAACCGAGAGAAATCGAGGAAGAGGTGAGCTCGCATCGCTCATTCTTGAGTCGGTTGCAGCTTCTTGATAAGTTTGCTGGGATTCTAATATCTTGTGTGCTCGTGCTTTTCGTGGGGATTGGGGAATTTGCAGGCATTTCTGAAGGTTCGCGAAACCACCCATTCGATCTCGACTCCTCCCATCCTGTTCCCATGGCGACGAAGCAGACCCGGCGAAGCGCCTCCGTCGACCTCCCCGACGACATGGTCTCGGAGATCCTCCTCCGCCTGCCATCTAAGTCCCTCCTCCGCTGCCGCGCCGTCTGCAAGGCCTGGCGTAGCCTCTCCACCGACCGCAACCTCCTCCTAGCCCACCACCGCCGCCAGCCGCCCCAGCCCCTCCTCCTCGCCTTCTTCGGCGACGCCGACGAGGAAGACGAATCTGTGCTCCACTACTGCCTCGAGGCCGTCGACCTCCGCACCGACAAACACCGGGTGGTCGTGCGCTTCACCGACATGGAGTACGACGACGACCATCTCGGCGAAGGCGTCTTCGACGTGCTCGAGGTCCACGCCTCCTGCGACGGCCTCCTCCTCCTCAGCTTCCTCGACGCCTTCTTCGTCTGCAACCCCGCGACGCGCCAGGCCACTCCCCTCCCGCCGCTCCGTGCCCGTGAGATCGCGGGGCTCTACCCGCACGCCGCTTCCGGGGAGTACCGGGTGCTGTACCACCGAGAGGACGGCCTCGAGAGGAAGTACTACGTCCTTACGGTGGGCTCCGAACAGGCGAGGTACATAGAGCGTCGCGCGTCGTCGGCTTCCGTGGGCGAGGGGATGGCGAGAGGGGTGGGGCGCGCCTGCACCTTGCCGCCCGTCCTTCTCCATGGCAGCCTGCACTGGCCGCCGCAGCGGCGCCAACAGGACAACATACTGGTGTTCGACACAGCTGCAGAGTCATTCAGGTGGATATCTCCTCCTGTGACACGCACGGACACGTCGTATATGATGTTGTTTGAGATGCACGGCAAGCTTGCTATGTCCTGCTGCAAGCAAAATGTGTGGAAAGCGGATCTTTGGCTTATGCAGGATTACAAGGAGGATATCTGGGTCTGCAAGTACCGGATTGAGCTCTCGGCCATACATCCTGGTGCGCGTTTATCCTGGGATACAGTCATTGTGTCACAAGAGGGAGATATGCTTGTGGAAGGCTTGGAATCGGTGTTGCATTATGACATCAATGGGAAATTGCTGGGGATTTTTTATTATGATGATCATATCTTCGAAATTACTCCACATGTGCTCAAAGAAAGCCTTGTACCGCATGCATTCCTTCAGATGCAGCAGCATGGCAGCGCTGGTGAACCGCCTTTCTTCCGAGGGTTGTAGAGTGTGCTGGTGGTTTCCCAGTGACCCAGTTGCCCCTTTGAGCATCCATGATTTAGATATTGCAATATCTACCGATGAAACTCAAATCAGTTAGCTGTTTGTCTCGTTCATGGTAGGGAAAATTTTGATCCGGGGATCATACTTCTCTCTTTCATTTCTTTTCAATAGAAGACAATAGGGATTTCATAGTTCTCTTTAGTTAAGACACAGTTATCTCTTTCGATGTTCCAAATGTACTGTTGGAAATTGCATGTTTCCAAAACATGAATGCAAATGGCCCAGGTATCTTACCTGGCAATATGCTGGCAAGCCATGGTGGTAGTCATTCAAGTTGTTTCGTCTCCAGAATTTAGAAAATTACTTTTGTATTGCTGAAGAAATCTTTAAGTTGTTGCATTTGAAGATCTTGACGAATTGAAGTGCCTTTTGTCTCTGTTTACTGGAAATCTGGAACCGAGAACTGATGCTACCCTGTTTTCTATGCCATTGTTGAGGAAAATTTACTATGTGCTCGTCCTAATTTTGTCAACTGCAACGTACGTGGTGTGCTGCGTTGGGTGTTCACCCAGAATGTCCTAACCCTTTTTATATGATAGGCAGATTGCTGAGTTAGATATCTGCAAATCACACACCAAACTATCTACAAGTATTTCCCCTGGAACACTAGATGTGATGTTTATTATGGGTCCATTGCAGTGTTCTTGATCCCTCGATAGAGTGGTTAAGCAGCAGCATTTGCGTGGTAACTAGTTAGTGTGAAAAGGCACCATCCATTCAACATGAGATCGACAGTGTTATACTGGAGTTTTACTTGCATAATCTATTTCGTATGAAATTGATGACGTTCGTTGTTACGTGGGGTTGCATGTATGGCAGGCGACCCAAGGCAAAGGGGGAAGAGCCGGCCCTGGGTGCAGGAACAACCAGCCCTGGCGGCTGATTACGATTCTGTTTTATCTATCTTGGAAGTTTGCAAGTTTGCAGTTAGGAAGGTTTAATTAGGGAGGTCTACTTTAGGGAAGAGCCTAGTTAAGGAAGGGTAATACCTTCTATTCTAAATCAAGTGCTACAATATAGAGGATATGAAGTTAATAGAAAATCAGCAAAAGGGTTGGATAGTTACCCCAATCCCCTTGCACCATACCCTATCTCCTCCTAGCGCCCTCCCCTGTCTTATCCCGACGGCTAGGGTTTCTCCTAGCCGCACTTCACCATGGCCCCCCGACGCAATCCTCATCCTCCCGAACTGATTCTTCCCGTCCGCCTTTGCTCCCAACGTTCATCACCTGACATCTTGGTATCAGAGCCAACCATTGCTCCATCCACTATGTCAGGCAATGGTTGTAACAAGGATTTCCAACAGGTGATGCACCAATTCGCTGAGGACACGGCGAAATCCCTTGCTTGTATCAATGACCAATTCGCTAGGCATGTCGGATTGATTGAGACTAGCATCAATCGGCTAGCCCGGCACGATTGACATTTGGCGCGCATTGAAGGACATCCCTCCAGCGAGGAGGGCGGCGGAGACGAAGACACTGCTGCGCGAACGGGGGCCGATGGGGAGCTGCCGCCGAGTCAGCACCGCCCGAGCGAAGACTCGGGCATCGCCCCTGCAGCGCTGCCTCCTCATCTGCCACAATCGCATGGCTTTGCCCCAAGAGCCGGACATCCACAAAACCCGCCGCGCTACATCAAACTCAAGTTCTCGTACTTCGACGGCAAGGAGGATCCAATATCGTGGATCAACCGCTGCGGGCAATTCTTTCGCGCACAACAAACACTCATGGAGGATAGGGTGTGGCTCGATACGTACCACATGTCCGGCGTGGCGCACCTGTGGTACATACAGGTGGAGCACATGGATGGCATGCCCAATTGGCGACACTTCACGGACCTCGTGCATCGTCGGTTTGGGACTCCCACGCGTCACAACCCGCTGGGTGCATTGATGGGCCTTCGGCGCACAGCTTCGATGGCAAAATTCACCGAAAACTTACTGGCTCTGCTAGCTTGTTGTGGCCACCTCAATGGGGAACAACAGGTGATGTTGTTCATGGCCGGGCTCGGCGAGCCCCTGCAGACTCACGTTGAGATCTAGCGGCCAATTGACTTGGAAGTTGCCATGGACTTGGCTCGCGCCTACGAATGCTTGCTTTTATTTCCATTGGTCTTGGCGACCACAACCACATCCTCCAAGGCAGCAAGCACCAAGCCGTTTATACCCAGGGTAGCAGCCTCCAGTGGTGGCGTCGTGGCTCAACGACACCCTCCACGGGGGTGTCAAGCACGGCCAAGCCGTTCAGGAGGCTCACGCCGGTCAAGATGGAGGAACGCCGCAGCAAGGGACTTTGCTACAACTACGTCGAGAAGTTTGTGCCAAGCCACCAGCATTTATGCAAGCGCGTCTTTATGTTGCACGTTGAACCGGACGATGACGACCTCGAGGAAGCAGCAAGGATGCCACCATCTCCCTCCTCGCCCTCACCGGGATTCGCAAGTCCCAAACGATCTAACTTCTGGTGATGATCCACGGCGTCCAATTGATGGCCTTGATCAACTCGGGCTCCACCCATAACTTCATTGCCACGAAGCTCATCGATTAGGTTGTATTGAAGCTGGCGCCACACACGGGCCTCTCCGTGGCTGTGGCCAATGGTGAAAAGGTGGCAAGCGACGGGGTGTGCTACGCGACACCCCTCTCTATTGACCAAGAATACTTCATCCTCGACTTGCTCACCATACTTGGGCAGCTTTGACATTGTCCTTGGGGTCCAGTGGTTCTGTTCCTTAGGATCGATTGTCTGGGATTTGAACCTCCTGACAATGTACTTCCAATGCCAGGACCGGGAGATCATTTGGCACGGCGTGGCCCCATCCCGGCCAGGGCCGCATCTCCACCCCGCCTCGACCGTAGGGGAACTCATGGAGGAGTTACTCGCGGAGTTCTCGTCGATTTTCGATGAACCGCGAGGACTCCCACCTCCACGCGGCCGCAGCCACCGCATCCATCTCCTCCCAGGCACCGGTGTGGTGGTGGTTCGACCATACAGATACCCAGTGACTCAAAAGGATGAGCTCGAGCAACAATGCACTGCAATGTTGGATAAGGGCATCATCCAGCATAGTAGCTTGACATTCTTGGCGCCCGTGCTATTGGTCAAGAAGAAGCATGGGTGGTGGCATTTCTGCGTCGACTACCGCACCTTGAATGATAAAACCATCAAGAACAAATTCCCAATCCCGGTGGTCAAGGAGATCCTTGATGAGCTCAAGGGAGCGTGGTTCTTCATCAAGTTGGACCTCTGCTCATGTTATCACCAAGTCCGAATGGCTCCGTAAGACGTGGAGAAGACCGCTTTTCGCACTCATGAGGGCTTATAGGAATTTTTTGTTATGGCTTTCGGGTTAACCAACGCCCCAACCACTTTTCAAGCTCTCATGAAGGACGTTCTTTGGCCATACCTACGCCGTTTTGTACTTGTGTTCTTTGACGATATCTTGATTTACAGTTCATCATGGGCGGACCATCTGCGACATGGGCGGGCGGTGCTCCAATGTCTCCACCAACAACAACTGTTCCTCAAAAAGTCCAAGTGCCTCTTTGGGGACACATCGATGACATACCTCGGCCATGTTGCTCTTGATCTCCTTGATATCTGCATCTTCAAGCAGAGCTTTCTTGATCTGATTTTGTAGAATAGGTTGAACTTCCAAAGCAGCTAGGTAACCTTCTTCAATCAACTCTAGCCTGGGCTTCTGAAATTCTTCGTGCATGGCTGGCTGACTTTCCTTGATCATTAGAGTATTACAGTAGACCTTTCTACTTAAGGCATCTGCCACGACATTAGTTTTGCCTAGATGATAATGGATTCCAATATCGTAATCCTTAATGAACTCCAACCATCTTCTTTGCCTCATATTAAGGTCAGTTTGGGTGAAAATGTACTTCAAACTCTTATGATCAATGTAAACTTCACAACGATTACCGATGAGGTAATGACGCCATATCTTCAAAGCATGCACTACGGCAGCCAACTCTAAGTCATGAATAGGATAATTTGCTTCATGAGGCCTCAACTGACGTGACGCATATGCTACTACCTTCCTTTCTTACATCAGGACACAGCCGAGTCCTTGTCAGGTTGCATCACAAAAGATCTCAAAATATTTCTGAACATCTGGTAAGATCAACACTGGTGCGATGGTCAAACGCTTCTTCAATTCTTGAAAACTTTGCTCACATTGTGGAATCCAAGCAAATTTCTTTTCCTTCTTCAACAGCTGAGTGAGGGGTCTTCATATTCTGGAGAATCCTTCTATAAACCGCTGGTAGTATCCTGCCATACCGAGGAAACTTCTGATCTGAGGCATTGTTTTGGGTGACTCCCAGCTGAGTAGATCCTTGACTTTGCTGGGTTGACGGCGACTCCTTCTACTGACATGACGTGTCCCAATAAAGTGATTTCCTTCATCCAAAACTCACACTTGCTGAATTTAGCATACAGTTGATGATCTCTAAGCTAATTCAGGATCAAGCGAAGGTGCTCTTCATGCTCTTCCTCATTCTTGGAGTATACTAGAATATCGTCAATAAAGATAATGACGAACTTATCCAAATACTCCATGAATACTTTATTCATCAAGTTCATAAAGTAAGAAGGGGCATTGGTCAATCCAAAAGACATGACCGTGAACTCATACAGTCCATAACGGGTTAAGAAAGTTGTCTTGGGAATATCTTTCTAACGAATCTTCAGCTGGTGATAACCCGATCTCAAATCTATCTTAGAGAACACTTCGGCTCCTTTCAACTGATCAAATAGATTATCAATCCTGGGTAGAGGGTACTTGTTCTTGATGGTGACTTCATTAAGTGCACGATAATCCACACACATCCGCTGGGTACCATCCTTCTTTGCAACAAAGATTACTAGGGCTCCCCAAGGTGAAGAACTTGGATAAAACCTTTTTCTTTCATCTCCTCAATCTGCTTCAACTCGACTAAATCGTTGACAGGCAAATGGTAAGGTCTCTTAAAAATGGGTGTAGTTCTAGAAACTAGGTTGATAACGAACTCTAAGTCCAATCCATTCCCAAAATCACATCTAGGGACTTGGTGTCGATGATGATAAGGTTGGCGAGGAATTTTACCCCTTCTACAGTCACTTTAACTTTTGGGCAACCTTGGTTTGTACACAATTCCGAACCTGGTAATTGAACTAATAAAGCATTTTTAAGAGTCAAAACCTTCAACTGATGCTTTGCAGCAAAACTCCAAAAAACAAACGAATGTGAAGCTCCAGAATCAAACAAAACAGAAGCAAGCGCTGAATTAACTAGGAACTTACCCAACACGACGTCCGGGGCTATTTGGGCTTCCTTCACTGTAACATGGTATACATGGCCTCTCCCGAAAGGCTGAGGGGTGTTGACTGGTGCAACTAGAGTCTGAGGTGCTCCGCGTCTGGCTCCTGGCATGGGGGTTCTGGTTGGAGTAGCTCCCAAGTTGAATCTAACAGACGTGGGACCTTGCTTCTGCGGGCAGCTACTGGCGTAGTGCCCCAGTTGCTGACAATTGAAACAGGAGATCCTGTGGCATATTTGTTGTTTCTTGGCTGCTGGTTGCTGGTGTTGTTGTTGTTGAAGCTGCGGAATCAAGGAGTAGCTGGGCGAGGCGCTGTCGTAGGGGCTCTGAATGCAACAGGAGGAATAGTACGAGTAGGGTGTTGCACATTCATTCTGGCTCTCTACGGTTTATTCTGATGGGCACCATGGTGCATCATCTTTCTCTTGCGAGATTCTTCAAGCTCACAACGAGACTCTTCTATGAGCATAGCCTTGTTCACTAGGTGTTGAAAATCCACATAGTCGCTGTCAACGACTTGAACCTTCAAGCTAGGGTTGAGTCTGTGCTTGAAATGCTTCTGACATGCATCATCTGTGGCAACGTCATCTTGAGAATAACAAGAGAGTTGAGTGAACTTATTGAGGTATTCACTCACAGACATGTTTCCTTGTTATAGCTCACGAAACTTGTTCTTCTTCATCTCCACCTTTCCATAAGGGATATGAGAGTGACGGAAAGCTTCTGAAAACTCCATCCAAGTGATGCTCTAGTGGTTCTCATGGGCGGCACATTAGTTCTCCCATCATTATGTGGCAGTTCCTTCAAGTTGGTGTGCGGCATATAGAACCTTCTCACGGTCGTCACACCAGGCGATGGCAAGCTTCTTCTCTATGGAGCGCAGCCAGTCGTCTGTGTCCAAAGGCTCGAAGGAGCTAGAGAAAGTAGGTGGATGAGTCCTCATGAACTCTGCCAGCCTTGACTGAGGGAAAGCTAGGGGCGGTGGTGGTGGCATGGCAGCTGCTTGATTGTTTTGGTTCAGCACTGCGAGCAAAGCAGCAGTAGTCTGGTTCTGCTGATTCATCATCTGGTTCATGTTTTGCATCATTGCATTCATCAACTGTGTCTGGGCTGCCATGAACTGACCCAAACCTTGATCTGCACTGGCGGCCGGGGGACATGGTGTATTGGTATTCAGGGGCTCATCCTGACTTACGAAGTTGCGGGTCTGCAGCATCTGTAATAAATCTTCGGTTTAATAGGTGAGGAAGAGAAATCACGATAGATGAGAGGGAGAAGCACAAAAGATGAGAAAGTCAAGAAAGAAGGATAGAAGCATCCTAATTGGGAAAAAGTCGGTTTAACCCGAAGAACAAATAGTCGTAAAGCTATTAAGAGGCAATAAAATTCAACACTCAAACAAAAAGATCATATTACACTGACTAAGCGGTACTAAAATTGAGAAAGGCTACAACTAATGCTAACTTATATATATGGTTGACTTGAAACAAACGGTAGATCTTGAAACTCCCAGGCCACCCATCGCTTGATCACGAAGGGCTCGATCCTATAGAGATTCCAGAGGTAAGGAGGTCAATTTAGATTTGAAAACCAAGTTTTAGAAGAAAAAAAAGCAAGATGTAAGAACTCAAGAGCGATATGATAGAATAAGAGGATAAGATGGGACAAGAAGAGAATAAGATGAGAAAGAATAAAATAAGACGAGAGAAGAATATTTATCCATCAATTGGTTGAATTAATTTAGAAAATAAATTTTGAGACTTTCGACTGAAACTACCAAGCTATCTATGGTTACGTCCTACAGTCGATATGGCTATGATACCATCTCTTGTCGGGACCGCGGGTATGCAACCCCGAGACCCTCTGTGCATTCTGAGCTAGTCACAGATCAGTAGCTAGCTCACACAGTTACAACAACGATGTTATCATATCCATACAATAAAGAGACTAATGAAGCAGACAAAGTAATATTAATTAATAGCAAAAGGACCTTATGGTCAAGTCTTACAGAGTTTTCCACGCAGGGTTTAGCAACAAAAGATAAACTTGCAGCAGAAATCCAAAATATCTCGTGGAGGCCATTCGACATGCCCACAGGCAATTGAGTGGAGGACGCATCTTAGTTCGTATAGTCTTCGAAGAAGTCTTCCTGGTAGAACTCGGTGTTCCCTGGTTCTTCTGCGAGGAACTGGTCAACAAGTTGCGTATAGCTGTGAGTACATAAAGTACTCAGCAAGCCGTAGGGAAATGTATGTAAACAGTATTCATGCAAGGCTTGAACAAGGATAGCTTTATGTTTAATTTGCAGAAAGCAGTATTGATATTAAATACATTAAGTACATTGCAAAGCATTGTTTAAAAGATTAGTACATAAGTAATCAGGTTCTTTAAAACAACTAGTGAACACCCGGTTCACTTCCCAACCATTCCAACCAAACTATTCCAATATTTTTATAAAAATCTACCCCTTGTGTGAAATCACCAGGCATTGTCCATAATAGGGAACACGGCCATTCAAATAGTTTTTAACACTCTATAGAGGTTGTACAGCTTGACCCACAAGAGATAGTCGCTTGATACAACACACGTTTCCTTAGACGTGTGATCAAGTGGAGACTATCACAAGGCTTTTACAAAGCTCCATTTTGACTCGGTTCTACTTGCTAAGGATTCGCCACCTCGCCCCCCTCTTGCGCTGCTTATCAACCAAAACAGAATCGACTCAAAACATTACTAATTATTCAGCCAGGTCCACCCCATAAATGGACTTGTGGTTACACAGTATGGCCCAGATCAATGGCGCACAAAGTTAAGTCCTTAGAGACTGCTCAGGCTAGGTAACCTCATTCCAAAGTGCTTCCTGCATCCCTTTTACTGCACGATCACTCGCCCGAGTATAAATCATTTTTGGTTCAACCCGACCAAATAGCAACCTTTGCCATGGTACAACATTTTTTAACAACAGTGGCCGCGCCACAATTTCATCTTTCATTAAGTCAAGTTTAAACATTTAAGCATGTGATCATGAATCCCATCAAATAGATAAAGCATGGATAAGCATAAGACGCACCCATGTTGGTATTACAATAATGTCCAATTAAGAATACCCAATTCTATGGTGTCCAAGGATTTATGTCATTCAAGGGAACATGTCGATAGCAATTATCCAAGGTGGCATAATGGCAATTGGGTATTTAAATATTCCCGAAAGTATTTTTATACAATTAGCCAAGCATGTTGATATAAAATAATATAATTTTATAAAATAGGTACGAGATGATCAAAGGTCTACTACTTGTCTTCGTTGAAGAGTTGAGACGCATCGGTCGATGGGTCCAAGAATTCTTGCGAAACGCTGGAATCTATACGTGCGAAAAGAGCAAAATAAATAAATAAATGCAAATAAAATCCAAAAATTACCAAACTAGAATGAAATGAAAGGTACTAAATTTAAATGAATATAAAAAACTGAATCACACAAAATGGATTTCAGGTGAAGATATGACCTTTGGAAGTTTGAAAACACATAAAATGAAGAAAATCAGGATTTTTTGGATTTTTGGAATTATTTTCTTAAAGGAAACGGGTGAAAAGCCACGTGGGCTGCTAACGGGCTACCACCCGGGCGGAAGTAGGGGAGGTGTCGCTGACTAGGCGCCACGCAGCACTGCCACATCAGCGCCTGAGGGGCAATGCGCTCGGCACGAGGGTCTCTAAGGTTTGGCGGGGATATGGTCGGCGGGAAGGCATCGGCAGCTAGAAGAAGGCGCGGCGAACGTGATGCTCACAGTTTCATCAATGGGGAACCACGGGAAGGACGGCGGCGAGGAGGAAGAATCGGCGGCAGTGGCGCTCCGATGGAGCTCAGATGATGAGGAGGTACGCACGGGGTGGTCCGTGTTCTTGCGATGCTAAAGGTGGAGGCGTTGGTGGCAGAGGAGTCTCGGCGGTGGCGCTAGAGGCGGCGGCATGAAGCTCGGCCGGCGGGGAGAAAACTCAAAGCACTAGGATGCTAGGGCGAAAGAGGGAGGGTGAATCGAGGGAAAGCAAGAGGTAGCCAAGGGGTATCCGGTGATCGCCTTATAAAGGCTCGGGGAAGTCCAGAGGGGAGGAATCGCGCGCGGAGCGGCGGCGGATTTCGTGCGAGCTTGCGTGCTCCAACGATTCCACGCGGAGGGGGCGGCGTTGACGAATGGAACGGAGTCGGCGAGATGTGCAGAGGTCAACGCTCGCGATCGCTTGGAGATTTGGCGATGGAAAGGCAGGATGCGATGGAGCTCTGCGCGGCCATCAATAGCGGTCCGGAGAAGGGGCGCACGCAAAGAACCAATGGGGAAGAAGGGGAGTTGGCGGTTGACGGGTGAAACGGGGTCGGTGGGATTCAAGGGCTTCAATGCGCGCGTCCACATGAAGGATCGACGATGGATTCACGGGATTGGACGGGGCGGAGTCAGTGGCAATGGTGGCGACAGATGGACGATGGCGTCGGACCGAGGAAGAAGAGAAACAGGGCGAAGGGAGGCTGACGGATGGGGCACCGTTGCCAACGAGAGCAAGCAAAGGATGTGGAGCGGGCTGCACGCACGGGCGAGCTGGGCCGCGGAGGGAGTGCACAGTAATGGCTAGAGGAATTCGGCCCTTGAACAGAGCCAATGATTTTCGAATTTCATAAAATACAACAAATCAAAAGGCTTTTTACAAAATAGTAAATAAAGTCCAAAAATCTAGAAAAATACACAGAAATTCCTTGAATTATTTTGAACTTAATAAAATTATTTTCAACTTTAATTTATCTCTTAATTTTTTAAATAAATTATTTTTAATTTTTATGAAATAGGAACAAAAACCTTTTTAAATTTCAAAAAAAAACCAAGAAAAAGCTTAAAATAATAATTTTTGAGTTTAAATGCCAGAAAACCCAATTAAACCAAATTTTAATTAATTAAAGTTTGAATATTTCATATTAAATTGTTTTTGTTTTCTGAAATTCCCAGTTAAGTTTTAGCAATAAAATCAAATGGTTATTTTCATTTTCGAAAATTTTCAAACAGGCCCAAATGATTACATCACAAAAGTAGCGGAAGCGACAACGGAAGTAAAAGGGTGAGGGCACATCTCTCCACAGGCAAGCGAGTGGGGAAACCTGTGTACATCCGATATTACCCAAAACTCAGATAATATAGGATGCACCTAGGTACCAGCGGAGTCAGCCAGACTGGGGCGAGACTAGAACAACTAAGAACTAAACTACGCTTCAAGAACTCCTAGGTCTTCAGACATCTGGTTCCTCGTAGTAGTCGAAATCTCCAAAATTTCCTGCTTCTGAGGGTTTGGGGGAAAGAAGCGAGAATGAGCACAACTACCATGCTCGCGAGCCAACACACAGTATGCAATAGTATACATACAAGGCTTAACAAGGATGGCTCAGATTCTTTTATTTGCTAAAGCAACATTTTCCATTATCATAATTACAAATCTCTATGACTTAGCATTTTAAACAGATTGCATTTTTCATTAAAGAGATTAAGTGCAATATTAAATAACAGCGAAGGTTACCTCCACCTTATGCTTAATTTTGATAACGGTTACATCCACCGATTATCAGCACTGGGTAAGGCTACCCAGGAAAAATCTAAAACCAGGGCTAGGTGAGCCCAACACATTTCCATTTCCACCCACAAAGATTTTTGAAATAGAACTAACTCAGATTAAGTTCCCATGTCTGCCTTTGACCAGAAAGCGCATGTTTTAAGCAGTTTAGACTCTGCAGAGGTTGTACCTTTGTACCCACAAGAGATAATCATACTCGTTACTCCACATGATTCCTTAGTCATATAGTTGAGCGATCGTCACAGTAACGTTTCAAACTACCTTGCTCCTTCCGTCATCTCACCCCTATGGCCAATTCCATAAGTTGTGCGGGATGCTTACCACAACGACTAGCAAAGCTGGCCTCGGCCACAGTGACTAGCGTAGCTAATAACTTCACCATTTTCGATGTCCCATTCAAGCCAGCATACGTCCTGCCGTTTGCACACTTCTAAACACCAGTTGTGGAATGACATTCAGGGTTCAATAATTTTACTAAGCCAAGTTGCAATTTGCAGACTTGCGGTTGTACTTGTTTTACACAGGAGGTCATGACAAGATTAAGTCCTTAATTCATCTGGACGGTTCATACCACATACCAACCATTCTCGTGCTACGTCCGCACCCACCATTCTTTCCATCCATCCAGATGTGGTACTAGCAAGTTGTTTAGGGATTTGGGAAGGAAAACCAATTAACGCAACACATCAGTCATCTACATCCAATGACTGCCCAAAACCATTTTTCATATTTAAATGATGATGATCGGGACATTTATTGTCCCGGTACTTAAGCAAGACTAGCATGTCGCTTAAGTACAACCTAGACTAGTATTTACCACATAATTACTAGGTGACAAAGAATACTGGATTCAATTTAACAAAGGATGGCTTAATAAGTAATTAATCAACAAATGGGTATTTAACTACCTTAAGCTTTAACATATCATGGTTTACAAAATTAAAGCATGCAACTTTGCTATTTTAAATAAACATAATTTGCATAAAATATAGGTTCAGAATGATCAAAGTATTGACTCGCCTGGGTCAGATTATCGCGGACTTGATCTTACTCAGGGCCTTCTCTGCCAGGGGTTTTGAATTCTGGGTCTGCGTCTTTATCCGAATCTTGATCCTGCTTGAGTCGCTGCTTCTTCTGGACTCCGATTCCTAATTACGCGATACAAGCAAGAACAACAAATAAATCCGAAGAACTTCCAAAAGACCAAATATAAACAAAGCACTTTAAATAAGTTTTGCGATGAACGAGCGGAAGAGACAAGATTCAGCGAGGCGGGGATGATTGACAAAGTCAAACGATCAGGTGAGTACACGAGACAAGGGCGGAGATACTCAGCAGAGGGAAAACAAGAGGGAGACAAAGTCGAATGAACTATCGCAGGGATACTTCACTTCGGATACCGCTGATCGGGCAAGATTAGGATACAGGATAATTTTTGTCGGGCTTTAAAACGACGGTAACACATTTTAATAGAGACGACTTTTGAACGGGAAAAAAGGAGATAAACAATATTTAGACCAATGAATCCTGGATAGGATTACAAGATTAATATACAGGTTTTCAAGATAAGCTGTCGAGATTACAGGTTAATCCCGAATAGCACTCCAAAATATTTTGAGAAAATGCCAGTTTATTTTAAGCATTTTACACAACGTCGGAAATTTGAATAAATATATTTTTAACAAAAATAGACACGACTACGGAGACGATTACAAAGGGCATTTGCACAACTTCGATTTCCCAAGATTTTTCAAATTACGCTCTTAATCGATAGCTCTCAACTAAAATCGAAATGGATAATTCTACTAGTACTTGTCAATCGACGAGTTAACCACTAACAACGGTTAATCGATTCAACGCAAGTCGTAGTACAATCACGAAGAATATATATTTGGAAACATTTTCGCAAAAATGGAAACTACTAGTCGACCGAGTAATACAAAACGATACATACACAAAATGCCATCCAAACACAATCGCTATACAACATCTTCCAATACACAAATCAATACACAAATCTTTCTCAACAAAAACTCAACTACTGTCCACGTCTACCCTGCACAGCATTCACAAAATATTCGCAAAATCGACATACCAATCTCAATACACAAATATTCACTGCATACACAATCTTCAGTGCACAAAACTCAATTGCACACAAAACCACTGCTGCTCCACTGCTGCCTAGGGTTTGGCTCACTGCCGGAGACAGAGAGAGAGACAGAGACAGAGCAGAGAGCAGGGGGAGCTAGGGTTGCAGGCCGGTTCGACCGAGGGGGAGGGGGCGGTCGGACCGGGGGTGGGGAAGAAGAGAGAAGGGGGGCAGGGGCGGCGTCTGCAGGCGGCGGCGGCTGCCGGAGGGGCGGCGGCGTCGCCGAGAGGGCACCGGAGGAGAGAGCAGCGGTGGTGAGAGCGCATCGGGATCGAGAGAAGAACCAGGGGGGAGAGGCGCCTGGCGACCGGAGGAGGAAGGAGAGTGGGGCGCTCGGGTACCAAGGAGGCGCGGGAGGCTCACCGAGAGTCGGCCGAGGCGGGCGCGAGGCGGCCGGCCGCGGGAGTGGAGGCGCTTCGAGGCGAGAGGCAGCGGTGAAGCCGAGCCGTCGGCGGAGGAACGTCGGGAGGAGGGCGGAGCTCCGGTGGCGGATCGGGAGGAGAGGCGCCGAGGGGGAGGAGGAGGCGGCGGATCCGAAGGGGAAGAAGACAAGAGGCGGAAGCTCGTCTTTATATCCGGGAGAGAGAGAGAGGAAGGGAAAAACCGCGAGGCGGCGGGATCGGCAGAGGCGGGAGAAAGCCGTCTGTGCGGGGAGACCGGGCGACGGGGTGTCAGCGGACGGCGTGGAGGTGGGAAAGCCGTCTGGCTGGGGCGCGCGGATCCGGAGGAGGCGGGGCGGTCGGGCGAAGCGACAGCGCTGGGGCGCGGGCGCGGGGCGGAGCGCCCGAGGGAGGAGAGAAGCGAGAGAGGGAGATGAGGAGAGGCATCGCGGTCGGGGCGAAGAGGGAACGAGGGAGCGGCGGCGGCGGGCGCGGGAGAGAGAGGGGGCCCGGGGCGGTGGAGTCGGGAGAGGGCGGAGCGAGCGAGAGAGAAGAGGGGAGAGAGAGGATGGGGAGAATGGGCCGGGAGAAAACCAGCCCAAGAAGAAAAGAAAAGGGTTTTGGATATTTTTGAAAATGGAGAATTCAAAGAAAATTTGGAAACCAGAATTTGAAATAATATTTGAAACACAAACCCGAGCTTAACGAAAGCTAGGAGATTTTTGAATTTAAACCAAAATTTTAAAATTCGAGTAAAAATCCAAAACCAAGTTAATTAATATTCACATTGAAAATGGGATGTTCTACTCATTGTGGTGGGCGAGCAGATCTCCCGACGTCTTTGGGCGATCAAGGGCGGATCCACGGTGAAGGGTGTGCTTCCGAGGTGATGGCACTGCTTCGAGCTCGGTCACAGCACCTTCCAGTGACTCCATGGCCCCCCATGTGATGCGAGACACCATCTAAGAGAATTGACGCTCTGCATCGATCTCCGCCTCAAGTAGGCTGCGAGCGCCCTGAAGCGTCTGCAACTCCTCGCGCAGGTCACAGCGCTCTCCCTCCATCTCGGCAACCTGCGCCTCCAGCTCCTTTGTTCTCTCAACAAGAGCCAGGCGCTCAGACCAAAGCGACTCATTTCACACATGCTCCTAGTCGACCCGCTTCTGGATCTCCGCATAGCCACGACGGATATCCCCCTCGAGCGCGCGGGAAAGCATCGGGGTCTGCGCGAGGCATACCTCGGTAAAAAAGCACAAGCGTTAAAGGCCACAAGATTGTCCGAGCTTGCCCTCACGGCGTTCGCCTCGAATGACCTAAACATCTGGTGCGTGGATATGGTTTCGAAATGCTGCACCACGTAGGACGGGGCGGCGAAGTGAACCACTTCCTCACAAACAATCGTCGCCCCAGGGCTAACCTTGAAGTTGTTGGTACATAGCAGATCGAGGTATGCGTTACCCACGGCACCGGAAGTGCCAGCAGCTGGACCCACCTCCCCGGATCCCCTGATGACGAAGCCACCCTCGGCCCCACCGGAACCAAAGTCACCCTCCGACCCCCCGCCCCCCGCACCGAAGCCGCCACCCTCGGCATCCTCATCGCTCACCGCTACAGCAAACAAGTTAGTACGGTGGCAATAACCAAAAAGGAACATGTGAGGAACTCACCGACCTCGTCCCAGGCAGGGACGGGTGCCCCCACCAGGGTATCCTTGGACCCTCGGCCGTAGACGTGCAAAGGTGTCCCAGCAGAAGACTCTTTAAGGGCTAGGCTCGCCACACAAAATGGGCCAAATACCCTCTCCGCCGCCCCTGTACCCTCGGCAGCAACCACCGGAGAAGCTGGTCGTGCTCCAGAGGAAGAGCCCGTCGAGCTCACATGCTCGACCCGCCCCACTGGACCCTGAGCCTCCTTCAACGGACGTCCCGCCACGTCCACCCTTGCATAGTGTGAGCCGCCCGCGCCCACAACCCCAGCACATTGCAAAGGCACCGCACCTATCGGCCCTACGATGTTCAACTCTTCTAGCACCCGGTTCTTTCTCCTCCTCCCCTCGTCGGGGTCGGGCCGCTCTGCCTGGCGGACAGCCAGGTCAGAGTACGCCTAGTTCAAACGAGGCATGCACACCACCAGGCCCCGCTTCGCATGCTCCTCCCCAATGTAGGGGCCCAAAAGCTGCTCCGCAACCCGCGCATCTTCGTCGATGGGCTGCACTTTAATATCTCGTTTAATTAAATAAATAATTGAGGGATTAGAAGAGGTATTTAAGAGTGAAATTTCATAATTTAGTGAGTTCAGGAGAGTAGTGGGCCGCCGGCCCATAGCCCCAACCTAAGAGGGAGGAGGACAAAACCTTAGCACCTACTGCAATACCACCGCCCTGGTACTATAGCAATTCCCCCCGACTGCTATGCCAAGAGGAGAAAGGGAGGAGAAGAAGAAGAAGAAGAAGAGAAGGAAGAGGAGGAGGAGGGAGGAGCACCTCATGAGGGTTTCAGCGAACTCATACGCGTCTTCTAGGCAATAATTCACCTCCTCAGCTGTTTAAGTTCAATTTGATCTATGGTGGTTGTTATTTAGCGAATCGTCGTTACTGCTGTGTTTGGGATCATTATCTGCACCCCATTTGTTCGTTAGTTTTCTTCTAGTTCCAGGCAGAATTGGAGGTTAGGGTCTCCCAGAGATTTGTGGGGTTTGTTCGTAGTTTCCATAGAGTCCGAGATCACCCAATTCGGAGTTGTAGTTTTAGAGATACGATAGTTTCTTTACAGCTGTGTAGAAATTCTAACGAGATTACAGTAGTTGTCTTGTTTAATAAATAAGGTTTTGATAATGACCGATTCAAGGTCTCCCAACACAACTTTCGTATGAAATTCTATTAGATTTCCATATTGATAAAGATCATAAATTTTGCTTTAGCCATTTGAAAGATGTAGATTTTCTTGTACTGATCTTCCTTCAGTCTGTCGGATTCTGACTTCAAGTTTTCAACTATAAATTAGATCCTGTTAGTGGCAGAATTAGAGGATATCACCAACTAATTTATTGTAGATAATTTTTGTTATATTTCCATAGAGACCTAGGACATTGAATTTGGAGTTACCAAATAAAAGTTACAAAATTCCCAAGTCAGTAGTACCGAAGATGATAGAACGGTATTCGGGATTAAAGACAAAGGCTGAGATGACATAATTTGATCTTACCGTCACCTGAGAAGTTGTATATATGCTCATGTATATTCTAGGAAAATTGGATTCATAACTTTTGGAGTTTTGATTCAAAAGTTATGGATTTTTCTTTGATGGTTGTCTGTTTGGACAGATTGAGATTTGGGAGTGTATCGGCTAAGTTTCGGATTACGATTAAGAGCGATTGATTTTATTTTATTCCATTGTAATGTTGTATACTTTTTAATGATATATTTAGTATACTTTACGGTTGCCAAGTGGTGGTGAGCAACGGCGTTATAGCCTTTCCGTCGTCACCCGTCTCTCGATTAAGGCAAGTACATGGTAGAGTGGTGAACAATGGGTTGTTCGCCATGATCATTGATATTACTTATTATGCTTTCGTTAAGCTTATTATTATACATGATATTGATGACCTTGAGTGAATGAGATTATGATATTGAGTTAATGAGAATGAGATATTGATTTAATGAGATAAATTATGTTGATGACTAATTAAAGATGTTACATCATTTACATTTATCATGATAGGAGTTGCACGAGCCAGGTCGGTGAGAAAGTTATGTAACTATTCTGGTGAGGTCAGTGAGAAAGATACATGACTAGTCCGAAGTACTCTAAATAAAATCCTACGTTGGTGGGGATTTCACGGGAGTGAAGGATAGAGTGTGTCATCGACGGGTGAACACTCCACTATACCGGTATCAGCTGATGAGATGCATATGAGCATGAGCATATTGGTGCATTCGCATATATGAGTAAATTGTTAAATTGTGCAACTTTACCTATATGGAATATGGCTTGTTTGTTTGATTATAAGAATGGCATTAAATAGATGGATGATAATGATGATAACTTTGATTGTGGTTGATAAACTATTGTTTATAGCTTTATTATGCATCTGCTGAGTTTTGGACTCATTCTTGCTCTATTGTTGTTTTTAGGTGACCGTTCATGACGTTTGACTCGGGAAGGGCTAGTGCACTTGGAATCATATAGTACACCCAATTAGTTGATTCATTGGACATGAGAAATTTTTAGTATAATATGATGATTTATATCTAGGACATGATGGTATTGAATAATCTTAGATGCTTGGTTTGCGTTAATCTTGGTTTATTACCTTGCTATGCTCCTAGGACTAAATTATCTATGATTGTCGTAGTATTATGCTTATGTTATTGTGACCCGTGGATGGGTTTCATCGTTGATATATTTGGTATAATTTTATAGTAAGTTGATGTAAATTAAATAGTTAGAGTAGTTTAGTGGCATTCTAGGCTCAATGTTGGGCTGGGGTGTTACAAGCACTGCATGACCACCTTGATGTCGGAATAAAAAAATGATGATAAAAAAATTATATATATAAACATATACATACAGCAATGCAAACGAGGTGGTAATCCTTACCTTCCTCGCCGTCCGAAAGATCGAAGGAAGGGACACCACCCCTCACCGCACCAAGCTTCACATCCCACCTGTAACAGCCTCAGCTTTAATAAACAGTAATAAGATGATGTTCATAGCATCACTATTCATTTTGGCAAATTAGGCAATATGTTACAAGCTAACTTCGTCAATTTCTAACCTTAAACCCAAGTTTGTTAAAACTTCAAAAGAAAATACCAAATCAATGTTGGTATGGTGACCGGGAAGTATTTTTTAATAAAGACTAGATGAATTATTTTGGCAAAAAAATAATTTTTGTTGAAATTTTAGGTTGAGAAAAATATTTATTCTCTAAACAAAACCTATTCGGTTAAGTAAATTATTTAAGTATTTTAAAAGGTGAAACAGTGGATTTTAAATTTTATTCAGGACAAATATTATCCCAGTAGTCCCTCTGCAAAATCTCACATTTTTCCGAATCAATTTGCTATTTTAAAACCCCGGTCAAACTCTTGAAGATTTGAATTAGGCTTGGTCAACCCTCCCGGCCTAAACCCTCTTTGGCACTGTAGTGGCTCGAACCCAACGAGTTTGAGTCCCAATCAATGCAACCGGGCCGCACTGTCGCGTTCAAGCGTGCGCCCATCTCCCGTGTTTTCGAGCCGTTGATCTCCTCGCGGACGGTCGTGATTCGCAGTGCCGTGCGAGCCCTCCGTGTGTGCGATGTGATCTACACCGTTGGATTCCCATCCAACCGTGGTCAGCCATGGCTTTGAAAACCCTAGCGCTCACCTAAATCGTAGCCGTCAGATCTCTACGAACGGGCCTGATGCATTGGGCCGTTCGGACCGTCCGAACGCGCCATGTGATATCCACCGTTGGATCTTCATCCAACGGCACCACAATTCAACTCAGTCATCAAACTCACCTCCAAAATCGGGCACCGTTGGATCCTGAACGGACCGCCCCGATCAACGTGAACATTCGGACCGTCCGAACGTCACGTTGAATCTGAGCCGTCGGATCTAAATCGGACCATCGAGACGGGCAGTGACGTTCGGACCGTCCGAGACAAAGCCCAATCTGAGCCATTTAAATCAAATCCAACGCTACCCGTTGGATCAAGTTCAAATCCCTTGGCGTGTATCCTTTCTTGAGTAGCCGTTGGATTTGGATCCAACGCCTCTCTTTGCTTGGGCCGATCGGACTGGCTGCAGTACCCTTTGAATCTCAGCCGTAAGCACAAAATCGAACGGCTGATAATCCTTGGATCTTACGGTGGGCTGTGTTATCGTTTTTTGCCCCGGATGACAGCAGAGCCCCACTTGTCAGTGAGCCCTCTCTCTTCCTCCTCTCGTCTGTGCACCACCGCCGGCTTTGCCGCCGGAGTAGAGGCGTTGCACAGTAATGATGCGAATATTCCCTTGATATTTAGCATCGTATAGACACCTCATCAGCTCTAGAGAATTCTCGGTTGCTCCGGTGGGACAAATCCTATATAAATCCCACTTTTTGGAGCTCTGCCATTGTTGACCGAAGTAGTGATCTTCACCTCATTTCCTTCCCAGTGAAGTATCCCTTGCTCTCTTTGCATGCTCATCTCTCTCGGTGCTTAATTCACCTGATGATGTGAATTTGGGCATCGTTTGTAGGTTGATCCAGGGTGTTACCCTTTTGCTGACCCGAGCCAGTTGGAGCACCTTGTGGGTAGTATCTTGCTCCGGTGAGTTAGGTTTCTTGTCTCCCTGCTAAGCACGGGTAGGGTTATCTTTAGAGTCTAAGATTTCTTTGTTGTCGTTTTGGTCAGACCAGTGCAAAGGATCTTGGGTCTTTGCTGTCTCGGCCAGGACTTGACTTCATATATTTTCTTCTCCAGCTAGTAAGTTAGACCTTGTTTCTTGTTGCCCTGAGCACCCTAAGGACTTCATTAGTTCATGAGCCATTTACTTGTACATGAATGCTCAAATCTGCTTTAAACTGAAAAGTTGTTTTTACAACTTTTTGGTCTTTCATGTCATTTTCAACATCTAGTGTTTCTCTTACTAGCATATCAGCTTGTTTAGGTCTTAGCAAAACCCTAGTATCATAAGTAGACCTTCTTTTGATTCTTAAGATCACATATTCATTTATTGATACAAGATCCTAGAGCTTTATCCTTCCTTCCTTTCTGTGACCTGGTCGTTTAGGGTTAGCAAGGATGGGCTATGGTATTACTTACTTCCCAGATTAGTTTTAACTTCAATTTAAAATCTTTGTTTTGTGTATTTTGCTAAAGCAACCAAAAACCGCAAATTGCCTTTTTGCTATTGGACAGCCCGACAACATGCACAGCAAGTCTCCTAGTTTTTTTTCTCTCTTGTCATTTTGGATTATTAAATGATGAGTTATAATACAGTATCCATTTGAATGTTTTTAGTATGAGAAAAACAATTTCTTTAATATCTGTTAAGATCACCAGACCACTCTATTTGTAATCTGTCTTTAATTCAGCTTTTCAATTATGTAACTTTAGTCTTAAATTAAACTCCAAACTGGACACTTAGTATCTGTAGAGGATAAATATGGGTTATTACCTTATTTGGGCTAGATATAGCTTAAGCATATTGCTATCCATGCATTATCATCTTGATCATGCATTCTTTTTTAATATTTTGTCCTCTGTCAGTTTTGGTGTTTATTGGATTCTTATGATTTTAGATTCTGGTTCTTCCGAAGTTGTTGAATCTGTTATTGAACAACCAGAACCTAAAAAAGAGATCTATTATTACCAAGACAAGCATCCTCTCTGCACCATATTGATCCCAATTTTGGAACTGTAGATTTACAAAATATAGTAATAGTTGTTGCATGCTAATTCCTTAAAAATTAATTGTGATCTGTTTAGTATCTAGTTACAACCTATCACTTGTGGCTTACCTTGAATTTGATCATACACTCAAATTAAGGTATTGTTTGTATTAAAGTACTTATGTTAGAATTTTGCTTAGCCATGCACTCCATAGACCGGTAGTGTTTGGCAAGCTTATCTTGTCAAACATGAAAATCACAATTGAATTTTAAGTATTTGTTTCTTTGTTAGTCTCTTTTAAATCAAAATGAATTTAAACCCTTCTTGCTAATATGATTTCAAATCCGGACAAGTGAATGCTAGTGATGGTGCCTTAGTGCACGAGACTGGGAAATGTGGTTGTCTTGTCTGGATTGATTAAGGACTGAACATCGGCTGGATGATTCAAGCCTCAATGTACTTCCACACGCGGTGTATGGGCGCTGTTTGGTTAAGTAAAGGGTTAATGCTATTGAGTTGGAAAACAGGAAAGTAAGGACATATGTGTTTGATTGCGTATCTATATCACATGTTCTTAGGAGGCTGAGGCCATACATGCGTTCCATCACATGTATGTACCTTAAGGGCTCTGATTGCGAATTAATATGTGCAGCTAGCACAGCTCTACTTTCTGTCATTTAATTTCTGTTTTCGAATCGGCATTCCCGGCACAACATGTGGGCCCCGGTTGGCAGGTTCTACTAGTAACTTATCTTGGCGGGATCGAGTCACACATGGGTACTCGGCTCAATAGTGTCAACTTGTTGAAAAATACCAAATCTTAGTTTACGTAGGCATACCAAAGGCAGTGTGCTATTATTCCGTAGGCTTACGGGCTAACTAAGTCGTGTGGGTAAAGATGTACACCCCTGCAGGGATTAAAACTATTCGAATAGCCGTGTCCCCGGTTACGGACAACGCTTGAATTTGATTAGCGCTTTGTATAGATTTGACATTCCAATTTTGTTGGTGGAAGGGATTTCGGTTAAATGGTTAAGTGTGTATTGTTGTGTTGGTGGTGTACAGCCACTTCATTATTGTTTATTGTTTATGATTATTCTTCATTTACTTGTTATTTTAGTCCAAATTGATTTATTAAATTGCTTTATCAAAATTTAGCAATTGTAGGTTAAGATGTATTGCTTTACACAAAAATTGAACCATTATGCCTTCCTGTTGTAACCTTATGCATATATAAATTCTAATCCTTTGTATAGGTTCTATTAAACACTTTCTTTTATTTAGTTTGTGTAAGTCTTGCTGAGTACCTTCCGTACTCAGGGGCTATAACCTCTTGTTGCAGGTGAAGATGGTTATTTGTATGAGATGCCCGTTAGCGCCGATCTGGGTGACGCTAACGAGTGAAGCTATTTCTAATCTCCACTCAATAGCCTGCGGGTGATGGGGCCATTGGTGGTGTTAGCTTTTGCTGTTTAGTTTATTTCCGCTGCTAGACTCTGTAGTGACTAAGGTCACTTGATTTTGTAATGCCTGACCAAATTGTAAACTCCTATGTATAATTATGTAATTATTTGTCCTGCATGTTTGATGCAATGTTGTGAAGGATATATGTGCAATAGTCTTTATTCCTGGGAACTATTGTAATGCATATATCCGGGAACCTGAATATTGGAATTATAACGTGTGAAAGGTTATGCTGTTAGCATGTTTTTAATTAAGAATTGAATCGGTCTTGATTAAAGATTATGCTAATTCTTTAATTCGGTACAATATCCAATATGTTGGGGTCCTGACACCACCCCTGCGCAAGAGGCCATAACCAATTCACGCAAAATTCCTCCACAAGATCCCTCGTGGAGAGCCTCTGCATCACAAGCAGCTGCAAGTGGAGAAGCACCTCCTCCCTCAACGTTAGTTCGATCTCTGGGGAAGGGGTTAGCTGGATAGGCCCTCCGGTCGACCGCAGGCCGTCGCCCGACAGGGACTTGTGGTAAAACCACCGCCGAGTCCAGTTCGTCTCCCATCTAGTTCTAGATGCAGGCGCCGACAAATACCAGAGATAGCGCCCCTTCGGCTGAAAATTCACACTCCCAAAGTTAAGCATCTCACCGGTGTTCTTTTTCTTCTTCGGTTGACACCGCCCGTCGTGAAGGTACGCGAAGAGCTGACCCTCCCCGCTCGACCCTGCAGACCACGTCACCCACTCGAACACGCCGAGATGATGGAGTTGGGAGTCAGCTGCGCCAGCTCCACCCGATACAGCTGGAGCACGCAGGCCACCAACTCCACATAGGGGAAGCGGAGACTAGCATCGAACAAAGCAACGAACACGATGGCCTCGTCCTCCCAAGGCTCCAGCACTGTCTTCGAGATGGGGGCTCACACTACCGAAAGATCCAATAGCTTGCCCTCATCCCTTAGTGTGTGCAGGACTTACGGAGTCACCGATGAGCGACCAAGCTTGTTGGTGTAGGCAACCGCCCATCCACCATCTCGGGGTCACTTCGTCATGAGGCCACACGAAAGGAAAAGGCACCGGAAACCCTCGAAGAAACAGCGTACACCAATAAGAGCGCCTAGGGTTAAGAATGGAGGCAAGTGCCGGGAGGAGGACACCACCCCTCTATTTATAACTACACCAGGCCTGCGAAACGACAAGGCGTGGAAGCCGAAGAGCCATGAACCAATCATCCATTGACACGTGGACCTTAAACGGACCAACTGTTACACACCATAATAATCGCACAGCACCCAAGCAAATGGCATCAGAGCACTGCACCCGAAGAGGCACCATCAAGACCGCCGACCAACCAAACACGACTACCCGACCGAAGGTGGTTCGACTACAACAAAACCAGATCAAGAGCAACACATCCAAACATCCCTAGAGGAGGAACACGCCGGACAAGATGGCGAAAACACGCTTCGCCAGGCCGAAGGGGATGGTGCTCATGTACCCTTTGGGAAAATGGCGTGGTTTCAGCCTTGATGAAGCAGGATCTCGACCGCGAGGGGCTTATCATACGGACAACCCCACCGTCCACAACAACCCAGCGAAGACCGCGGGACAGACCCTGCGACCCACTAGCACAAAGTCCCTCCTCCCTAGGGGCACCAGGTGTCCCTTCGGGGATGCTTTGGGAGGACCTAGAGCATCCCCGAAGGGTCTCTGGGTTTCACAAGGCCCGAAGTAATGGGTCCTTTGGAGCCACCCCGGGAAGACCCGGAGCCCCCCGAAGGGTCACCAGGGACCCGAGAGGCCCGAAGCGATGGGTCCTCCGGGGCCACCTCAGGGAAGACTTGGAGCCCCCCAAGGGTCCCCAGGGACCCGAGAGGCCCGAAGCGATGGGTCCTCCGGGGCCACCTCAGGGAAGACTTGGAGCCCCCCAAGGGTCCCCAGGGTTTCATGAGGCCCAAAGAAATGGGTCCTCTGTGGCCACCTCAAAGGAGCCGGAGAGGGCCCGTGGCCGATTTTGCCTCGGGGACCCAAGCACCCCTTTGGGATGCTCCAGGAGAAGCCCGGAGGTAAAGCACTTCGGGCGCCGGTGGAACCAGGTGCACCACCAGGCCCATGTAGATCCACCATGGGCCGGAGCCTACGAGTAGAGGGGGGAAGTCCCTGCAGCCCCTACGCGTATAGTACTTCTTTAGGGTTAGGATAGTAATGTAAGTACCATGTTTTAGGAGCTATAAATAGCCACCTTTCCCCGTGTAAGAGATAAGATCTATTTTTTGGAGCAATTAATACACATACATTTTATTGATAACTGGACCCTTCTCCTGAGGACTCTCTGGTCCCTCCGAGTACACCGGGGGTCCCCCCTCTTACTGTCTAGCCTTCTTTTGCTACGACAAAAGGGTATTTACGTGAATAACTTTTCAATGAGGTGCTTCATTGATAATGTGTCAATACAACTGAACATGCCACTTACTGTAGGGCTAAGTTGGATGGACCTTGGACTAAGAGGACTGGACTGGATTGAATTGGACTTTGTGCAGTTGAAATTCGTTTTTTTATTGGATAGTGGGCTTTCTTTAGTTGGACCTGTGTTGGCCCTCCCTAGTTGGATTTGGATATCCATCCAATTCCACCTCTATCTGTAAGTTTTCAAAACATGAATGGGAAAGGCTCAGGTGCAGGGTGCAGCCAATCGTTGTGTGCTTGTAGGCTGCTAGTAATGTTGATGTTGATTCAGATTATACCACTTCCATGTGTTTTCGTCTCATGTTAGGAGTTCAGTCTTTTGCACTGCATCTGATGATTTTGACAAATGGAAATCAGCCTATGCCTCTGTTTACTTGTGGTATATTCGCTTAGCTGATGTTTACATGGCATTCAATCTGCAAAACGGATGCCTGCTGTTTGGTCTCGCTTTATTGAATTAACGAATGTCCTGCTGTTTCGCTATGCAATTCTTCTGAGGAATGTTGGAATTTTTTTCCTTGCTTCGTTACAGAGAAATCACCGTTCCACGGAAACGATATACGCTCGACTTAATGCGCTCTCGGCTTTGTCTTCCTTCACGTGAAGTAGCAGCACAGCCCTCCGCTGTTCCTTCTGCTGGTGAGAAAAGATTCGAGTACAAACAAGAAACGCCAGAAAGAACACAACCAATCAAATTGGTTTCTTCGGGAGGACCACAAACCTGATGCTTTTTTCTTCTTTTCTATTTCTCTCAACTCATCTTAATTCTTCTGTTGCTTTACTCCATCTTTTTTCTCATCTATTCCCTATGGCTTACATGGTGCTTATATACACACATACGTACGGAATATCTTAGACTGATTCAGACTCTATTCTTCTAGTCGAATACGGAAGAAAATAGATATAGAAAAGTAGAAACGAGATTAACTCTAACAAGGAAGTCTATTTTGTGTCCTCTATGATGGTGATTGGTGAGGCGTTGCCTTATCTGAACATGAGATCACGGTGTCGATGTTCTGATTTTCCTGGTTATCTGTATTCATGCGGGGGTGGATCGGGGGAGAGCTTGTGGGGCATGGAGGCGGCTGTGTTGGGGTAACACAAGCACCTGCAAACTTGCAAATGATCGTAAGAGGGTGGTTTTTTATAGAGGTAGAAGTATGGAGGTAGACAAGCTTAAGGTTTAATTTTGTGGGGAGACGGTTGAGAAGATATGTGGGTGCATGAAGAGCTTCTGCCCAATATGCGGGAGGCAATCTTGCATAGAAGAGAAGGGTGCGTATAATGTCATTGACCGTCCATATGATACGTCCAGCCTTTCCATTTTGCGGAGAGGTGCAAGGGCAAGAAAAATGGAGGTCATAATGTACAAGCTCAAAGGGACGAGTAGTGCAACTAGAAGAGCTAGAGAAAGGTAAACGCACATGTCAACCTAACTGGCATGTGTTACATAGAGAGTGTTCGTTTATTTTCCTAGGACAAGAAATGCTAGAAGACTTGACGAGGTGATGAAGGGTGTGACTGCCGAGGTGACCGAGGCGGCGATGCCACAAGGTAGTGGAGTCGGTCAGGACATCACGGCGTGACAGAGTGATGACGGTGCTCAAAACAGGGTCAGTGGTGAATTGTCGGACGAAAACTAGATTTTCGACAATTTGAGGAGTGACAAGGACGTTGTGTGAGTAAAAAAGGACAACGGGAGTAGGAGGATGGCAGAAGGCCATGGCCGGTGTGGGTGACATGGAGGATGGAACCATCACCAATCATGACCTGTTGAGATGAAGGGTGGGAGGATAGGGAATATAGAGTACTAGAGCCGGAGGACATGTGTGATGTGGTGCCAGTGTCCATGAACCAGTCGTTTGAGGCAGGGGGTGGCTGCAATGCCATCGTGTTGAACGTGTTGACAAGACCAGACGCGTCCCAGGCCTATCCATTGGTCAAAGATGCATGGACTGGGGCTGGCGGAGGCTGCCACGGCAGCTACCGTAGGGGTAAGGCAGCCTGCCTTGGTTGCTGCAGGGGTCCTGCGGCAGGTTGCCATAGCTGTAGTGTGGCCACCGACCACTGCTACGGTGTGACAGGTGCGGCGAAGAATGCTCGGGGATGAGGGACGTTGGGCTGGGAGCCAAGCACACCAGTGGCGTAGGAGTGATTGCCACCATTGCCTTCAGTAGACCAGAGTTGGAAAGCTCCGGTCCAAGGGTTGAAGAAGGTTGGCCACGATGGCGTGGAGGCAGAGCCGCTTCGGCCGCCAATGCCACCGCCTTTGCCGCCCTTGCCTTTCCATTTTTTGTTCTTCTGACCGCCACTGTTGCCACTGTTAGAATTTAATCTTGTCATTAGTGCATATCCATGTTTTTTAATTATGTGCATGCATGTAGCGATCATCAAGTATATAGGATTTTGCTTTTCATAGTAGTGTGTGGTGCTGAAGAAGCTTGTGAATCTTCTTACGGATTTCCATTTGCTTGATTATCGCTATTCATGAAGAGGAGCTTGAGAATATCCACGAGGTTGAGTTAGCCTTTTAGCTAAAAATTCACAGACTTCAATGTGAAATAAAAAGAAGTGGGACTTGCAATCGCTCTTGCTTTCAAAGTGCTTAGGTCAAGATGAAGCGCTAGAATTTGTGATTGACTAAAAATAAGGAACTAGAGTCTGTGATATGTGTAAACTAAATCTAGCAACTTACAAATCATTAAGTGAACAAGCATTAGGATCATGTTTTATCTTGCGCGTTTTCGATTGGCAATGCGGACGGATGGAAGGCATCATTATCTTGCATGTGTTAGGATTATGTGCATTGAGTAAACTCTGTTTTCAAATCTCTTACTTACATTTTTACGGATAATTGCCAATGTGTTCATCAAGGGAGATTGTGGATTTCATGGGATATGTTCGAGATCTTAGGATGATGTGACAATTGGCAATGGCGTTTACGGTTTGTCGTTTCACGTGTTTTCGACAAAGTTCTGAGCTTCTTGGGCGAGGCGGTCCGACCGGTCCTTGCACGGTCGTCCGATCGGTCCCAAATCGATCGGACCCGGCCATGTGGGGCGATCGGACCGGTGGTGACCAAAGTGGTCAAAACGAGTGGGCCAAAAATAGGTGTTGTAGGCAAGTGAGGGATCCCAATGCACTTGGTCTCATGATTTTGGAGTCTCGAAAAAGTTCTATTGGTTTAAAGTTTCAGTAGGTTTTGATTTTCGGGGTTGAAATTCGGCTAAGTCCCAAGGCGGTCCGGCCAAGCTCGAGGAGCGGTCCGACCGCCAGAGGCGGTCGGCAAGCTCACACTGGGCGGTCGGACCGTTTCTACTTGAACGTCGGCCAACCGTGGCGATGTTGTTTTGTTAGGTCAAAGTCATTGGTTTCATGGCATATGATTTGCATGATGCATGTTTTGACTAACATAGGTCAAGTTGTGAAGAACTTGTTCCCGAATACATGTTTGCTTATGCGTGGTTGTGCGGAGGTTGCTTGGTGGTCAACGACGGTCAGCGGCGAGGAGGATCGGGACTAGACTTGGAGAGTTGAGGTCGAGCGATCGGCGATGCGGGTGAGTTAATGACTCAAGCGTGACACAAGATGGACAAGGGTGACCTATTGGCGAATCCATGGCGCATGGTGAAGCGGTTTAGGTCAAAAGGTTAAAGACGACGCTTTGCGGCGTGCGTGTGTGACCCGTTTGTTAGTGGGCCTTAACGGAGCCCAATTGAGTCAAACCCTAGGAGTTCTAGGCCTCCACTATAAATAGGAGGAGGTGGTGGTGCACCCTCTCTCTCGCCTTTTATGTTTCAAAACCCTAATTGTCTTTAGGGAGTTGAGGTTGTCATTAGTGCATATCCATGTTTTTAATTATGTGCATGCATGTAGCGATCATCAAGTATATAGGATTTTGCTTTTCATAGTAGTGTGTGGTGCGTGAAGTTTGGAGTTAAGAATCAAAAGAAGAAGCTTGTGGCGACGTGAGATGCGATTCAATACTACGCAAGAATGGCAGAGGAGCCGTGAAAAAGTGAGCGTGATGCGGACGGATGGAAGGCATCATTATCTTGCATGTGTTAGGATTATGTGCATCGATGAGAGTTAGTAGATGCATGCATGCATGTGTTGTTGTGCGCCAAGCCGAGTCAAAGGAAAAGCCACGATGTGAAGTAGTGGTGGTGGAGGTCGTGACTTGCATGCATGGTCTTTGCATGTTGCATTAGTTTAGGAATATGGCATTAGTGTCTCGGCTAAGTGGATGGCGTGTTCTTATCTCTTGCATGTACTTAGTCTATAAATTAATGGATAAAGGCAAGAGCCACTTGGTGTCTGCGTCAACAAAAATCAGCTTTCTGTGTGTGTTGTCCAGCCCCTGTTCTTGTGTCCAGTAGAGAAAAGAATCAGGCTAGTAAGTGTTTGTGAAAAACACCAAGAGTGAGGAAGTGATTTCCAACAAGAGAGAGAGTGATTCCCAACATTTGGTATCAGAGCAAGGTGATGATGAAGACAATGCCGCGTGGTGACGACTCGACGAGCGGGCGGTGTGAGTAGTGGCTTGGGCAACTCGGCGGCGACTACGACGGTGGGAAGCTTCCATCCCGATCTCGACAAGGACGAACTACGCGGCGTGGGCGATGAGGATGAAGTACCTCCTACGAACCAATGGCGTGTGGGGTGCTATTGATCCTGAGAAGGCGTCCGGGGCTGTTGATGAGAGCAAGGACCAGCTGGCTTTGACGATCATCTCGCAGTCGATCGACGACGAGACACTGCTGCAAGTTGCTGAGAAGGAGACCGCCTCTGATGTGTGGGCGGCGTTGCGCTCCATGCATGTGGGCAGCGAGCGTGTCCGGGAGGCAAGAATTCAGTCCTTGCGGTCTGATTTTGATAACCTCAAGATGGGTGATGCAAAGTCCGTGGATGATTTCGCGGCGAAGTTTACGGTGCTAGTTGGGCGCATTCATGAACTTGGAGAAGCGATGGACGCGAAGTACGTCGTGAAGAAGCTGCTGCGAGCCGTCTCCACCAAGTTCGTCAATGTCGCTTCATCCTTGATGTTGTTTAGTGACATCAACAAAATGGCCATGGAGGAGGTCATTGGATCACTGAAGACCCATGAAGAACTGCTCAAAGGACGAGATGTCCAAACAGATGAGCAACTACTCATGTTAAGAGGACTGGACTCGTCGCGAGGACGAGGCCGCGGCCGTGGACGTGGCGAATGGCGCAAAGATAAAAGTAAGGTACAATGCTACAACTGCGAAGAGTTTGGACATTTTGCTTGGGAATGTCCTGAGAAGAAGAAGAATGAGACTGCACTCCTTGCCGCAGCATCAAGCGATTATGAGCCAGCTCTCCTGTGAGTGGAGACATGATGCCAAGATTAGGGGGGTAATTGTTAGAATTTAATCTTGTCATTAGTGCATATCCATGTTTTTTAATTATGTGCATGCATGTAGCGATCATCAAGTATATAGGATTTTGCTTTTCATAGTAGTGTGTGGTGCCTGAAGAAGCTTGTGGCAGTACGTGAGATGCGTACACAAGAATGGCAGAGGAGCCGTGCGATGCGGCCAGATGGAAGGCATCATTATCTTGCATGTGTTAGGATTATGTGCATCAGTAGTTAGTAGATGCATGCATGCAGGTGTTGTGCGCCAAGCCGAGTCCAAGGGAAAAGCCACGATGTGAAGTAGTGACTGGTGGAGGTCGTGACTTGCATGCATGGTCTTTGCATGTTGCATTAGTTTAGGAATATGGCATTAGTGTCTCGGCTAAGTGGATGGCCAGGTTCTTATCTCTTGCATGTACTTAGTCTATAAATTAATGGATAAAGGTAAGAGCCACTTGGTGTCTGCGTCAACAAAAATCAGCTTTCTGTGTGTGTTGTCCAGCCCCGGTTCTTGTGTCCAGTAGAGAAAAGAATCAGGCTAGTAAGTGTTTGTGAAAAACACCAAGAGTGAGGAAGTGATTTCCAACAAGAGAGAGAGAGTGATTCCCAACAGCCACCGTGTTGGGCTCCGTTGTTGCCGCTCGGGCGCCAACCGTTTTGACCACTAGGATGGAGGCAGCATTGGTGAAGAAGGCGGAAGCATCATTAGGGAGATCGGTGTCGATGTTCGTTTTGTTGTTCTTCAATTTTTGCAAAAGAAGCATCGACCGAACCTATATGATGCTTGAAAAAGGGGTCAGGAGTGGGATGACGGTAGCCACATTGTCGAACTTCGGATTAAGGCCCTTGAGGATGGCGAGAACGAGAGATTCGTCGTTCACGGTTTGACCAACGTCACCGAGAGCGTCGGCCAAAGTCCTGAGATGGACACAGTAGTCTGTGAAAGAGAGGTCGCCCTGCGACAGGTTGCTGAACTCCACATCAAGGTAGAGTGCCCGAGTTTTTTTGTTGTCCCGAAATAAGTCCTCCACGTGTGTCCAGGTTGCACGGGCGGTGGTGGTGGACTCCATGACAATGCCAAGGATTTCCAAAGAGATGGACCCGTAGATGCATTGAAGCACCATACAATCAAGTCGTTTCCACTTGGCATCAGGCTTCTCAGGTGGCGTGTCCGTGAGAATGATTGTTGAGAGCAAGCTTGGTCACGGCCACGAGGAAGAGGTTCCGCCACTTCGCGTAGTTGGAAGCCTTGATGGTGAGGACGATGGGCACCAAGGTGCGGGTGGAGGAAACAGCCATGGCTTGCGCCCAGAGTTGGGCCAACGGGTTGCTATTGTCGCCCATCGGGAAAGGAGCAAGGTTGGGAGGGCAACGGATGGTGGTGTATGCCGACGGGAGCAGAACGGCACACAGGATTGTGGTGGTGGGCGAGGTAGAGAGGATCGATCAAATCTGATACCATGAAGGTTTGGATGAATGCGCCACACCGACATTGTATTGTATTGATTAGTATATATATACATGTACATGAGTTGGTTAGGAAAGTTATCTCTAATGGAAGATACAAATCGGTGTGATTAGCGCTCGGACGTATGGTCCGAGCGCTAGCGCCGTATGCTACTCTAGTAACTACAACATCTCATGACATTAGTTGCAACATTTCAAGTCTTCTGATGCAATAAAAAAATCATATAACTGCAACATGCAATATTTTTTAGGGCACATGCAAAAACACCTGCGGCAAATTTATGAGGCTAACTTAATGAAATATTTTGATTTCATTTATGCAACATCCAGCGACATTCAAAAAATTCTTGGGAAAAAAAATCTCATTCTCAATCATATGTTACTGCAACATCTCATGACATCGGTTGCAACATCTCAAATCATTTGATGCAACAAAATAATTTCTATAACTGCAACATGCAAATTTTTTAGGGCACATGCAATACATGCAAACTCCACCGGCGTCACCCTCAACGATGGCGCCGCGAGGGGCACGGGAGGCGCCCGAGGGGCTCGTCGGCGCCGCGAGGTGGAGCTCAGGCTCGGAGATGGCCGAGTGGGCCATGGTCACCGACGCCGCGAGGTGAAGGGACGGGGCCATAGGGGTGGCCAAGGGGGCCTAAGGGGGTGGGGTCGCTGGCACCATGAGGTGGAGGAACGGGGGTGGCCGAGGCAGAGCTCGGGAGTGGCAGCGGGGAGCGGGGTCGCCGGCACCGCGAGGTGGAGAGACGGGAGCTCTGCGAGGCGGAGCTCGGGAGTGGCCGAGACGGAGCCCGGCTGTGGCCGAGGCGGGGGACGGGGGTGGCCGAGGGGAGCTGGGTCGCCGGCGCCAGGAGGTGGAGAGACAGGGGAGCTCCGCGAGGTGGAGCTCGGGGGTGGAGAAAATGGGGATTGAGTGGATAAGAAGCGCAGAGCGATATGATAAAGCGAGACCGCGAGAGTGACAGGATAAGGCGAAGTGAAGTTTCGCTTAGCGTCCGGCGCATTGGACGCATGTAGTGTAGCATTATCCTGTGTAGAGATACACAACCATACACAACCTGATCACAATCCTATCTAACCGAATCGAGAGGGTCTGCATTGCCTCACTCGAGATTAATTCTCACTGCATGCATGGCTCTGGATCAGCATGCTTGTCTGTAGAAACGAATGTTCAGACTACAGGGTTGCTGCCCAGTTTTTGAATGTAGTAGTAATCATTTTTGTCGTTCTGTAGTCTCTTCAGCTCGATGGGGGAAACAGGGGCTCAACACAATGTAGGTGCTAATCCTGTTGCATTCCGCCCATTTGAGCGTTACAGCCCAGGCCCAGTACGCAAACCCACGCCGAAACAAGCGTGAACGGAGGGGAGGGGAGGGGTGACAGCTGTCACCCGTTCCATTTCTTGGGTTCTGGGTTCTGGCGCAGTCGGAAACCGAACCGAGGCGGTGGGAAGCAGAAGCAGCCGTGGAAAGGAAGAGAGAGAGAGAGAGGGGAGAGGTGAGCTCTCGAATCGCTCGTGCCTTCGTGTTCCATCCATGTTCTCGCCGAGTTCTTCGATCTCCTGCGTGTTTTCGCGATCGGGACCCTGATTTCCTCTGTAAACCTCCTCTCCTCCGCCTTTGCGTTTTGCAGGAAGGATCGTTGGCTCGATTCCTGCTCCTACCACCCGGGGCGGCGACCATGAGCGTGGCGAAGTCCCCGAGGACGGCGGGGCAGAGCGGTGCCGCCTACTTCGTCTGCGAAGTCCCCGACAGCATCTTCACGGAGATCCTCATCCGCCTCCCGGCGAGGTCGGTCATCCGCTCCCGCGCCGTCTGCAGGGCCTGGCGCAACCACACCTCCGCGCCCGACTTCCTCCTCGAGTACCACCTCTGCCAGCAGCCGCGACCGCTCCTCTGCTTGATCCTCGCCGCCTGTCCCACCACCAGCTATCTCCAGCTCGCGGACTACTGCGTCGAGGCCCTCGACCTCCGCTCCGATGAGCTCCGCTCCATCATCCGGTTCACCGATAACAAGTACTGCAATGACGACGACGACGACAAGTACGTCCCCTTCGGCGTCGACGGCAACGTAGACGGCGAAGATGGCGTCGTCTCCGATGATGATGGCGACGAGAACGCCAACGCCCCCGCCGACGACGAAGACAGAGAGGACGGGGACGAGGATGAGGACGGGGACGAACGCGAAAGGCTCCTGCTCGCGGTCCACGCCTCCGTCGACGGCCTCCTCCTCATCTCCTTCGTCGACAGCTGGTACGTCTGCAACCCCGTCACGCGCCAGTGGGCTCCCCTCCCGACGCTTGATTACCGTGAGGTCGCCGGGCTCTACGCGCACGACCCTTCCGGAGAGCACCGTGTGCTGTACTACAAAGGCGCAGAAGACGAAGACGCCGAGACTTGCTACTACATTCTCACGGTGGGCTCCCAGGAGGGCAGGAGCATCGGGTGTCCCATCTCGCAGGAGCTCGAGGCAGGGGCGGACCCAAAAGGGGAGCAGCCGGAGCAGGGGCTCGAGGACATGGGGCTGGCCATAGGGTTGGAAGAAGCCTTCCGCCAACCGCCTGCCTTGGTCTGCCACAACCTGCACTGGCCGCCGCAGGAGCGCCAATCATACCACATACTGGTGTTCGACACAGTGGCCGAGGTGTTCCGCTGGATGAACCCTCCTGTAACAAACAGCAACATGAGATTGCTTGAAATGGAGGGCAAGCTCGCCATGTCCGTCTCCGGGGAGGGTGAGCAGAGAGTTGAGCTTTGGCTTCTGGAGGACTACCTGAACGAGATTTGGGTCCGCAAGTACTGGATTGAATTGCCAGTGGCAGAGATCACCAGCTTGGGTTATCAGGGAGGCTGGCGTTCATTTGTTGTCTCGCTAGAAGGGGACGTGCTGGTCGAGTGCCCGCGGCAGCTGCTGCACTGTGACAGGAATGGGAATTTGCTGAAGAAGTTTTGGTGTAGTGGCCATTGGCAAACGGCTACTGCACATCTGCTCAAGGAAAGCCTTCTTCCGCATGCGATCTTTCAGACACAAAGGGATGATGATGTTCAGGAGCCTCCTTTCTTCCAAGGGCTGTAGACCGTGCTGGTGCGTGCGCTTTTCATCATCTATGCTTTGCATACTGCAATTTCTATAGTTGAAGCTTGAATCAACTAGCTTTCCTTTTTTCCATTCCTTGTATGTTCAAAGTTCTTTTTCTGAATGGTAGGGAAAATGATGACCAGATGATCACATCTCTAACTGTATGTCCGGCTAATGGTACAAAAAGTTTTTGATAAGAGGTTTCCGGTTATCTCTGGCTTACCACATTTCAGTATTTCAATGTTTGAACAGAATGTATGCTTGAAATTTGCATGTTTCCTGAACATGAACATGGAAGGTTGAGCTGCCGCTGGTAGGTTAGTATGGCTGATATGTAGTTGATAATGATAACTATTTTACCACTACCTTGTTTCCATCTTCAGAATTTGGGCAATCAATTTACTCATGCATTTGAATATTTTGATAAATGGTGGGAAAATGGTTCTATCTTTTTTCTGGAGTTATGGGACTGAAAATTGGAGTATGCATTTGATGCTGTGGGGTGCAATTATGCATCTTCTCAAATATTTGTTGGCAAGGAGGCTATGTCTATATCTGTCAAATGAAGGTGGTCTATCTGACTATTTCCTGATATGATGTTTATGTCGGTATTGAAATTGAACATGGTCATGCATTAATCTGTCTTGCATAGAGATCATCTTGGAATTGCTTTAATTGGACTGAACCTCAGTGAAAAATGGCTATGAAGTTTGTTTGACTTTATACGCAGGTTCTGTCATTGAAACATCAACTGCATTTCTACTTATTTCCTACATATATATTAATATGCATGTAGTAAAAGACGTTATGCTTGAACAGCATGCTATCACTAGTGGGAAATTGGCTATAAGCAGCATTTATATTCTCTACTTGCTGCAATGGCGTTTGTGCATGTTGTTCAGTCATAGGCAGGGGTGAAGATGGGCTTCGGGCCAGTGGGGCAACGGTCCGAGATGTGAAGAGAATAGTAGTGATACCTCTTACTATGCATATTAGCAAATTATTGGCTCACAGTGGACCTGCCTATGCATATTAGCAAATTATTGGCCCACAGACTGGCCTGAGGCATGCGGCCCAGCCCGAGGCCAACAAATCCCAACCGAGGGCCCTGCCTCCTCTCCTCACACGAGCATGGCACTGTAGACCTAGCCCTGGCCAACAAATCTTTTTTAGGTTTTAGTCGATTGTGATAATTGAAGCAACTAGCGCTCAAACGTACGATCTGAGATTTCCCATTGTACGCTCCAGCACAACATTTTCTACACAATGTGTGAAAAAAAAATGCACAAATAACAATACAAATGCCAAGAAAAAATATTAGAAAAAAGACATTCTCACAAAAAATTGCATAAAACCATCGTTATAAAACCTAGCTACGCTTTAAAACTAGTTCAAATATCCCGATTAAATAAATTTCGATGTTACAACATTGCAACATTTAAAAATAATAGTGGCAACATTTGAAAATAATTATTGCAATATTTTTTGGAAAAGCTGCAACAAACCAGGATGAGTCATGCAACAATGGATAAAATGGGCCACAACAAACTTCGATGTTGCAACATTAAAAATAATAGTGATAACATTTAAAAATAATATTCGTAATATTTTTGAAATAGTTACAACAAACCATCATACAACACCAGAGAAAACGAGCCACAACGATCCATGTAGCTCGTCTTGTTCACCTCCAGGCCCTTAAGATGCTCGAAACTACACAGCTCGACGATGGCGCCGACCACCAGATTGGCGGAGCTGGGCCTCGGGCCGCTGGGGCAATGGGGCGGGGCAATGGCCCCAGCTAAAAATAGCAGTTAAAAATTCAAATGTTAGCTAAAAAACAGTGCTAATTTAATTTTTTTTAACCAAAACACACTGGACCGGCCCGAGGAGCGGTGGCTACACCCCTGATCCAACCAGCTTCGGCTACGGTGGCGACGACAACAGATCCAGTGAGCTTCGGCCATGGCGACAACAGATCGAGCTGATGGCGACAACGGGATCAAGCTCTAGTATGGCTGAGGGCTTCCTTGAGCTCAAGCAAAAAAAAAAAAAAACAGGCAGTAAGGTCACTTGAAAGTAAGCGGGAGGCGAAGGCGGCGAGCCGTCCGATGCGTGGGACGGCCGAGCGGTGGCAATCTCCTTCGTTTCTCTCGGTTCGTGCGAATTTGAAGGCATTCGCTCCGCTCTCACGGTTCCGTCTCACGAGGCGCGCGGCGGCCGCGTCCATGGCGAAAACTGCACGAGCGGCGGAGGGAAGCGCCGGACGGCCGGAGCGGAGCTCCTCGCCCGCCTTCCGTCCAGGTCGTTCCTCCTCTTCCGCGCCGTCTGCAAGGCCTGGTGCCGCCTCACCTCGGAGCGCGACTTCGTCCTAGCCCACCACCGTCACCAGCCGCCCCAACCCCTCCTCTTCTCCGTCGGCATCGGCGGCCGCGACCAGCCGCTCGTCGACTTCGGCGCCGAGGCCCTCGACCTGCGCACCGACCGGCGCCGGGTTATCGTCCAGTTCACCCAAAGGGCGGACAAGGACTTCGCCGACGCCTTCGACGTCTACGGCTCCTGCGACGGCCTCCTCCTCCTCAACGCCCGCGACACGTGCTACCTCTGCAACCCCGCCACTCAGCGTTGCACCCCCTTCCGTCGCTTCACCCCGACGAGATCGCGGGGCTCTACGCGCACGGCCCTTCCGGCGAGTACCGGATGCTGTACCACCGAGCCGAGGGTCCCGAAAGGACCTCCTACGTTGTCACGGTGGGCTGTCAGCAGGCGAGGAGCACCGACCGTACCGCGTCCTTGCCTGCATCCATCGACAAGAGGTTGGCATGGGGCCTCACGTCTGCCTTCTACACGCCAGCCCTGGTCCACCGCAGCCTGCACTGGCCGCCGCAGGAGGAAGAGGACGAAGGATTCAACATACTTGTGTTGGACACAACAGCTGAGGTGTTCAGGTGGATGCATGATGCATCCTACTGCGAATGTGAAATGCCATACCATGCGCTGTTTCAGATGGAGGGCAACCTTGCCTTGTCCTGCTGCGACTGGGGCGGGACAACAGTGGATCTCTGGGTTATGCAGGATTACAGGAACGACGTCTGGGTCTGCGCACACCGGATTGGATTGCCGGTGGTAGAGATCAATCGCTTATCTGAACATCACATCAGCTGGGACGTATATATTGTATCTCAGGAGGGAGATGTGCCGGTTGATTGCTTGCAATGGGTGTTGCATTTTGACAAGAAGGGAATTTGCTCGGGGAATTCTGTTCTGATGCCGATCTCCGATTTATCAGACAAGTGTTCAAAGAAAGCCTTGTTACACCTGCGTTCTTTCAGATACAGGAGAGTGATGGTGTTGATGAGCCGCCTGTCTTCTGGGGCCTGTAGAGTGTGCTGGTGGTCTCCTAGTTAGTGTCCTTGGTTGCACCATTGAATTGAGCATCTGTGTGTTAGATACTGCAATGTCAATAGATGAAACTTGAACCAACTAGCTTTTTTTATCCATTTCTTTCATGGTCAGACTGTTCCTAGTCCCTTTTAGTTGCCCTCGGTCCATTATTTCAATGTTTCAATGCGATGCATGTTGGAAACTTGCATGTTTTTAGAATTTGAATACTGTTATAGCTACAAAATTAGACAGTGAGTAGCGAATACCCTTTGTGATGAAAGGATCGAGTAACGGGAGTAGCCGAAGGCATAAGAGGTGTGAGTGTTGTATTATGAATGAGAGAAACGGGGAACCCCCTCCTACGTGGTATTGGGGTCATATATAGGGCAGCAAGAAGGGGTATTTCTCTTTTTGCTTTTGCCTTTTATTAATGGAAAAATGGGCATTTTGGTACATTTTCGTGGGTATAATCATATGTTTAGCCTATGTACATGCTCATATTCCCTAGGTCATACTAGGTATTACCGCGACCCTAGGGAATGAGGCACGACTACGACAATACTCCCTCGTCAACAAGTTCCGAAGTCCCAATGGGTGAGCGGACGTAATAGACTTTCTCCTTGGCCCCTTGGAAGTCGGAATACCCTGAGTCTTCTCAGCAGTGATGCCGCAAAGGTGGCCTTGTCCTGGTACAACCTTTGAGGCAGTCGGTGCGTTGAAGCGTGGCTCGTGGAGGCGCAGTCGTCGCCACCCTGCCGAGGCCATGGCCTCGAGGCAAGCGACACGTGTCGTCAAGGTAGGACCGCCCTGCCGAGGTGATGACCTTGAGGCAAGCAACACATAGAGGTGGAGCCGTCGTGGCCGCCCTGCCGAGGCTATGGCCTCGAGGTAGACGGCGCGTAGAGGTGTAGCCTTCGCAGCCGCCCTGCTGAGGCTATGGTCGAGCCGGTAGGTGGCGCATAGAGGTGGAGCTATTGTGGCCACCTTGATGAAGCTATGTCCTCGAGGCAGGCAACACGTAGAGGCAAAGTCATCGACACAGACCGCCCGTCGAGGCATGGCCTTTGAGGCAGGCGGCGTGTCAGAGCAAGGCCCACGGAGGCGAAGTCGTCGACGTGGGGCTACCCCGCCGACGCATGGCCTTTGAGACGGACGACGTGACGGAGCAAGGCATGGCCTTTGAGGCAGGTGACGCGTCGGAGCGAGGCCTGCGGTGGCGAAGTTGTCTACATGGAGCTACCCCGCTGAGGCATAGCCTTCGAGGCGAGGGGCGCATCGAAGTGAGTCCAGTTCGGGCGAGATCGCCGACGCGGAGCCGCCTCATCGAGGCATAGCCTTTGAGGCGAGGCGCACGTGGGAGTGAGGCCTGTGGAGGCGAGGTCGTCGACACGGAGCCGCCCCGCCGAGGCATAACCTTCAAGGCGCGTGGTGTGTCGGAGCAAAGCACGTGGAGGCGAGATCGTCGATGCGGAGCTGCCCCGCCAAGGTATAGCCTTCGAAACAGGTGGCACGTCGGAGCGTCGGCATCATCCTGATGACTTTGTTGTTAAGGATCAGACATCGAAGAAAAAGATGCTGCAAGGTAGATGCGAGTTCGGTCTCTATCCTATCAAGCCTTCCACAATAGTCATTCAAATGAGTCTTTCTCAGTCCGAAAGTGAACAAGGGCAATGGCATGTTCTTCTTGGCCATCCTTCGCCTCAAATAGTTCAATCTATTTTGTACCTCAATAAATTGCCTTGCTCTAGTTCCTTGCATACATCTGTGTGTAGTGCATGTCAACAGACAAAGAGTCATCAGCTCCCCTATTCTTCTTTAGTTCATACATCCATGTGTTCCTTTAGAGCTTGTATTTTCTGATATGTGGGGTTTTGTACCTCAATCTGTAGGAGGATATAAGTACTATGTTAGTTTAATTTATCACTTCAGTAAATTTACATGGATTTATTTGCTTTGTGCCAAATCTAATGTTGAGAGTGTGTTGTTGCAATTTCAAAGACATGTAGAACATTTCTTGACAAGAAAATCAAATGTGTTCAATCCGATTGGAGAGGAGAATATCAACGGCTCCACAAATTTTTCCATAATATTGGGATTAAACATAGAGTATCATGTCCTTATACTCATCAACAAAATAGATCGGTTGAACGAAAACACAGACATCGATAGTCTTCCATACCTATCAAATTCCGGGATGAAGCCTTCCTAGCTACCATATATATCAGAAACATATTGCCAACTCATGTCATCGATAGTGCCAGCCCTCTTGAATGATTGTTCGGTGTCAAATCCAATTAGTCCATACTAAATTTTTTGGGTGTGCTTGTTGGCCTCACCTTCAGCCATACAACAACCGCAAGCTTTCTTTTCGGTCAACAGAGTGTGTTTGTTGGATACAGTTCTCATCATAAAGGCTACAAATGTCTTGATATCCCTTCTGGCTGAATTTACATGTCTCGGGATGTTTTCGATTAGCAAGTTTTTTGCAAGAAATTTTGAAGTTGTTGCATCATCCGATAGTCCAACTTTGTCCAGCATAGTATCTTCCTATTCCATCATTCTTCCACCTCCTCAAACACCAGTTGAAGGCAGTAGTGTTTCTAGTAGCAATGATTCAGTAATTCATGAGATGGCATATGTTGTTGCTTCTAATTATGTGTCCACAGAAACTGAACAGGTTCGATCGGTGCCACCACAGCAACATCACTATAGTACTTGTCTCTGGAACGATATTTGTTGCCCCAACAAGCGAATGGATGGAACAGTGGCTTATACAGCCGTTGTGCTTGGTGCATCTCATACCGAGGGTGAGTCGTCTTCCTATCTTGATGCCATGTAAGAAACTGGTTGGAAGGATGCTATCTGAGTTTGTTGCACTACAAAAGAATAAAATGTGACACTTGGCGTTACAAAAGAATAAAACGTGGCACTTGGTTACTCCTAAGGCTGGTTTGAATGTGTGGATATCGTGAGGATATGTGCACGATCTCAGGATGATGAGTCAATTGGCAATGGCGTTGTTGGTTTGCAAAATCTCGCGTTTTCGGGTTTGCTCCAAGGCTGTCAGACCACAGGCGGTCTGACCGGTGGTGTCGGGCGGTCAGACCGCCCGTGGATGAGTCCGACCGGCCATGGCGGCCGGTCCGACCGCCAAAATGAAATTAGGTTTTTGGAGCTGGGCCAAAAATAGGTTGTGTAGGCAAGTGAGGGGAGTCTCCTGGATGTAGTCCCATCATTTTTGGAGCTCCCAGTCAAAAGTTCTATTCGGTTGAAATTTCCAGAAGGTTTCGGAATTTCACGCTGGAAATTTGGCTAAGTCTTTTTGACCGGTCCGACCGCTTGTTGTGGGAGCGATCGGATCGACCGAATCGGTCGGACCGGCCTTGTGGGGGTGATCGGCCAAGAATGGCTTGGAGGTTAGCCAAGTTTGCATTAAGTTGATTTTGATTGTGTTTATTGTATGAACTTCAATGCTTTATTGTTGTATATTGCATTGCGGAGCTAACGTGGGTCAAGTTGTGAAGAACTTGTTCCCGGAAATGGTTTGTTTGTCTATTGCTGTGCAGGTGGCTTGCAGGTCAATGACGTCAACAGTGAATGGATCGGGACTACGCTTGGAGAGCTGAGGTCCAGAACGGTCATGGATACCGGGTGAGGTCGTGTGACTCAAGCATGGTGCAGGATGGACAAGATGGATCGAACGGGTGGTTCGGTGCAGCTGGTTGGATCAGGC